>CM021102.1:805151824-805521454 GCA_007115665.2 Sequoiadendron giganteum
ATGGCTATGATGATAAACTTGTGTCCATTAGATGATGACGGATAAATTTTTCCTACAAGATCCAATCCCCACTGACAAAAGGGCCATATCGAGGCAAATGGTTGCAACTCCTGGGCTGGAGCATGGATAAGGTTACCGTGGATTTGAAATTTTTCACATTTCTTGATAAATTGATAGGACTCCTTCTCCATAGTTGACTAGTAATACCCCGAACGTAGGAGTTTCTTAGCGAGGGTAAGTCCACTTGAATGAGTTCCATAGATACCGACATGGACCTCGCGTAAAGCTGAGTCTAATTCATAGTGTTCAAGACAACGAAGGAGAGTACCATCAAGACCTCTTCGGTAAAGTACGCCATCTATCAAGGTATGGCATGCGGATTGATGAATAAGGTTACGCTTTTGATTTCGGGAAAGATCGAGTGGAAAGGTATTGTCTTTCAAATAGGCATAGATCTTTCCATAGGTAGAGGATTTAGGGTCAACCAGGTGGCATATAATTTGGGATTTGGGATTGCCATAGGCAGGGTTAAACACCTGTTCTACCATGAACTCATATCGGCTTTGATTTTCCAGGATCTGCAAGAGAGAAGCAATTATTGCCATGGCATCGACTTCTTTGTTATCTGCCCTTGGAATCTGTTGAAATTTAATCTTAACGAAATACTTTTTAAAATTATCAATCATTATTTTGTATGGAATCAACTTATCATCCTTGGTTTGATAATTATCATTCACTTGGTTAATGATCAACTGGGAATCACCATAGACTTGCAGCTCTCTGATCTTCCACTCAACTGCCAGTTTGATGTCGATGATGAGGGCTTCATATTCTACTATGTTTTTGGTGTAGGGAAACATCAATCGATAGGATTTTTGAATTGTGTGTCTCTAAGGAGTAACAAACAAGATCCCAACATCGGACCTGTGTTGTGTATATGATCCATCAAAATATAACATCCATTATTGTGGAGCGACAATAAAGACATCTACGCCAGGGAACTCAATATGCATCAGATGGTTGTCTTTTAGGGGTGCTTCTACTAATTGATTAGTTATCATGTCCTTTAATTGCTTTATGATCCATGTACTGAATGTCAAACTCACTTAGTATCATCACCCATTTAGCTAGTCTTTCTGTGAGGTTTACCTTGCTAAGAAAGTATTTCAAGGGATCAATTTTAGCTATGAGCTTGACAGTGTGAGTTAACATGTAATGTCAAAGTTGTTGAGTAGAAAATACCACCGCTAGACAAGCTTTCTCAATAAAGGTATAATTGATTTCATAACCCTTCAATTTTCTGCTGATGTAATAAATTGCTCTTTATTTTCCTGCAGAATCTTCCTGTGCTAATAGTGCACCCAAGGATACCTCAGTTGTTGCGACATAAAGAACCAGTGGTTTCCCTTCAGTGGGTGGTACCAAGATGGGTGGTGACATCAAGTATTGTTTCAATTGATTAAAGGTTGTTTCACATTTCTCATCCCATTTAAATTTTACATTCTTGTGGAGCAAGTCAGTGAATGGATGAGTTTTGTCTGCTAGTTGTGAGATGAACCTCTTGATGGATTGAAATTTTCCCTAAAGGGATCTCAATTGACTAATGTTCTTTGGTGGCAGCATTTCCATGATAGCTTTGACCTTGGTAGGATCCACTTCAATTCCTTTTTCTGAAACTATATATCCCAACAACTTTGCGGATGTCACGCCAAACACACATTTCTTCGGGTTTAATCTAACATTGAATTTCTCCAGGCGGGTGAAAAATTTGTCTAGGATCTCCAAGTGTCCTGCCCTAATAAAATATTTAACCAGTAGGTCATCCATGTAGTCTTCCATGAAAGTATGCATCATATTATGATAAATGGTGGTCATTGCGCGTTGATAGGTGGCTCCAACGTTCTTCAATCCAAAAGGCATGGCATTCTAGCAAAAAGCACCCCACAGACATGTAAAGGCTATTTTATCTTGATCCTCCTGTGTGATTTTTATCTGGTTGTATCCTAAGAAGCCATCCATGAGCGACAACATTGCATGTCCTGCTGTCAGATCCACTATGATATCAATGTTTAGTAATAGAAATTAATCATCTTTTGGACAAGCCTTATTCAAATCTCTGAAATCTGTGCAAATCCTAATGCTTCCATCTAGTTTAGATATTGGTACAATGTTAGAAATCCACTCGACATAGTCTATTGGTTTGATGAATCCTGCGTCCAACAATTTTTTCAATTCTGCTTTAACCAACAAGGCGATGTGAGGGTGCATCTTTCTTAACTTTTTCTTTACTGGTTTTACTCCAGAGAGAAGAGACAAATAGTGCATGATTAGTTCAGGATCAATCCCAGGCATATCTGCATAAGACCAAGTGAAGTTGACTTGCCTTTCTTCAAAGAATTTAGTAAAGCTTGGTTTCTCTTATTCAGACAAGGATGCCACCAAATGTAGATTTTTTACTTTGTCTGGAGTATTGATGTTGATAGACTATGTAGATTCTACTAGCACTGAAGATCTCTCATGGTAATATTCTAGTGGAGTGTCAAATCTTCCATCCTTTGATGCCTCAAAGAGGTTTTCACCATCAGATACACTCTTTATTTTGACTTTTTCACAATCTAATGCTACCATAGAATGGTTTTCACCATTAGATCTATTTTCATTATTTAATTTACAGCTAGAAAATTTTGCACTCCCCTGACTGGAAGTTTCATTATGAGATTCAGTGGTGGAACATGTTTCGGGGTTGTCAGTGTAGAGATAGTTAACAATAGTGTCATCATCCATAAAAATTAGGATATCTAGAGGCATGGTTTGGTCTCAATCAACAATTTTGGGGTGGATTAATTGCAAGGGATCATTAGGTTGGTCAAGGTCGGCAACGGTGAGGGTTAGAATGAAAAAATATTTGTGGTATGCAATAGTGAGATCGAGGTCTATAATGTTACTCTCCTCCGAATGATCTGTCTCACTAGGAGTCTGATCATCTTCACTAGAGCCATCGATATGTTGTGATCCAAATTCAAGGGGTCTAGACCCTAATCCTTGTCCCTCCATGAGCATGGGTGCATACCTTTGTATTACATCAATTTGTTTATCATGACAATATTCTTTAGACAATGAATCCCACTCATATTCATTTGAGTTAGTTTCATAGGCATCACTAGCTTGCAGTTGTAGGATTCGTTCAACAACCTTTTTGGTGGCCTCTTCTTTTGTTTCCTCTTTGGATTCTTCTTTATAGCCCAATCCCATCTTATCTTTGGCATTCTTAGTGACCAGTTGAATAGGCTCTACAATACCCTCTTTTCTTTTCCCAATAGGACCACTACCTTTGTAACCCATCTTTTCAAGGATAGTGAAACCCTTACCATATAGGTCAGTTGGGATACTAATGGTTGTTGCAGTAGATGTCGATGCAGATTCATCTTCATCTTTGTAAAGCCAACCGAGCACATCCTTGTCTTTAGATTCTCCCATGGTACTTGCCTTCATGAATTTTCCATCGAACAAAGTCATGGGCTGTGGAGATGGTTGTATTGATATTGATAGCTATCCATATGCTCGGGGAGATGGTAGAAATTGTGAAAGGCACAATGTTTGTTCAATGGAATATTCACCTACACCTTTATCTTTCAACTGCATCTTTTCAAATTGTTTGGATAGGAGATTTAACTAAATTTCATGATTTACCTAAGTGGAGTTACAAATGCCTTTGTCCTTGGATTGGGTGTCTTTCTCAAGCTGATTTGATTGACTTCCATTACTTGAGGGAGTAGAGTCAGTGATACCCTTATCCTTTGATTGGTCCTTTTTCTCAACCCATCTTGACAAGATATTTTTGTTGTTTCTCACCATTGGAGGAGCTAGAAGCATTAACTTCTCTGTTATGAGGCACGAAGGAGTCTTGGACCATTTTCAATGTGTTGCAAAATTGGGAGTTGTTTGACTTGGTTGAGATGGTGATTTCCTATCCATTAAAGGGGAACTTCAAACATTGGTGATATGTTGATGGCACCGCCTGCATTGAGTGGATCCATGGTCTCCCAAGGAGTATATTGTACGTCAAGTCTTTGTCCAACACTTGGCAAGCTATGTCTTTTTGGATAGGTCCCACTTGGATAGGCAAGATAATGAGTCCCTGAGATGGTCTTTCTTCATCATCATAAGCTTTGATGGTAATTTTCCTTCTTGCATCAATACCATTCTCTGAAAACCCAAGTGCACAGACTAGTTTCAAAGTACAGATATTCAAACCCGCTCCTCCATCTATTAAGACACGTTTTACACGATGTTTGTGGATTATGACCTCGATATGCAATGGAGCATTATGGGGATGTGCAAGCGAGGCGACATTATTTTTAGAAAAGGATAGGCAATGAGGCATAGTTAAGTGTTCCACCATGGCCTAAAATTTGCATACTTCTAGATTGGTTGGCACCATGGTGGCTACTAGGGATTGTTCTAGAATTTCTTTGTGAGCTAGTGAGATTTTAACCAACTCTAGTATTGAGATTTACATTGGTATTTTTTGTAATTGATCGATAAAATTGTATTGGTTAGATGAGGTAACAGGTGCTCTTGATGCGCTTCCTTTTAAGACATATTTTCCTTGAGCCCTTGTAGTGGCATTAACTGGTTGATGGTCTTGTCTCTCCCTGATTTTGATAACATTTACTTGATTGTCATGGCTGCAATATTGTTATGTGTTGGGAAATTATGTCTCAACTTCCTGTCTTGTGCCTCTGTTAGAAAAGACCTGGCAAAATTTTGTTCTTTAATGCCTTTACCGCCAGGGTTCAGTCTTTGATGCGCGGTTTGACGATTTACCACTTTATCACGGGCCTCTGATAGTCTGGTCGTGGTGTTACCGTGGGGTCTGCTTCTGGTGGTGGAGGTAGCGCGGTGAGTGGTGAGCTGGTGGAAGGAAAGTTTACCTCCTTACCACAGGTGTTGATCAACGGTGGCGCAGTGGCGGCGTTTTCTAGCGGCTAGTTGTCTGTCACACCGGCTACCGTCGCACCGTGGGCAATGATCTGGGTCACCACGGTGGCCATGATGAGACCGTTGGTGGTCTGCCAGGGCGATCACCGCCCTACCGCGAGGTGGCCTGGCGGCCTCCGCGGTAGCACAATTGACCGTTAGCAGTTTGGGCGAGCGGTCACCGGCCTACCGCGAAAGGTTGTCAGTTAGGGTCTGGTAGCGCAATATGACCGCTTGCAGTCTGCCTAGCCATCACCACCACACTACAAGGAGACTTGGAGAGCTCAACGATAGCACAGGAAAGGCCGAGAGTGAGTCGAGTGGGCTCACCGCCATGCCGCAATGGGTATGAGAGGTTAGAGCAGTGGCGCGGTAGAGATAGTATGAGCTCAAACTGATTTTGACCTTAAGTCAAAGCATCAAATGAATAAGGTGGCGACATGAGGCAAGTTCCAAACATCCGATTGGCAGAAGATGGAAAAGGTAAAAGGTAGTTATTGCAAGCCGAGTTTCAGCTAGAGACAGAATCAATTAAGGCATGAAGTAAATGCCTGGGCGGCCCGATGCAAACTGAGAAGATCAATTACTTGTTTGGATGAACAATGCAGCATGGATCAAAGTCATGGGATTGGTTGGAATGTTTAATGAGATGTATGAATTGTACAGTTGGATACATTATTATATATGTAAATCAATCATAGGTTGACGAATGATGGAGTAACTTGAGCTGAGAGTTGTATTCATTGTATGCTATGAGCATTGTAACATTGAGTGAATTTGAGTGTTGCACTTGAGTGTTGTTGTGAGCTGATTATTTGAGAGTGAAGACTGAGCTTTGTATATAATTTTGTTCATTACTATAATACAAATTGTCTTTGCTTGGTGTGGTGGGTTTTTTACCTGAAAAGGTTTTCCCACGTAAATACTTGTTTCAATCTATGAATGCTTATTTTTCTGTTATCTCTTTTATGATGTATGTATTCATCTCAGAAGTTTTTAAGAAGCTTTAGAACCTATTTTTTCTCCTCTCCTATGTTGTATTAGTGTTAGAGAGGTATTCTGCACTGTCCCCTTTTCTCCCTTCAAGTGGTATCAGAGCCTAGCCAGTTGTGTTATCCTTGATTGAAAGGTCAATTTTTTGTGCTAATATTGTTCTAGTGGGAGTCTTGCATTGTTAAAACTTGTTTTTGTTTGAGATGGCAAGTACATCAAGTAGAGTAGAGATTGAAAAATTCAATGACAACAACTTTGAGTTATGGAAACTCAAAATTGAAGACTTGCTTGTGGATAGAGACCTATGGGTAGCAGTGTCTGGAACTATGCCACAAAGTATGAAGCAAGAGGATTGGGACCTTGATGAAAAAAAAGCAAGAGGTTTGATTAGACTGAGTCTAGCCGATTTTGTACTCCTGAACGTCCATGAGGAGAAGTCTGCAGCTTCATTATGGAAGCTTGGTGATATTTATCAAGGAAAGTCTCTGGTAAATAAGCTTTTCCCAAGGAAGAAGTTGTACTCCCTAAAGATGGAAGAAGGTGCATCTATTGCAGACCATCTTAACTCATTTAATATGAGTGTTACTCAGCTGGCGTCTGTAGGTGTAAAGACTGAGGAGGAGGATCGTTGCATGCTCCTATTGTGTTCATTACCTGACACTTGGGATCATCTGGTGATGGCTATTGGAAGCACGACAACTGCATTCAAGATGGATGACATGGTTGCTTCGCTTTTTTTTGAAGAAATGCGAAGGAAGTCTTCTACGATGGCCAAAGAGGCCCTTGTTGTTCGAGGTAGACCAAAGGAGAAAGGCAAGAAGAAAGACAAGAAGTCAAAATCCAAATCTGCAGGGAGATCAAAGTCTCCTGATAAAATGTCCAAGGTGAATAGTTGGAACTGTGGGCAACTTGGTCATATCTGAAAGGATTGTAAGGAGAAGAAGAAGAAGAAGAATGCTTCAGACAATGACTCTTCTTAAAGTGATGCAGACGCCTTCATTGCAGCCTTGGCAACTCAAGCATCAAATGATGTATGGATGGTTGATTCGGGTGCATCCTTTCACATGACGTCCCATAGAGAATGGATCTCCAAGTACGAGAAGTATGATGGTGGAAAGGTCTACCTGGCAAGTGATTCAATGCTGGAGATCATTGGCAGAGGTAGAGTCAGAATTTAGTTTCCTGATGGGAGATTCAAAGGTATTGGTCACGTACTGCACATACCAGGTCTAACTCGTAATCTGCTTTCTGTCAGTAAGTTAAATGATGCTAGTGTAGAAGTTTCTTTCTCAACTAAAGGATGTAAAATGGCTAGAGGTGCAATGGTGCTAGCTAAGGGTGTTCGTACCGGCACTCTGTATAAGTTGGATGCATGTCCTGTTCAATGTAATAATGCCTCTGTAGAGTTATGTAAACCAGTCCCTGTAGAGAAAGGTGAAGACACTTCTCTGTCTGCAAATGTGTTGGAGGTAAAAATCCCAGCAGAGAAGAATATGTTGTGGCATCATAGACTTGGTCACATAGGAGAGAAAGGTTTAAAAACCTTGAAGAATAAAAATCTTGTAGAAGGGCTTGATGATTGTAACCTTGAGTTCGATTTTTGTGAACATTGTATTTATGGAAAACAACACCGTGTTTCATTTTACTCGAGTCCTCATAAATCTTTTGGTATACTGGATTATGTTCATTTTGATGTGTTTGGTCCAGTTAATGTTCCTTTGTTATCGAAGTCTAGATATTATGTTTCTTTTATTGATGACTGTTCGAGAAGGGCATTTGTATACTTTCTTAAAAGTAAATCAGAAGTGTTCAGTCGGTTTAAATAATTTAAAACTTTGGTTGAGAATCAGACTGGAAGGAAAATTAAATGTTTAAGGATAGACAATGGCGGTGAGTTTTGTTCTGCAGATTTTGAAAGGTATTGCACAAATCATTGAATTAAAAGGCATAAAACAACACCTTATACTCCATAGCATAATGGAGTTGTTGAAAGGTTGAACAGGACGTTGATGGAAAAGACAAGGAGTATGCTGAGCGGTGCTGGTCTGGAGCAGAAGTTCTGGGCTGAGGCTGTGGCTGTGGCTACAACATGTTATCTGGTAAATCGTTCTCCTTGCTCTGCTCTTGTTGATAAGACACCTTTGGAAGCATGGTTTGGTAAGAAGCCCTCTTTGAGACATGTTCATGTCTTTGGCTATGAGGCATATGCATATGTGCCAAATGAGAAAAGATCAAAGCTGGATAACAAGGTTGTTAAATGTATCCTCATCGGCTATGGCGTTAGTGTGAAGGGATACAAGCTTTGGAACCTTGTTACTAAGAAGGTTTTGTACAATAGAAGTGTGATATTTCATGAGCTAAAACCTTCAGTAAGTGATCAACAGCTCGAGACAGATCAAAAAGAAAAGAAGAATGATACAGTTGAGATTCCACAAACTCCAGAAAAGGAAGAGCTGCATGGTGTACCTGAAATTGAGGAGAGTTCAAGTAGCTCTGAGAGTTCTGATGATGAAGAACCACAACCTCAGCCAGTAAGAAGATATACACAAGAAAAGCGGCAACCTGAAAGGTATGGTTTCTCAATGTTAGATTTGAACTGTGCCTATGCTTTGATTACTAGCAGTGATGAGCCTAGGACTTAAAAGAAGCAATCAACATGTCTGATTTGAATTCTTGGCTGGAAGCCATGAATGAAGAAATGGATTCATTAAAGAAGAATGAAACCCGGGTTTTGGTACCTTTTCCTAAAGGGTGAAAGCTTGTTGGCTGTAAGTGAGTATTCAAAAAGAAGACTGGTCTTGATGGCAGTGTTGAGAAGTACAAGGCAAGATTGGTTTCAAAGGGATTTTCCCAGATTGAGGGAATTGATTATGGAGAGATTTTTTCCCCTGTAGCAAAGCTGACATCTATTAGATTTATGTTGTCATTGGTAGCTGCGTATGATTTAGAAATTGAGTAGATGGATGTGAGAACGTTTCTCCATGGTGAGTTGGAAGAAGAAATTTATATGTCCCAGCTTGAGCATTTTGTTGAAAAAGGTAAACAAAATATGGTCTATAAGTTAAAGAAATCTCTATATGGTTTAAGGTAGTTTCCTATAATGTGGTACCAAGAATTTGACATGTTTGTATTGTCTATGGGATTTGTTAGATCAAAATCTAATCATTGTGTTTATTATAAATCTGAAAATGATCGTGTGCTTGTTATTACACTGTACGTGGACAATATGTTGTTCATAGGAAATCGCAAGTCTATGATTTTTGATCTTAAATCTCAGCTGTCTGTCAAGTTTGAAATGAAAGATCTAGGTGTAGCTAGGTATATTTTGGGAATGGAGATAACCAGGGACAAAATGAGCAGAAAGCTTTGGGTAAGTCAAAGTAAGTATGTCAATACGATTTTGGAGAGATTTGGTATGGATGACTGCAAGTAGCTAGTTGTTCCAGTTATGCAGGGAACAAAACTATCTATTGAAGACTGTCCAAAGTCTGCTACTAAGATGGAGGACATGACCAGGGTGTCGTATGCAAGTGTTGTTGGTAGTTTAATGTATGCGATGTTCTGTACAAGACCAAACATTTCCCAAGCAGTGGAAGTTCTTAGCCGATTTATGGAAAATCCGAGAAGATCACATTGGGATGTTGTGAAGAGAGTGTTCAGATATTTTAAGGGGACTTCAGAGTATGCTTTGTGTTACCATGGCAGTTCGGTTGCATCATAGAGAACACTCATAATTTGTGGATATGTTGATTCTAATTGGGCAGGGGACATTGACAGTAGGAGATCCACCAGTGGATACACGTTCATGTTAAATGGTGGAGCAGTCAGTTGGATGAGCAAGCGACAAGCTGTAGTTGCTTTATCCACTATTGAGGCAGAGTACATGGCAGCCACTCATGCCTGCAAGGAAGCAGTTTGGCTGAGTCATTTATGTTCGGATATTGGTTTTAATGCAGGGCAAATTACTATTTGCTGTGACAGTCAGAGTGCCATTTGTTTGGCAAAGAACCCAACTTTCCATGCCAGGACAAAGCACATTGATGTGCAATATCACTTCGTGAGGGACATGGTTAAAGATGGAAAGGTCTGTCTTGAAAATTTTGACACTTTGAAGAATGTTGCAGATGCATTAACAAAGCCTGTGAGCACATACAAGTTCAAATGGTGCACATAATCGATGGGCCTTAGGGCCTATGACCGTCGGTAATTTTCAAAGTCTAGAGGAAGCTAGAAGTCTTCGCCAACTGGGAGCTTGTTGGGAAATTATGTCTCAACTTCCAGTCTTGTGCCTCTGTCATAAAAGACTTGGAAAAATTTTGTTCTTTCATGCCTTTACCACCCTACCGCAAGGGTTCAGTCTTTGAGGCACGGTTTGACGGTTTACTGCTTTATTGTGGGCCTCTGACAGTCTGGCCGCGGTGTTACCGCGTTACCACAGGGTCTACTTCTGGCGGTGGAGGTGGCGCGGTGAGCGGTGCGAGAGTGGCAAGCTAGCGGAAGGAAGGTTTACCTCCTTACCGCGAGTGCTAATCAACGGTGGCGTGGTGGCGACATTTTTTGGCCGCTAGTTGTCTGTCATGTTGGCTACCACCACACCATGGGGCAGCGATCTGGGTCACCACCCTACTGTGGGGTGGCTTGGTGGCCTCCATGATAGCACGGTTGACTGTTCACGGTCTGGGCGAGTGGTCACTGGCCTACTGCGAAAGGCTGGCGATCGGGGTCCGGTAGCATGATATGACCGCCTATAGTCTGCCTGGCTATCACTGCGACACCGCGAGGAGACTTGGAGAGCTCAACGGTAGCACGAGAAAGGTCGAGAGTGAGTCAAGTGGGCTCATTGCCATGCCGTGTGGGTATGAGAGCTCGGAGCGGTGGTGCGGTGGAGACAGTATGAGCTTAGACCGAGTTTGACCAATTTTGACATGAAGTCAAAGTGTCAAATGAATAAGGTGGTGACACGAGGCAAGTTCCAAACATCCGATTGGCAGAAGACCGAAAAGGTAAAAGGCAGTTATTGCAGGCCAAGTTTCAGCTAGAGACAAAATCGATTAAGGCATGAAATAAATGCCTGGGCGGCCCGATGCAATCTAAGAAGATCGGTTAATTGTTTGGACGGACATTGACATGGATTAAAGTCATGGGATTGGTTGGAATGTTTAATGAGATGCATGACTTGTACAATTGGATACATTATTATATATGTAAATCAATCATAGGTTGACAGATGATGGAGTAACTTGAGCTGAGAGTTGTATTCATTGTATGCTATGAGCATTGTAACATTGAGTGAACTTGAGTGCTACTGTGAGCTGATTATTAGAGAGTGAAGATTGAACTTTGTATGTAATTTTGTTCATTACTGTAATACAAATTGTCTTTGCTTGGTGTGGTGGGTTTTTTACCTGAAAAGGTTTTCCCACATAAATACTTGTGTCAATCTGTGAATACTTATTTTTCTGTTATCTCTTTTATGCTGTATGTATTCATCTAAGAAGTTTTTAAGAAGCTTTAGAACCTATTTTTGCTCCTCTCCTCTATTGTATTAGTGTTAGGGAGGTATTCCGCACTGTGTCCTTTTCTCCCTTCATTATGATTATCATTGATTGGGATGATGTCAAGGGTAGGAACATTGTTTTGATGATCATTGTTGTTTGGTGTATTGATTTGATCTCCGACTATTGAGATGTGGAGAATGGTTGTCATAAACATAATTCATGCTTTTATTCTTGTTGTTTGTAGAAGAAGATTCTCCTTTGTCATAATTGGGTAAAGGATTCTTAAATGCACCATGGTCATTGTTTGTTTGGGGTCCTTCTATTTGTCTGATCTTTTGGTCTATCAAATCTTGCACCTTATGCTTTAATTGCATGTAATTATTTGTTAGATGACCTTTGCACTGATGAAATTCACAGTAATGAGCATCATTCCACCATGGCAATTTCACTTTTGGCTCAAAACTTTGGGTGTCAGGCAAGGTGATAAGATTTTCCACCAGAAGTTCCTTCAATGCGAATTTGAGTGATTGATGCAAAGGTGTGAATTTCTTGCGATTTGATGGCATTGGATATGGTGGTGGTTGATATGGAGCATTGCTTTGGTTATTGTTCTGATTGGTATTCTGGTTTGTGTTTTGGTTGGTGTTGTTTTGATTGGGGGTTTGATTGGTCTTAGATGTGGTTCTCGATAAATTGAAGACCTGTTTGGAATTGTGCATTTCATTTGAAGCATCGTTATTAGTATTCTTGTATTTTTTCCAAAACCTTAGTTTATCGTTATTGTTATGATTGTTTGATGAGTTCCCTTAGTTATAAATTTTGATTAATCCTCTCTTTACCAACACTTCTTTAATTTTTAGTCCAATTTCATTAGTTAGGTTGTCAATAAAGATTTCCATTTTCTCTTTTTCAGGTATGGGTCGTGCATACCTAGCGAATAAATTTCTCCACCTTTGCAAAAATATAAGGAATGATTCCCCCTTTTTTTGTTTAGTGTTACAAAGATCCTTCATTGTTATCTCGTGTTGTATGTTATAGGAGTATTGAGTAATGAATTTTTTAACCAATTCTTCGAAGGATCGAATACCGGGAGGAAGTTTGGAAAACCATTCCATGCATTTCCCACCAAGGCTTCGTGGAAATAGTCTCATCAAATATGTGTCTTCATGGGAAAATTCCAAGCTCATCGTATGAAATTCCCTCACATGGTCAATATGGTTTGTTTTACCATTGTATTTGTCATACTTTGGGAATTCACAATGTTTAGGGAAGGGTATCATGTTTATGCTTGGATCAAAAGGATAGGGACATATGTCTTACAATATATACCTTTTGGTAGTCCCTTTCTACATATCTTGAATTTGTTGTTGCATGAGTTGCATTTGTTTCATGAAGGAAGTCACTGAATCAACATTTTGGATGTTGTTTTCGACGTTCTTAGGTGTTTTAGCCTCTTTGTTCTTGGAAGATTCTACCTCTTTATTTTTAGATGATTCAGCTTCATTGTTTTGGGACATACTTTTCAATTGGTTTATGTCAAAGTCAGGAGGCAATTTCATACCTTGTTTAGCCATCATTAAAAAATATTTTTGTCCCTCTTTCTCTAAGATTTTCTCCATGAACTTATGAAAATTAGGATCTTGTTGTGCTTGTTCTATGGCTTCATCTGTTATTTCTTCTACCTCATCTCGATGAATTTTGAAAAAAAGGATTCTCTTCTCTTTCAACCATGTTATTTTAGGTTTCAAATTCTTTCTCCTTGAGTTTTTGTCTTTGCGATCTTGTTTGAACGGGCATACAAGTGTTATAGTTTTGACTAAACTTTGGTCTTTGTTTGAAGGAGTGCCAAATGGAAAAAATAAATCTGATTACACAACGTTCATTTCGGGGTTGAAGGATGATGAATCCTGATGGTGAAACTTGGTTGTTAACCAAAGATAGATGTGATGATGGGGTACTTTTAGATATTGGATCAAAGTTTAAGTTGAAGATTTTCACTTGAGAATACTAGTTTCAACAAGTTTGAGACTCTAGTGTAACTAGGAATGGTTCTGTTTTGAAGAGGATCCAGAACTAGGAGTTTAAAATTCGGACAGACAGGGAATTCAACTCTGGTTTGAAATTTTTATGAATGCACCAGAATAGTGCACAAATGTGCTAAAATATAGATGCACTAAGGAATGACTTGGATGTGCTAAATGATGGCTTGTATGTGCTACAAAAAGGCACAAATGCACTACAACAAGGGATGGATGCGCCAAAATAGGCAATAAATGTGCCAGAATATGGAAGGTATGCACTGCCAAATATTACAAATGTGCTAAAACAACAAATGGATGCACTGGAATATTGAAGGAATGCGCCAAAACAGTCAATGGATGCGCTTGATCAGGAAAATGTTCTCTATTTTTGATAGTTTGATGGATTTTTCTATTTTCTAGCAGGGAAATTGATTGTTTTGTTTGGATGTTCTCCTGAATCAATGGTTGTATATTCTAGTATGTGATGTTTGTTCAAAATTTATTTCAAATCATGCACGTGAAACACATCAAGCAAGTACAATCCCTAGGGCTGTGAAGGACAGTATTTACTAGATTCCCACTTGGATTTTTAGTCCAGTTGTGCTTACTTTTGGTGAATGATTAGAGGCTTGACTACACTGGCTCCCCCTTGCATTGCACTCATTTCTTGGGTTAACCAAGCCTCAATCCTCATGAATCTCCCATGAAGGACTTCTCATTTTTACCAAAATCCACAAGAATGTGGGACGGCTTCGGAGGTTATACCTCTTGCACCAGCAAATAGAAAAAGGATTTTGGCTTGCTACAACAAGGGTTCTAGTATAGGCATTTCATTTGTGGGGGATCATCCATACGACAAGAGACCATTGTTTCCCTTCTTGTCAGAACAATCCTCGTGATACTTGAACTTTCCTCAAGTACCCACACTTATATCCCAGCTGGAAGTTGCTTGGCTTTAGCATGTTCTCGGTTGGGTTGTTCCCTTGGGGTGATTACCTCTTGTCCCACCAAGGCAGACCCTCTAAGGATTAAATTGAAAAAATAAAAAGAATGGGTCTGCGTTTATGATCACCCAGTTAAGGGGAGAGCATACATGCCTACCATTCAATAATTACAGCAGACATGGTGTTCGTTTCCCCTAATTAAGCTATGTTCCTAACTTAATCAAAAGAAAGAACAATAAATCCCTACAATCAAATGTTAGTAGTTTCAACTTTTGGAATCTTTGACAGTGTTTCGCTAGTTTCAGCAAGGTCTTTGACAACGTTTGAAATACTTGCAAAATAGAGAAATGATGATTAATTCTCAAAATTATGAATTTATGTGAAATGAGAGAGATGCACCATAACAACAAATCAATGCGCTAAAAGACTACACCTATGTGCTATAAAAACCTATGAATGCGCTAGAATAGTCCATATATGTGCTAAAAGAAATTACGAATGCGCTAAAAGACTCCATGTATGTGTCAAAATATGGTACGTATGCACTGAAAGGTTGCCCAGATGCACCAAAACAATGCTCGTATGCACCAGAGAAGTTTTTGGATGCATCGAAAGAACTCACAATCACGCTAAAAGATTTCACGTCCGAACTTGTAAAACACACTTTTCCAAAAAATGTTAATAAAAGGGGCTAGGCCCCCACAGTGGGCGCCAATTTATGTGTGGTAATTAATATGGAGGAAAATAATAGAGTAAATCCAACACACATCAATGAAACATCTTACATAAAAAGAATTGAAATAACAAGCTAAACTGCTATGACCATCCTCTCAAATCATTTCATTGCTCTCTAATCTTAAGGACCTTCAAATTCATGCTCTTAGATTTCTATGTTGCACATGAACTCACAAGATGAAAATCTAAGAGACAAGAAGATTTTATGATATGCAAAACTACATGCCTACATTAACATATTTTTGGTATTTTTGATATGAAAGCTAAATGAAATATGAGATTGCTACTATGAAAATGATGCTAAGATGATTATTGTTGTTGTAATGCAAATCTAAATGCAATTCTATGATAAAAACTAATGCAATACTAAAATGCTACAAAGTAAAATTTCCATGATAACAATGCTAAATGATATACAACTCTAAAAATGCTCTCAATTACTATCAATTGCTAAGATAATTTCTATAGCATAAGTTTATGATGAAATCCTTATTGAAAAGTTGTAGAATGATCTCCTATTTATAGATTTTTCCAAGCCTTGAATGAGGTGGAAAAGATGGACGGTCGAGATTGTGATCCTGAGAGATCAACAGTGGAGCACAAAGAGGTTGGAGGAATTCATGGTGGCTGTTCCATTTGGAAGGGCAAATCATCCAAGTGTCAAAGAGCATCAATTAGAAAGAGGGGCCATGTGTCTCTAAGGAGGTTAGGAGGTTAGATGAATATTTCTAATTTAGAAATTAGAAATAAAAGAAATCACATGACATGTGATGATGTGGAGGGTGATTTGGAGGAAGTTAGCAAATTATGGAGAAATGTGACAAATTTGAATTAAAAATTCAAATTTAATGAGGAAGGGGAATAATCAAATAACAAATTATTTAAATTTGTGTATTTAATTAAATCAAGAGCGAAGATGATTTTTGAATAGAAGAATTAAAGGTGTGAACTATACAAATAAATTTATCAATTTATTTATATAAGTAGAGGAATTAAGATTCATTAATTAAATAACTAGTATTTAATTAATTTGTGCTCCAGACCATTTTTATGTGTATACAATATCAAAATAGAAGACATTTGAACTAACAAAAAAAATAAAAAGATTTGATGAAACAAAAAAATCAAAATCAAAAGAGATTTCATGAAACAAAAAATTAAAACAAAGAGGATTAATGAAACAAAAAATCAAATCAAAGAGATTTGTTGAAACAAAAAAATCAAAATCAAAGAGATTTCATGAAACAAAAAATCAAAATAAAGAGATTTAATTAAACAAAAAAAATCAAATCAAAGAGATTTGTTGAACCTCGTTGAGAGCTAGGCTCATTAAGAACCATTCAACTTCACCAACCGATCAAGGGCCATTGACATAATTCAAATATTTGAATAAACTAAAAGATGAAATAAATAAATAAATAAAAATATTTAATCACAAAGCTAAATCAATCAAAAAATAAAATTAGAGATTTTATCACAAAGATTTGATTAAAATATAGATAAACCAATCAAAGATAAAAAATAAATTAAAAGATCAAAGAAATAAATCGAAGAGATTTAATCAAAAAAAGAAATCAAAGATAAATCAGAAAGATTTGAGAATCTTTACCATATATAAATTAAAAGATGAAATAAACGAATCAAAGATAAAAGATAAATAAAAAAATGATCACAAAGATTCAAATAAATTAAATAAATAAATCAAAAATCAAAAATAAATTAAAAGATCAAATAAATAAATAAAAGATTTAAGATAAATTAGAGATTTGATCACAAAGATAAATCAATCAAAAAGAAAAAAACAAAGATTTAAATTATAAATCAATAAGAAATACTAAATAAACAAGCTTCACAAAGATTTGAATACATGGAGTTAAATTAAGGTTTTTGATAAGGTTTAATTATACTTAGGGTTCAATTAGGATAAGATTTTGGATTAAGATTAGGTTAGGCTTCAATTATAGTTACAATTCAATGAAGGTTTAGGTTTAAGGTTATGGTCCAAATAGGGTTACAATTTAATTATAGTTATTATTCAATTAGGATTAGAGTTCAATTAGGATTATAGTTAGGGTCAAGTATAGGGTTCAATTAGAGTTACTATTAGGAATAGGGTTAGGGTTCGGGTGCAATTAGGGTTTAATTAAGGTTGAGTCAGGATTACAACTAGGATTCAATTAGTGTTATGACTAGGGTTAAAAAATGTTATTGTTCAATTAGAGTTTAACTATGGTAAGTGTTATTTAGGTTCAATTAGAGTTAGTATTAGGGTTTGGGTGGAACTAGAGTTTAATTAAGGTTGACTCATGGTTACAACTCAGATTCAATTAGTGTTATGAATAGGGTTAAAAAGTGTTATTGTTCAATTAGAGTTTAATTATGGTAAGTGTTATTAAGGTTCAATTAGAGTTAGTATTAGGGTTTGGATGCAACTAGAGTTTAATTAAGGTTGAATTAGGATTACAACTAGGATTCAATTAGGACTATAACTAGGTTATACATTGTCATTGTTCAATTAGAGTTTAAATATAGTAAGTGTTAGGGTTCAATTAAGGTTAGGGTTCAAATAGGGTTAGAATTAGTGTTAGGATTAGGGTTCAATTAGGCTTAGAGTTAGGGTAAGAGTTAAATTAGCGTTATAGTTAGGTAAGGGTTCACCTATAATTAGGGTTAAGGTTAGCATTAAACTAGGGCTAGGATTCCAATTAAGTTCTAATTGTAATTCTAATTCAATTAGATTAAAATTAATATTTTTTAATATTAATTTTATAATATTTATTAAATATTGTATTGAAATATAATTTAATATTATATTATAATAATTAACATTATTATAATATTATATTATTATATTAATCTCTTACATGTTGCACCATGACTGCTACTAGCATACATATATTAAATATTAATATATATAAAATACGTCGAGAGTTATCTTTCTCGAGGTGCCTATTTTCATCATTTTTTCTTAGTACAATAGGTGCCTCGATAATGATTACCCTCAACGCATTTTATATATATTAATATTTAATATATGTATGCTAGTTAATTAATAAATTAGAGCATTAGAATGCAAGGTTGAAACACCTTTCCCCACAAATAATATGGCCAACTTATCTTCATAAACATACTCTAAACATGCACCTTGGAAGGATTACAAATATGCATGTGGGTAACCTTTTCCATTGTACATGTCAAAGTGTGGTGTCACAAATCAAACTAGGAAAGAATACATCACACTATTAGAAGCAAGAGGAGTATGTCAAATTGGAACAAAATTATATGTATCTTGTCTACAAGGCTCATTAGGCGTTTCATCCACCTTTTACTCTACATTATCAAGATTTTTAATAGTGCATTAAGGGTGGTAGTAGGGGTAGTTATGGTGAGAACACGAGAAATAAGATTTGGAGTTAAAAGAGGATGAGGTATGAGAGGCAAAGATATGGAACTAAAAGGATGAGTGGGATAAGTGGTAGGAATGTTATGATAAAACAACGAAGGTGTGGTAATAGTGGGAAAATAAGGAAAGTGTGGTAATAGTGGGAAAAAAAAGGTATGGTAAGTAGGATAACAAGAGGAGATATTACTCTAGTAGGGAAAAAAAGAGATGCCACTAGAAGAGTGGGTGTAGAAGGTAGGTGGGACATTAGTAGGAGAAGGGTGAGACGCAATACTAGAGGAAGATGCACAAGAATGTATCACATTAGAAGGACTATGATGAGACACCTTGGATGTGGGAGGAGAGATAATGGAAGGAGTTGATTAGGTGGGAGGGATGGAAGATGCGCTATTTGAAGAACTTTAAGAGTTGACCTTAAAAATAATTCTCAAGGGAATCTTGAGACCAAGAGGTTTATCAATTAGTGGTTTACAAAGAGAGTAAACCAATTTTGTAGGAGAAATAACATTCGTTGAATTAACAATATCTTGAGAAAGTAACTATGTAGCAAAAATAAAATCATACCAATCAATTTGGTCCAAATGCCTTTGAATCAACAAACCTTCTATCTCTTGCTCTAGTTCACTTCAACTATGGAACTAACCTATGCATGTGCAAATTTGAAAACTCTATATAGATTTGAACTTTGTTGATTCTAATCTTTGGAACCTATTGCCTTGATGTCTATTACCTATTTTTCAGAGGGGTGGTGTTGATACACATTGTTTAGGGGCGTGCTTAACAAGGAATATTCTCCTTTAGTCAGAACCTTTTTTTTTTATTCAACGATACATAATAATGATTGAAGATTAAAAAACAAACATGTAATGATGCTTAGGAATGTTGATATAAGTTGATGATTCATGTTGATGCTCTATGGTGCTCCCTAAATGATCATATAAATGAGAAATGAAAGATTGTGGCCCTATTAAAATGAATTAATGTTTATTTTTAAATATAATAACCCAATACGCAAGTTCAATTTTTTTATGCTCAAATCAATACGTCACAATTAATTCAATTAATTGAGAGTTAACAAAGACACAAATGTGAATCTAAAATTTGAAAATTTAAAAATAATTTCTACACTAACTTAAATATAAAATAATAATAAAAAATATCTACATTTTTCACCATTAAACTATAAAAAAAAAACAAACAAACAAAAACAAAAACAAACTAAATTTCATCTTAATCCGAGATGAAATAATAGCCTAAAAAAAATGAGTCATCTTACCTAAAATAAAATAAAAAGTTATACAAACATAAAATTTTACGAAGGAAATGATCTTATACTCCATATACCTATATTATAACAGTGTTCCCATTTTAAAGAGGTGATCGCTCGTTGGCAAATAAATAGCTTTCAAGGCTTAGCTTGGCCTCCCTTAAATTTCGAGGCAATTACAAGAGCAGAGCAATCACAGGTATGTTTCTTAAACTTCGTCTGTAAGGCAGGGCAATTGCTTTTTTTCAAATGCTTTTTTTAAATCGTTTTAATGGAAATCTTAAAAATTATATTCACCATTCCCAGAGAATTTCATTTGCACCATAAACCCTATACAGGTTTGTATTAGAGAATTTTGTAGAGGATCTGTTCTCATAGTTGGTAGAAAAGACAGATCTTCTTTGTCTCCAGCGGATCCAAATATACAGGTGGGGTGGGGATATAAATCAATCTTTCTCTTTCTTCTGAATTTTAATTTTAAGAAAATGATAGCGGTGTGATGTTCATCTCTCTTTCGTTTTTGGGTGTTTTTAATTTTCTCTGCGAGGCTTGCAGCATAACAAGATCTGATGTAACCACATTTATGGCGTATCCCATAAACCCTTTGGCCAAAGGGAAACGGATTTCTGTATGAATGTTGAAAAGGGTTCTTTGAATTATACGAAATTTCAATTCATATTGCAATATACTCTTATAGGTAATAAAATCTGGGCAAAATTTATCGGACTATTTTTGTAAGAGCATATTGGCTTTGTTGCATTGAATGATAACAGTGAGCTCTTTGTTTTGCTTTCCTTGTGAAGTAGTTGTTAGCTTTGTTTTAGATCTGGCTTACAATAAAATCACAGATCCTGCAATATCCCGCAGTTGAAGCAATCTGAGGATACTATAGAGTTTTCTCATTTTGAGTGTTGTTGGAAGCGATTCATTTTTATTTTTTGTTCGACACCATATGAATTATACTTATCTTAACTAGAAAACAAACCGTTGATTTTGCAAATCGCACCTGTGAATGTTTTTGGGTGAGATCCTAAAGGCCCTTGTAGGGTTGATCCCGATATCAATAGGTCAATACATCAAGGGATCGAACCTTGAAGATGGCCGATTGCATTCTCTGTTGTTTCACAATTAAGGAGACAGGGTGTGAACCCTTCAGGTCGTGGGTTCTTAAATTCCCGAATAAATGGGATTCATAGTAGGATTGCCATTTTTTTCGGATCTGTTAATTTGAAATGGTACTTCTGCCTCAACGCTGATTTTTTGAATAGCTCTAGCCAGTTGTATGGAAGAGGAAGAACAGTTTAGTACGTATTGCCATGTAATTGTTGTGGATCTTCACCACTACTTACTGCTCATAAAGCAATATTTATTGATCATATGTAGACTGTCTGCCTTGCAATTATTCTGTAGTGGTTATGTTCTTTATAAGCTAGAAAGTTTAAGGGTTTTTGTGTGGAGGAACCATGTAAGTTGGAGTCTTATTCCTCTAAAATTTTGTTTCATTTTAACAGACCAGTGTGAATGCAAAATGTTGACCAAATTCGAAACCAAGAGCAATAGGGTAAAGGGGCTAAGCTTTCATCCCAAAAGGCCATGGATCCTTGCCAGTCTTCACAGTGGAGTTATTCAGTTATGGGACTATCGGATGGGAACTCTGATAGACAGATTTGATGAGCATGATGGGCCTGTTCGAGGAGTACATTTTCACAAATCACAGCCATTATTTGTGTCTGGAGGTAAGCAATTTACATACATGTTAAATCTAAATTGAATAGCATGTAGCTGATCAGGTAAACTATATAATGAGTGGATATGCTTCTATATGAGATGAATGTAGGCCCTTGAAATAAAAGCTTAACAATCAAGAAGAGAGTATGGCAAAACTAATTGCATTGGGGACCTTTCAGGTGATGATTACAAGATAAAGGTCTGGAACTACAAGATGCGCCGATGCCTTTTTACACTGCTAGGGCACCTTGACTACATTCGCACTGTTAATTTCCATAACGAGTATCCTTGGATTGTTAGTGCAAGTGACGATCAGACGATAAGGATCTGGAATTGGCAATCTCGAGTTTGCATATCTGTTCTTACTGGTCACAATCATTATGTGATGTGTGCCTCTTTTCATCTCAAGGAGGATCTGGTTGTTTCTGCATCATTGGATCAAACTATTCGTGTATGGGATATAAGTGCTTTAAGGAAAAAAACTGTTTCTCCTGCTGATGATATCTTGAAGCTGACGCAGATGAACACTGATCTCTTTGGAGGTGGTGATGCTGTTGTGAAGTATGTTCTTGAGGGACATGATCGTGGTGTAAACTGGGCCTCATTTCATCCTAGCTTACCATTAATTGTGTCTGGTGCAGATGATCGCCAAGTCAAACTTTGGCGGATGAATGGTATGTTTTCTTTCCTTTCTATCCCAGGTAAATTTTTCTTTTTTTTTTTCTTGTATTATGCAGACAAAGGATCCCCATATTTGAAACTTTTTTACTTTCTTTTAAATCAGATACAAAGGCTTGGGAAGTTGACACTCTAAGAGGACATATAAACAATGTGTCTTGTGTGTTGTTCCATGCACGCCAAGACATTATTGTTTCAGATTCTGAAGATAGAAGTATCCGAGTGTGGGATATGTCCAAGCGTACAAGTGTCCAAACTTTTCGTAGAGAGCACGATCGGTTCTGGATTCTTTCTGCACATCCAGAAGTGAATCTTCTGGCAGCTGGGCATGACAGCGGGATGATTGTCTTCAAATTGGAGAGAGAGAGACCTGCTTATGTTGTCTTTGGGGGCTCACTATTATATTTCAAGGATCGTTATCTGCGTACTTATGATTTTGCAACTCAAAAGGACAATCCATTAATACCAATTCGCAGACCTGGTTCCAGTGGCCCAAATCAAGGGCCAAGATCTTTGTCATACAGTCCAACAGAGAATGCTGTTTTAATATGTTCAGATGTTGACGGTGGTGCATATGAACTTTATGTTGTGCCAAGGGATAGTCTCGGTAGAAGTGATACAGTACAGGAGGCAAAGAGAGGAGTAGGAGGATCTGCTGTGTTTGTTGCAAGGAATAGGTTTGCTGTTCTTGACAAGGGCCATAATCTGGTTACTATAAGGAACTTGAAAAATGAGGTGACAAAAAAGTGCAATCTTCCATTCAGTGCAGATGCAATTTTCTTTGCAGGGACAGGCAACCTGCTTTGTAGATCAGAAGATAGTGTAATTCTTTTTGATCTGCAACAGAGAACAAACTTAGGAGAAATTCATGTACCAAATGTCAAGTACATAGTTTGGTCAAATGACATGGAGAATGTAGCCTTGCTTAGTAAGCATGCAATCATTATTGCAAGCAAGAAGCTGACACATAGATGCACCTTACATGAGACTATACGTGTAAAGAGTGGGGCTTGGGATGACAGTGGCATTTTTATTTACTCAACTTTGAATCACATAAAATATTGCTTGCCAAATGGAGATAGTGGTATCATCAGAACACTTGATGTTCCAGTATACATAACAAAGGTTTCTGGAAGCTCTCTTTATTGCCTTGACAGAGATGGTAAGAACCGGGTAATACAGATAGATACTAGTGAGTGTGTATTCAAGTTGGCATTGATGAAGAAGAAATATGATGAGGTGATGAGCATGATTAGGAATTCTCAGCTCTGTGGACAGGCCATTATAGCTTACCTGCAACAGAAGGGATTTCCTGAGGTGGCCCTTCACTTTGTTAGAGATGAGAGAACTCGATTCAACTTGGCTGTGGAGAGTGGGAACATTCAAATAGCTGTTGCTTCTGCAAAAGAGATTGATGAGAAAGAACACTGGCATAAGCTAGGAGTTGAAGCCCTTCGGCAGGGTAATGCTGGTATTGTAGAGTATGCATATCAAAGGACAAAGAATTTTGAACGGCTTTCCTTTTTGTATCTGATTACCGGTAATTTGGATAAGTTGACAAAGATGTTGAGGATTGCTGAAATAAAAAATGATGTAATGGGCCAGTTTCACAATGCATTGTATTTGGGCGACATTAAAGAACGCATAAAGATTTTGCAGGAATCTGGTCATCTGCCACTTGCTTATGTCACTGCATCTGTTCATGGTCTTACGGATATTGCTGAGACACTTGCAGCTGATTTGGGGGGTGATCTTCCAACTCTACCTTCAGGAAAGAAATCATCACTTCTGATGCCTCCTGTACCCATTCTGCGTGGCGGTGATTGGCCTTTGCTTAGGGTTACCAAAGGTATTTTTGAGGGTGGTTTGGAGAACTCTGCTGCTGCAGCTTATGAAGAAGAGGATGAAGGAAATGTTGCTGATTGGGGTGAAGACATTGCTATAGAAAATGCTGAAAGGGAAAATGGTGAAGTCATAATGGCAGATGACAAAGAAGCTATAGGTGGAGAGGATGAAGATGGGGGATGGGATATGGAGGAGTTGGAACTTCCTCAAGATGTTGCTATTTCAAATGTAGGAATCACTCATAATACATTGTTTGTAACCCCAACACAAGGTATGCCTGTTAGCCAAATTTGGATACAAAAATCTTCTCTTGCTGGTGAGCATGCAGCTGCAGGCAATTTTGATACAGCTTTGCAGTTGCTAAATCGTCAACTTGGGATTAATAATTTCTCTCCATTGAAGCCTATAATGTTGGATCTGTATATGGGCAGTCACGTATTCCTTCCTGCCCTTACTTCTGCACCTGTAGTGGCATTAGCAGTAGAGAGAGGTTGGAGTGAGACTGGGAGTCCAAATGTTAGGGGTCCCCCGGCCTTGGTATATAGTCTTTCTGTAGTTGAGGAGAAACTAAGAGTAGCTTACAGGGCAACGACAGAAGGTAAGTTCAGTGAAGCATTGAGGCTATTTGTGAACATTCTGCACACAATCCCAGTTATTGTGGTAGACACAAGAAAGGAAGTTGATGATGTAAAAGAATTGATTGGAATTGCTAAAGAGTATGTTCTTGGTCTTCGAATGGAGGTCAAGAGAAAAGAAATCAAAGATGACACTCTTCGGCAACAGGAGCTTGCAGCTTATTTCACTCATTGCAAACTCCAGAAAGTTCATTTAAGATTGGCTTTGCTAAATGCAATGGGTATCTGTTACAAGGGTGGAAATTATAGCACAGCAGCAAACATGGCACGCCGGCTTTTAGAAACTGACCCTCCAACAAACCATGCAACAAAAGCTCGTCAAGTCCTTCAGGCCTGTGAGAGGAATTTGCAAGATGCAAAACAGCTAAACTATGATTTCAGAAATCCTTTTGTTGTTTGTGGTACAAGTTTTACTCCAATATACCATGGCCAGAAAAGTGTTTCATGTCCATATTGCACATCACGCTTTATTCCTAGTATGTCTGGAAAGCTTTGTACCATATGTGATCTTTCAATTGTGGGTTCAGATGCATCTGGACTACTTTGTTCTGCTACTCAAACAAGGTGAACTTAGCTTTCCGCAACCATGGGTTTGCATTTGCTTTTCAATTCTGGTGGAGGCATATTACATACAGCTGATTCCTGGTGATATCTACAAGAAGTGCTTCCATTTGCATCAAACTTGATAGTCATGTAACGGCAATTTAGATATGATGTCGGGGACATTCAGATGACAGCTGGGAATATGCATTTTGACATTAGAGGGAAGGCAAAAATCATACATGCTATTTTGTTAGATGTGTCAGTACTCAATTTAAGAAAGTATTTTTTGTTTTTCTTGTATTGCAAGGTGAAAGCAGATTCTGTACGATGGGACCTGAGAGTTCATATATACTTCCAGGTTGGAGATTCCATCTATTTCATGCACTATCATGAATGTGGGCGAATAACTTCAATTTTTTTGGTTTAACATTGTAGTTTCTGGGCAAGGCATCAGTCTTCAAGGCATTGAATTGTTAGATTTGCTTTAAGTCTTTAAGATTTAGGTGAACTTAATTATCAGCTAATAAGAGCTGCCCCCTAAAGCTCTTCTATATTTTTAGTGTATTGTTTATGCAAGCTATATGTGTTTTGGAAGCTGTATTTCAAAAATGACAGGATTGCGATTGTTTGCTTGTCATTTTCATCTGCTAAATTTTCCACTCCAAGTTTCGAGTTATAAATATGGCCTTATATATGCTAGATGCACTGGATTGCAAGGGGGAAACTACTGCTGAATTTTTGATTTAATAAGGAAATGTTCACCACCTCCATATAACATTACTGTACGAGTGACTATTGTTTGGAATGATTGGTCAGGGTTTATGGAACATTGCTTGGAAGAGAGGTTTCTGTGGATATCATCCTTTTCAGCTAAATAATAAATTGAAATCATTTTTTTTCCGTTCATGTTCATGATATATAGGTCTAAACTATGTCATTCATGTGTCTGGACCTCCACATTTTTCTTTATCTAATATGCAATTGTTATGTTCTCATTCAACAGAGTTGAGGTTATTAGCTGTAATGGTTTGTGCTTCCTATTGCAAGACTGTATTTTTTCGTGTTGTAGAATATCATTGAGAGTCAGGTTTCCTTCATGTTTTGTCTTGTCAAGCTACATAAATTTGAGAATAACATGCATTTCTGAGAGTGTTGCCTGCTCTGCTATCAAAGCTCATCAGAGATTATAGAAAAGTATATTGACTATATTTGTAACTATGCGTGGGATTACCAGTATTTAACTCAAATCGTTTTCAATAAGATTTTATCTTTAAAAGTGGGATTACCAGCAATTTATTTTGCTTAGATGGCGTGGAAAGCTTTTTTTTATCCCTAATGCAAAATGGTCTGTCAAAAATATTGGCTTTCAACTTTAGATGATATGCTAAACACATGCCTGAGTATTTGCTAAGAAAGCAAGTGCTTTGGCGCAGTTTCCAAGGCCTCCACGAACTAACCAAGGTAATGTAGCTAGAACTGACAAACCAAAGTTTGACATTTCAAGGTTTAGTGAGCAACATATATATTTTTGAACAGAAGATTGCTTTCTTAAGGTGAAGACTTCAAATTTTGTTTTATCTGACTCAGGCATGTCATGTTAAATTGTTAAACTGATAACAAACTGAAAAAAGGCTACAGAAGAAACTGAAATTTAGAGCATAAATTTGTGATCTATCTTATTTCTTTTTAATTCCTCACTGAAGTAAAAAATGTGAGAACCATACACTAAATTTGGAATTAACATAAAACTAATTCAACTTTGTTGAGAAGGTATGGTTGTTGATTGAGGCACAATTCAATAGTGACGGTCTGTTGACCAAATCTTGGGAAAACAAATACCCAGATGAAGCACACGCAATCTTTGCCAATAATCTCTGGTAAAGCTTCTGTAGATATATGCTTGCTAAGAGGTCAGACGTAAAATTCCTCAGGCAGAAAGGAAGTTCCCTTGATAATTACAGAGGCCATTATGACACATCAACCAAACAATTGAAGTGACAACTCCACATCAGCCAAGGCCACAATAAACATCATGTAGTAGTACCATTTGAAATTACCAAACATTTGGTATGCATATATCAACATTGTAGCTGGCCCTCATTTGAGATGGAACAATCTCAATTTGCAGGGTAGGTTTGCACCTAAAATCTCACATATGTTGTGCTTGAAATGAACATTGGAGATGCGTTGAGCTTTAGGTGCTGGCTTGTGTTTCCAAGGCTGCATCTCATCTAGTTGTTGATTGGGTAAACTAGTAGGTGCTCTGTAATGGCTTCTTTGACTCCTTGAGGTGATAGATGCAAGAAAATCATATGGGAGTTGATGGAGCAAGAGTCCAAACTTTGCAAAATCCAATTTTATAAGCACTCCCTCCTTACTTTTGCGAGAAATGGAGTGAATGGACTCATGGGCCATGACAATATCCTCCAAGATTTATCAAACAACAATGAAACCATTCTGAGATTGCACCATGAAGAAATGAATTGAGTTGTCATTGCCTTTGTTACAATCTTATATATGCCATGCTTTTAGTCTTGACGATGAGTGCCGGGGTATTCCATCCTTTGGAAATTTTCTCTCTTATTCTGCATTCTTTAACTACTTTCTATACACCTTCTCTTACAATGTGAAAATATTTCTAGAAGAAATTGACTTGAAACCAGTCTAGTCCAGGGGCCTTCCTAGTCCTGAGAGAAAAAGCTGTCATATGTATTGCCTCCAAAGTAAAAGGTTTCATGATTCCCTTGTTATGCTTGTTAATGATGATCAAGATGATTATTCACAGAAGGTTATGGGCCTCCTGACTCTTGATGGACTCATATGCTAGAAAATTCTTAAAGAAATTGAGCCCCTCTCCCTTAACGGCCCCTATGTTTATAATTTCATTTATACCAGGGAGGGTAATTTGTTCAATTACGTTGTTCTGTCTTCTGATGTTGGTTGAGAGGTGGAAGCACCTAGTATTTTTATCTCTTCTTAGCACTTATTATAGATTTTTGCATGCAGAAGATTCTTCCATTTTGAGTAAAGTGTTATGTTCTTCCAGCAAGTTAAACCCCTTTATCATTTCTTGTGTAAAGCCATTTCCACTTGTTCTTTCAAAAACATCCCCAATTTTTCCTCTCTTCCATTTTTGTGATCCAGTCTTAACCTTGCCAATCTTTCTTTGCAACTCCTTATCTCTATAGATCACCATTTCCTGAGATTTTCTTCAAAATCAGGTTGCTCAAACCACATAAATTCCAGTTTGAGCTGAAGGCCTTTTGGCTTAGGGTCCCTGGGTATTTCTAGCTCATTTGCCTTGAGGTCAAAGTCTGCATATTGAATGGCCTAGGCAAAGAAGGCAGAGGGCCCGATCTGAATTAATAAGGAATTTGTCTAAATTAATATGTATCCTTTCCTTGCTTATTCTTCTGTTGCTCTAGGTGAATCATCCTTGTTTAGGTTTGATGTCCATGACAGTATTTTGCTTTCATCCATAGTGGGGCCATAGACACTGGAGATAATTGCTTTCAAACTCTCCCTTATTCCCATCAATATAATATGTATGATGCTGCGATGAAGACGCAATGAAAGTCAAAAAACACTTATTATCCAAGAGTGTTGCCAAACCCCTGATGCTCGTTGTGCAGCCACTGCTACTGCTTCACATTTCTTCCGTAATTTGGAAATATGTTGTTCACAGATTCTGCATTGGGTTTTGTCTCCTATAGAAGTAATACATCCACTGCATTATCTTCCACCAGCTACTTGAAAGGGCAGCCTCTGTCAAGGGAGGGGGGGTAAAGGCCTCTGACATTCCTGCTTAGGATTGTCATGTTGTACCAGTGGGGGCCTACCCACCACTATGCCAGAAATTAGTAATCTGAATTTGTGACCCTTCTCCACATCCTGCTTGGCTATTGTCTTGGCCTTACTTGCATCCATTTCCCTTCATCTAGGCCTTGCTCCTCCTAAGTTTGCTATCGGCTTAGAAGTTCCTGTTGGTGGCTTGGGGCAACTTCATGTTTCCCTTTTTGATACCTGCCTTGTATTCCTGATGCTTGCCATTTCTTCTAGAGTTGCTTTGACCAATTCTTCTTTGCTCTCCTCATCCACCACCAGGGCACAATCCCTTGTTGCCTCAGGTTGTCCCTAGATGACTTATTTAGCATCATTTACCTTACTGCATTCATTTTTCTTGGAGGCTGCAACCACTCTCCTTGCAGGTTTTTCCTCAATTATGGGCAGTGCATCATTAATAAATTCCTTTTGGAATCTTTTAAGTTTATTTATGTTAGCTTGCTTGTCTATCTTGCTTGATGGTTTGGTTACCCATTCCTGCCCCGTAGGATTTCTAGGGATGTTGGGTTCTTACACATTTGTCACAACTCCTCACTATGCGACCAACTTTCTTGCAGGAGATGCACTTGATGGGAAGGCAATCATAATCAACCTCTTTGATCCATAGTCCCAAGGAAGAAACTAATCTGACAACATGTTTGATGGGTTTGCTCAGATCAACCTGAACACAAATTCTATCATAAGATACCCTCTATTTGGCTTTTTTATGTCCAAAATTATAGTAGTAATTTGTATAGTCCTATCCACAGGGTAACTTTGCTTATTAATTATTTACGTGGGTTGAAACTAGGGGATGAAGCCCTAAAATCTATTCCTGTATTTCACATGAACCAAGCGGCCACCTCTTAGGGTTTTATCCCTATCCTTTCCTATCTTTTTCTAATTGGAAAATGATTTGTAGAAAACCTAGTGGGAGAAAATTTATGTCTGGCCTTGGGCAGTTAGTCCATTTTTTGGTCCATCTAAGTATTAATTCTATCAATGGTAGGTCAAACGGCTATGAATTTGGCAATAAATATACACTTCCTCTTAGGTCTTTGATTGCTGAGTCTAGCATATTTTTTGTTATTTTGAATATCCAGATATCTTCTGTGATATTGATATTGACATTGAATGTCAAGATTTCCGGGAGAATCATCTTATGATCTTATCTGTGCTAGTTCCTTCCCCACTCCTTGACCTAGTTATACAAAGACGGCTCGGAATCATTGAGCTTTCTATTGTCAATAATTGTCAAATGATTCGCTCCCTCATTTGCTATTACAATTGCGACAGTCCCTTTCCCCATTCCTTGACCTAGTTATACAAAGACGGCTCAAAATCATTGAGCCTTCTATTGTCAATAATTGTCGAATGATTCGCTCCCTCATCTGCTATTACAATTGCGACAGTGTCTTTCCGCCTTGAGTCCTTTTGCGCAAATGCTTTGTTTGTGTCACTCCTTGCCATTTTTTAAACAACATTCCCACTTGAGCTTGAAAGGCTTTTTAAAATTCTTGCAAGCTTAGAGGCCTCAGCGTTCAGTGAACTAAGATACCATTTCCAATCTGTCGGTTCAATTTATTAGAATTACCACATTGATTATACATTGTGTTGATGGTTAAAATGACACAAACAACATTAAAACAGAATACTTTTACTCTATTTCTCCTGAAAAAGAAAGACAACATGTAGTAGCCTAACTCCCAAGGTCCTGGTAGTTGGTTCTCAACTGTCTGATGTCACTCAATTGGTTCATGCAACTATAATATTCAAGGGGCCTATGCTAGTAACAAAGGATTCAAACTATAACTCTTTTTATCGAAATAGTTCCTGTAAATCAATGGGTTTTAAATAAAAGAAAAAGATAGAACAAAGGGGTAAACCAGTAAGTATGAACCGAATTTATCTAGCATCTAGACATATACTTTCAACGATGAATGTTTCCTAACAGATCATAAAAACCATAAGATGATACAGTCTGTAGCATAATCTATACCACTGCATACATTTTAGGTGCTTAATTAACTTCGCAATTACTCTTCACAAATATTTCAAGGACTTTCAAAACAACACACATTCATTCATCATCAAAATTATAGATCAACAGACTTTTTAATAACTTCAACTCAATGACAATCTAATAAGATGATCCTTAAATCTGATTCCTTCAAATGACTTTCATCATTCAAGAAACTCTTATGTTCAGCACAATCACTGCATACAGATAGATCACAACTTATCAACTTTATCAAACAAACAATTTAATTCCAAACATCATCTTTTGAGTAAACCTGTAATTCTATTAACTGTAAAAGATTAAATACAATGTATCTCTGCAAAAACTCTACAAAATTCTATCCTCTTAGCATCAGGCAAGCCAATCCAGTTCTCAATTAGCCGACCCTTACAATGTGATACCCATCTGGTATTTATAGCTATACAAAAAGTTCGAACCTCACTTCTATTTTAGGCTTTCCACCTTTTTAGGAATTCAGACTCTCTTGGAAACTCAGATCAATTTGATCTTGAGTTCTTACATTAAACTTTCAGTCTTAACTAAAAATAGAAAATATAATAGAAAAAAAAGTCATGCGCTCCAAAAAGCTATTAGTGTTGTATGCATGCAACATGCAAAGAAGGAGAACATCATGCATGCGAAGCTGGATCTGCTAGGAACTCATCGTTGAAAGTATATGTCTAGATGCTAGATAAATTCGGTTCATACTTACTGGTTTACCCTTTTGTTCTATCTTTTTCTTTTATTTAAAATCCATTGATTTACAAGAACTATTTCGATAAAAAGAGTTATAGCTTGAATCCTTTGTTACCAGCATAGGCCCCTTGAATATTATAGTTGCATGAACCAATTGAGTGATATCAAACAGTTGAGAACCAACTACCAGGACCTTGGGAGTTAGGCTACTACATGTTGTCTTTTTTTTTCAGGAGAAATAAAGTAAAAATATTATGTTTTAATGTTGTTTGTGTCATTTTAACCATCAACAGAAATTGGCGCTAAAAGGAGAGCCTGAAGGACAAGCTGGCTCGCGGAAGATCTTTTTTGCTTGAGGGATACAAGAGGGTGCTCAGATCCTCTACTAATCGCGAACTATTTGAAGAACTTCAAACCTCGGTTAGACCAAGACCTCATGCTCATAGGGTAGAAATACCTACGTTACCACCACCGCTTACTCCACCTGGATTTCCACCAAATCCACCCACATCACCACCCAATAGGTCTTCGTCACCACCAATTCGGCCTGCATCACCACCACTTGCTCAACCAATATCACCAATGGCTTACTTTGTGAATAATCCCTCCTCGTTAGGGACGATTCCTGGAGGAATCCATGATTTACTAAAGAACCCAGAGAAGTTCTGCCTGAAATACATGCATGGAGAATCAAGAAGTGCGGAAGAACATATACAAACATTCAAAGATGCCTGCACACGAGCTCAAGTTGTTCATCAAGATGTGGTATGTAGACTATTTCCCTAATGTTTAGGAGATATGGCATATAATTGGTATCTAAATCTGCCCCAAGGATCCATTCTGGGTTGGACAGATTTAGAGAATGCTTTTATTAATCAATTTAGGGTATATGTAGACCTTGCCATATTATATCACCAATTTGCCACTATTAGAAAGGAGCATCATGAACCGTTGCCCTTGTTCAACACTAGGTTCCATAGAATGTATTGTAGGCTACAAGAGCCTTACCTAGTGCTGAAAGCCATGGCCATACAGGCATATCTGAGAGATGTTGATCCTTTGATTGGCCTGTTCTTGCAAAGAACTTATCTACCTCCTGAGATTGATTCACTATCTAAGATTTATCATTTGGCTATCAAATTACAACAGTAGATAAATTTGCAATTTGGAGGGTTGGGAATACCTTTTCCTCCAATGAATTATCAGATGCCTAATCCACCGTTATACAACACTGTCCTAGGGACGTCTTATTCCCATTATGGACCTATATCTGAGTTGCAAGCTCCACCAACTGTGCCTTTCTTTGGCAATAGCATGCACGATACCACACATCAACCTCAAGGTCAACCACCACAAGGGGGAGGATCAACCCATGTCCATTCCCTAGCCATAGTTCAAAATGTGCAGAATGATCAAACTGTTCAACTTACAAGTGAAGTAGAGACTCTCAAAAAGACTCTCTCTCAGATGTCAAATGACATGGCACAACTCAGGCAAAATCCTCCCAATAATCAAAACCAAAATTACAACAATCAGGGAGGTTATAACTATCAGGGCAATTACTCTAATCAGAACCAAAATCAGAACACCAATAGGAACTTCCAGAGTCAGAATTTCTCAAATCAAAATTATCAAAATCAAAACAAAGGATACAATCAAAGGTTCAATAACAACAACAATAATAGGCAGTGGAACATTGGACCTAACAATGGAGGAGTTTCCCATAATTATCAAGTAGGTGAAAAGAGATCAAATATTGCTAATGTTGTTGATTTGAATTTTATGACAAATTGGTGTAGGTTGCATGATACAGCAGTCCATTTTGAGGTCAATTGCCTAGAAATGGAGAAGATGGTGAAAATTGCATAGGGTGATGCCCATCCTCAAGCAGGAAATTCCAATCAAGGCAATGGGCCAATCAGCACTGCCATGACTTATGAAACCATTGAAGAAAAGTATCAATTCCCTATGTAAGGGGATAATGAGCTGAAAGAAGATGTCTATAATGCTCAAGCTTTCCAATTTAAGGGTGGTCACTTTCTGAGGAACTAGAATAAAGGGCCATTCACTACATTTGCACCCCCTAACAACATGGTTCCACCAAATTAGAATACAGATAACAATCCACCCCCACCAAAGGGACCTTCTGATGCTCAGAATAGAGGTAATCAACCTTCTTTTCCTAAGTACCAATTTAGGAATGATTCAAAGTTTGATTTTGTTGCAGAATTGCAAAGGCAGAAGACATCACTGTCTTTCTTTGATATCATGAAGTGGTGCCCAACTCAAAGGGAGGTGGTATTAAAAGCTTTGGAAGAAACAGATCGCTTGAAAGGGAAAGGTAAAGTGACTCCCACAAAGGAGACGAATGCTACTATGTATAAAGGTAAGACCAGTACCCCACTTTTCTTGTTAAGTTTGAGAATCTTTGGAAAGAATCTACACAATTGCTTATTAGATTTTGGAGCATCAGGGAATGCCATGCCTTTTTCGATTTGTAAAAAGTTAGGATCAAGTCCTATTCCAACCAATAAAAAGGTGATTCAATTGATAAAACCGAAGTTAATGTTGTAGGTGAGTTGAAGAACATGCATGTGCAGGTTGGATCAGACCCAAGGATCCAGACCTATATAGATATTCAAGTTGCTGACATCCCAAAAACATATGGGATGCTTTTAAGTCGAGAGCTAATGAAAAGCATAGGAGGTTATCTGTCCTTGGACTTCTCGCACATGTGGTTACCATGGAAAGGGGTTGCGACTCAGATAAGAATTAAAAGTGAACCTAGGCTCAAACACATGATTACAAAGTATGATACTCCAAATGAAGTAGCATTCTTTGAGACTGAGATGGGTGTTTACAAGCAAGAGGAAGTCCTTACTTTCTCTGTAGTTAGTTCTGAGGATACACTATCCTTAGACCACACTGATTCGATGATTCACATCAACCAACAAGTTCTAATAAGGAAATTGCAACAAGATAGGTTGGTTTTAGGAACATAAACTGATTTGAGTAATTTATTGCTTCCTAATTGGTGTAGAATACACTATCATAACCATTCGGAGTTGACCTGTCAGTCATACATAGATATTCTAAGGCATGTAGATCTACCCAAGCAAGAATTTCAAAAGGTAACTGAGACTCTTATCAATGAGTTCTCTTTCTAAGCTAAGGATGCAACTATTCTTACACGGGTCAGTCTTTTTCTAGAAGAAGTTCCTTTACCAGTAGAACAGACTCAGGTTTTAGGGTTTTCAGATCAAAAAGAGGAAGTGGAAGTATCTCAGTTTCATTTTAATACCCCTATTCCAGAGGCTTTGACAATGCCAAAGGAGTTGATAGAAGATGAGTTAGATCCTGACTCAGCCCAAGAAATCGCTCAGGAGGTAGTTGAACAAATTAAGGAACTAGGAAAATCGTTAACCGAGCTCCTTCTCAACACGAATTCTGATAAACAGCAAAAGTCCGAGACGCCCCATGTCACAAGTGACAAAATCCCTGTAGTTTCTAAAAAGAAAGAGCTCCCAGCTAAAGACCAGTTATGGACTCTTAAATTTGATGGTTCTAAATCTAAAATAGGAAGTGGAGCAGGAATTGAACTAACTAACCCGAAAGGGAAAACTTATTTTGCTTCTTATAGATTGCAGTTTGGTTGCACTAACAATGTGGCTGAATATGAGGCACTTGCGAGAGGACTTATGTTTGCTCATAAGAAGAAGGTAACTGCTCTTATAGTGATGGGAGACTCTGAGGTAATTGTGAAACAGGTACATAGCCAATACACTTGCCATAATAAAAGATTGGCTGCTTATAAGAATAGGGTCTAGAATTTAATTGAAGATTTTGATGCCTTTGGGATTACTCTTATTCTAAGGGAAGCAAATCAAATAACAGATGCTCTTGCTGTTGCAGCAAGTACATTGGAGCCGATGCAAGATTCAAATCTAAAGAGGTTTTATGTGGAGTTGATTTTAGTCCCTGCAATTCCTGACAATGTTAGACACTTCCAAGTGTTTAATAATGATCAACATATTTTGGCCTTTTTGGAGAGTTCTGATGTATTTCAAGGACAAATAATTGATGACGTTGACAGGGATCAAGGAAACTGGAATATAGAAAGTGACAATACAGAAAGTGATAATCCAGAAGGGATAATGGATTTAAAGAGCAATAACATCCCAAAAGAAATGATAGCATTGAAAATGATATTTGATTCAGATCCACGAGCTTATCAGAGAATGCCTACAAAGAGTGAGGGAGGCAAGTATGAATCCGTTAATTTGGCTCACTCAGGGGTAGAAAGGAATGTTCTTATAGGGAAGACTTATCCTCAGGAAATAAATGATGAGATAATCAAAGTCTTGAAGCAGAATATTGAAGCAATTGCTTGGAGCTATGATGATTTGAAAACTTTTAATACATCTGTCATCACACATACAATTCCTCTTAAGCCAAAAGCCAAGCCGTTTCACCAAAAGCAACACCCAGTCAATGCATTAATCAAGCCTCTGATCCAAAGAGAAGTACAGAAGATTTTGGTTGCAAGAATAATTTTTCCAGTTGGGCACTCTACCTAGGTGGCTAATCTAGTTCCTGTGAGGAAGAAGAATGGGGAAATCAGGTTATGTGTGGATTTTAGAAATTTAAACAAAGCCTCTGAGAAGGACAACTATCCATTACCTTCTCTTGATGAAGTATTGCAAAAAGTTAATGAATCTCAAATGATGTCTTTCTTGGATGGATATTCAGGATACAATCAAGTACTGGTAAGTCATGAGGATAGGATGAAGACTGCTTTCACTACAAAGTGGGGCACATTTGCCTACAGGAGGATGCCATTTGGTCTAATCAATGCTGGTGCTATTTTTCAAAGAGCGATGGATGTAGCTTTTAAAGATCTGATAGGAAAATGTATAATCATCTATGTTGATGATCTGACCATCTTCTCTAAAAGTAGAGAAGATCATGCTGCTGATTTAGAGAAAGTACTAAAGAAATGTATCTGTTATGGTGTTTCTCTCAACCCAAATAAATGTGTATTTGGAGTTTCTGAAGGAAAGCTCTTGGGTCACATTATATCAGAGAAGGGAATTTTCATAGATCCTGATCGAGTAGAAGCCATTTTGAAGTTGACAAGGCCAGGAAGTAAGAAGGAGATGAGATCTTTCTTTGGAAGGATTAATTTTGTCAGGAAATTTATAACAGGGTTTGTAGAGATTGTCAAACCACTTAACGAAATGATGAAAAATGATGCAAAAATTGAATGGAGTGAAGAGGCTAAATCTGCTTTCATGCAGATTAAACAATCTATATCTGAGGCACCTATTTTAACAAGCCCGAATTATCTAAAACCCTTTTACATTTATTCTTTTGCTTCTGAACATTCATGTGCAGCAGTTTTGACACAGAGAAGAGAAGAGAATGAGGAGAGGCCTATTGCTTTTATGAGCTCTCCGTTTAAGAATGTAGAGGTAAGATATTCATCAATAGAAAAACAAGCTTTTGCATTGGTGCGAGCAGTGAAGAAGTTCAGACACTACATAATCCAAAGTCAAGTGATGGTTATAATCCCAGATCTAATTGTAAAGTCCCTCCTAATGCAAAGTGAATTAGGGGAAAGAAGAGGGAAATGGATGGCCATTTTACAAGAATTTGACTTGGAGATTCACCCAATGAAGCTTGTAAGAGGTCAAGGTTTGTCAAAGGTGATGGTTGAAGTGGACAAAAGTATAACTTGCCAACAGTACACTGTTCGATCATTCACAAAAGATCCCTGGTATATAGATTTAGTCTTTTTCCTCCTCAATAACAAGTGTCCAGAAGGGATGAATGCTACTCAAAGAAGAGCATTGAGGATGAAAAGCGCTCATTATATGCTTAAAGGGGGATCAATTTACAAGAAGAATTTCCAAGGGATCTACTTGTGTTGTTTGGATCAGCAAGAAGCTAAACATGCCATAAGTGAATTTCACGGAAGACATGGGACAGGACATGGATCTGCTAGTGCTTTGGCTCATCAGATTTTAAGGTTAGATTACTATTGACCTTATGTGTTTAGGGATGCGCATCAACATTGTAGGACTTGTCATGTATGCCAAACTTCTGCATCAAGAGAAAGAAATCCTGCGACGCCCCTACAGCCGGTTTATGAGGTAAGGCCATTTGCCCAATGGGCACTTGATTTTGTAGGTGTGATTAATCCAAATTCCTCTGCAAGGCATAAATTCATCTTGACTGCGATGGATTATTGCACACATTAGACAGAGGCCCTGCCTTTCAAGAATAGCACCATGGAGGTGGTCATTAAGTTTCTGACAGAGAACATCAACACCAGGTTTGGAGTTCCATTTGCTCTGGTATGTGATAACGGCCCTGCTTTTTCTTTCTGTTGAATTTATTTCATGGGCCTATGAGCATAAGATTGTGTTAAAATATTCTTCCAATTATTACCCTCAGGGGAATGGAGTGGCTGAGTCGACAAATAAGAATTTATTGGAAGTAATAAAAAAGTTGTTAGAAAGTAACCCTAGGGACTGGCATACCCAACTGAGATTTTCCTTATGGGCAGATCGAACCAGAATCAAAGCAGCCCTAGGGAATTCACCTTTTAAGTTAGTTTATGGCCAAGATCCAATCTTCCCCATTCATTTACAAATACCTGTTCTGAAATTTATGCAGGAGTTTTATAATAAGGATGATAGGATTGAGGTTAGACTTGCTTAATTTATTGAACATGGAAGAACAAAGAGATGCTGCTTTGCAGCAATTCTCTAAACATCAGGTGTTGTCAAGCGCTGGTTTGACAAAAGAGCCAAAGTAAAAGCTTTTAGAATATCAGACCTTGTGCTATTATGGGATAAGGCTAGAGAAAGGAAGGGAGATCACCAGAAGTTTGATAGACTTTGGTTAGGTCCCTATCAAATAGCTGAAATCTTAGGTGAGAATGCTTTTCGTTTGAGTACCTTAATAGGAGAGCCTGTTCCATTACCAGTTAATGGTCAGTTTCTCAAACACTATTTTGGTGCATAGAAAGTTGGTGTTTTGAAAAGGAATGTACTATATTGTATCATATGTAATTAAGTTTTTGTTTTTTTAGTTTTTAGTTTTTGTTTTGTTTTTTTTTGTTTTGTTTGTTTGTTTTGTTTTGTCTTGTTTCATTGGGGATTCTTATTTTGCTCATCTCAAGTTAGGGGGTTGTTATTCAAAGTATACTATTGGTACTAGGAGAGAAATTGGTTTAGGTATTCTCATTATAATCATTGAAAAGGATTTCATTCTAAAACTTATGTTTTATGATCATTCTAGTTTGGGTTGGAAAAGTTATTAAGGATAGAAGATGTAAATGTGAATATCTCATGAATTGTGATCAAAGATCTGTCACCAAATTAGAAAAACATCTGCATGAGTAATTACCTATTTGTTTTAGAATGACTCTACCTTTGTTTCAAGTGAAAAATCAGATTCCAAGACTATCATGAAATCCATTGTAGTACTCAACCCACATTTTAGATTCATTGAATTTGAGTATTGAGAGATGCATAAAAGAGTTTCCATCCATAAAAAAAAAAAGGAAAGAAAAGAAAGAAAGAAAAGCAAGCTCAATATCAAGTGGGTAACCAAGTATCTCTATCAAGGCTATGGACCCCTGTCTGGCAGTAGAGAAATGCTTTGAGAGGACTAGAGGTATCTCCGTCGGGGCTATGGACGCCTATCTGGCAGCGGAGCAATACCCAGGATTTTACTGCACGATAGTTAAAGGACTCAACTTATGTAGCTTGAAACTTAGGTATAGTTGTTCACAAGCAGAGAAAGTATCTACAAAGAATGATGCACAATATAAGCACACACTCAGATTCAAAAATAACTCATGAGCACATAACATCTGAGATTCAAACTCAAGATTATCCTACAAATATCTGATCTCATTCAAGGTAGGGTGTTTATAAGCTAAGTAGTTTTTGGGTGACTAAAATTTTCTTTGGGTATTTTGAAAATGGGTAAACCATTTTCCCAACCGAGTCGCCATTTGTTATGTCTTGCATAACCACCCCATCTTTTGCCTTGGTCAGAATGGGTCCCCCTTTTTTTTTCGTACTTAGTTGTTTTTGAAACAAAGTTTGGAGTCTAGTTTTGCCAATACTTTATTTTTCTTTGGTTTCTCTGTCGGAATCGGAACCGGAACTGGATCGGATTCTTAAAGTTCTTTTGAGGCTTGTTTTTGGTTCTATCCCGACAGCCTTTTTTTTTGGCCTTTGTTTTGGTCTTTAGCGGAAGCGGAGCCGGAGTGGGAATTAGGATGGTTGTTATGAAAATTTAAAAAATCACAATTTATTCCGATCCCGCCTCCGCTATTTTTATTTTTGCTTAGTCTTGGTTTTTGTGTTTTGTTTTAATAGGTTGGTCTTTTACTTAACTTTTTGTATTTACTTTTGTTCTTTTTTTAGTTGTCGGACGCGGATGCGGAATGGGAATGGGATTTGGAAATTTTATAAAGTTGAGATTCCGATTCCATTTTAGTTCCGCCCCCGCCACTCGTTGTCGTTGAATTTTTGACTGAAGTCGCACTGTTGTGAAGTGTTGGTTCACTTTCAGTTCCGACTCCGCCTTTATTGCGCTTTAATGCATTAATGACAGTTTGTCGGTGTAGGTAGAAATTCACATATTTACCTTTATTAAGGGTTAAACTGGTCATTATTGTTATTGTTAAAAAATCTAAAAGCACGAAAGAGCAGTAGCAGAGTTCATTCGAGCGAAAAGATTGAAAGAGCAGAGGATTGTCACGAATGGATCAGTTCAGAAGGTTGAATACATTGTTGCGTTTGAGGTAGGTTTCTTATTTTTGTTGTTCTTCGTTTTGTTTGTTGTTGTGTGTTTTGTATATATGTTTGCCCGTGCTTTGGATCGCGTTGTCGTTATTTCATTTTAAATAGTTCGTGATTTCTTGGCGTGCTGGTTTGAATGGGTCTTTTATATTGTTGGTTGGGTGTTTTCTTTGTTTCTATTTGTTTTTATTGTCGTTTCTTTCTATTTTTAGGGCATTGTCGTTTTCACGTCTTAATCGTGATTGTGATCGTGTCGTTTTTGGTTTGCAGTAGATTAGATTAGATTAAGGGTTTTTAATGGTGTTTGTTAAATTAGGAATCTACAATGAGGTAGATTAGAGATTTTACAGTGAGTTAGGGTAGATTAGATTTATTGTTTGATTAGGGTTTCGTCGTCTGGTAAAATGGCAAGGTTTAAACCCGTGCCCTAGTTTTTATCGGGTTTGTTAGATTAGGGTTTCGTTGATCTCTGCAATTACTTTAAATGATTAAAAAATGATATCCTAAAGTGCAATTGTTCCCAACGGTCATATGAGTGTAGTGTTTTTTAAAGCCCCTTTTCGTTTTATAGCGACCTAGGTTTTAATCATGAAGTTGTGTTGAAAATGAATAAAGTATTTGATGACGTCATGATTAGCATAGGCGGAGGCGGGATCGGAACCAATCTTGAACTTAGGAATTTTGTTTGCAAAAGTTATCAATTCCATTTTCATTTCGTTTTCGGCTCCACTTATAATGGAAAGTCTTTCTTCAAAGTAATGATAACCAAATCAGAGGCGGAGTGGAAATAGAATATGAAAAAAATGAAAATTCGAAGAAAACCAAATCCCTTTTTCATTCCGATCCCAGTTCCGATAATCTCCCTGACTTCGACTCCGAGCCCGTTTGTTATTAGGTGAAGTTTCTATATCGATTTTTGCTCCGAGTTCGCCAGTTTTGTAAAAGAGATTGTTTTGAGCTTCTGTCTGGTTCTGACTCCGATGTATGTGTAACAGGTATGTTTTAAAAGCATGTTTTATGATGATATCTAAAGATCTAATTAGAGGTTTGCTTGCAGGAAAATTGAAAGATGTTAGGAACGTCAGGAGAGGCTGCTCGAAGGAATCAACCGGCTGGAACATCAAAGACAACACCAAAAATAAAGAAGGCGAAACCAGAACAGCTGCCTTATACATTGAGGTATGATCATAGGAATCCAGTGGTGAAAGTGAGCAAGGTGGAATCAGATTGGTCAGATATCACGGATACTAATCTGGGCCAGTATAGCTTTGAAGAATTACATGAAGAGACTTTTGCAGAACAAGCAAACTTGACAGGGAGAACACAAAGGATTGTTGACTCCGATCTTGCACATATTACTGTGTTTCCTTTATTAGTCCAATGTCTGGAGTTGATATTGACAGTAGCCAGTACTTACAATCCTGCTACAAGATTATGCATGGATTCACAAAATAATGTGATTATAGATCTTACTCCGCAAATGTTCCAAAGTATATTTAATGTTCCTGATCCCAAGAACTTGGTGCAGCTAACTGAAGCAGAGGCGTTGGAGAAATATAGCAAGCATAAAGACTCCAATAAGTCTCACTTAAACAAAAAATGGTTAAGCACAGAGAAGAAATCTTTAAGCAAGCTTGCAGACCAACCAAAGAGAGCAGATTTCAAGAAGGAGGTATTTGACTTGATATTAATGTTGTCCAGAGTGTTTGGGAAGAGGGATACCTTCCACTTCAAGGAATGGATGTTTCATTTCATTCAAGTAATCTTTCAAGGTGATTACCAGTTTGATTGGTCAATGATTGTTTTTGATGCCATACATGATCAGCTCACAAGGGTTAGACAGACTAAATCTTTCTTCATGACTTCTTATGTGGTTTATGCTGCAGCAAGATTGGGGATTTTTCCAAGATTAAACAGAGTAGGTATAATGGGAGTTTTGGATGGACAAAAGAAAGTATGGGAACACTACGATCAATTATCTCTTCAGGTTGCTGAGACTCATTTCAAAAGAGTCAATGATGCCTTTTTATATGTGATCATCAATCAATTGAATGGAGATGCAGGGTATCGATTAAGTCAAGAAGCCATGGCATTCATTTCTGAATGGGGAAGTTGGTACATCCAATACCCCAAATTTACATACTTCAGATTGTTTGGTTTTGAAGATCATCCCCATTTGCTTCCAAGATGCTGCAGTACCAGAATAGTGCTTATGGAGTTTGTGTATCAGGCCATTGGAGTTAATGCTAGGTTTGGGATCAAGCACAAGACAGGATGCCATAAATTTCCCATGACACTGGGTGAATATAATTGTCAACATTTGAAGGAAGAAAAGGTGGTTTGTAATGAGTTGATACAATTGAAATTGGGATTGTATACAACTCGTAAGTATTTTGATTCAAGGAAGAAAATGCATGCTTTATTACCTTCAGTCTTCATTAGACACTTTAATTTGTTAGAGGACTTTTGGTGTGATAGGCAGGATGATTATGACTTACGGAAGAAGAACTATGAAAGATTATCGGTTGCACTTATGGTAGAGTTGGGTGTAAAAGAAAATATTCCTGACACGTTAGTGGATGATGGAATTGTATTGGATCCCTCATAGGAAGCCTTAAACATTGGCACCAAAAGCTTAGATCCAATAGATTGGAATGAAGAAGAAACAATTGATATTAAGAAAATTGGAAGAGTAGTTTTGGATAGAAGTGTGCAATGGTTGATGATGAAAGCTCGAGCTCCTCAAGGACCAATGCTTAAAAAGGGTAAAGGATACAAGAGAATTAAAAGAAAGACACCTTCCAAGGAGCCATTAGAATTCTTTCCTCCAGATGTTGAAGAAATAGAGCTTGAGGTAGTTGATGAAGAAGAAGAGACACTAGAGGGAGATGTTCCAATTGGATATGTTGTTTCTACGCCCACATTGGGTGATTCATCCACACAAGCCCCACTCACAAGAAAGAAAAGTAAAGAAGTTCAAGAAGGAGTACTTCATGCCATGGCTGAAGCTGCTAAAGGAAAAGAAGTGGAGGAAGAATTTGTGGAAATTGAGACAGATTCAGATGAGACTCTGTCAGAAACGGATTTGCAAGAAAACATGCCTTTAGGGCATACTATTGAGCAGATTCTGACACAAGAAGAGCAATGGAAATTGTTTGAAGATGCTACAAAAGAGTCTGATGCAAGGGCTGCAGCGAAGAAGCAAAAGGAAATAGATGCTAAGGTGCAAGCTGATGCTCTACTTCAACAGCAGCAATTAAAGGCAAAAGAAATTGAAACAAGGATAGCAACTGATGAAATAGAGAAGTAAATGAGGCAACGAGAGCATGAGATCAAGGTCAAAGCAGAAAGTGACAAGTTAGAATTGATACAAAAGATCCATGATCTTGAGGAGGAGAAAGCAAGAAATCAGAGGGAAAAGAAAGCCCTGGTTGCTAGCCTGAAGCTTGCAGAGGAAGCTCGACAGAAAGAACAAGAAGTTGAAGCTCTAAAAAAGAAAAGAGATGCTGAAGAGCTCATAAAGAAACAACAAGCTGAAGAAGAAAGGGAAAAGGCAAAGAAGCTCAAGGCCTTAGAGATAGAAAGGATAGAAAAGGAAGAATCAGAAAAGATAAGGAAAGAAAAAGAGGCCGAAGAGCTAATAAGGAAGCAACAGGAAGAAGAAGCAGAAGCTGAAAAACTTAAAGCTTTAGAAGCAGAACGGTTAGAAAGGGAGACTCTAGAAAGAGAGGCCTTAGAAAAAGAGAAATTAGAAAAGGAAAGGTTAGAGAAGAAAAAAATGGAGAAGGATCAGTTGGAAGAAGAGAGAATGAGGAAAGAAGAAGAAGACAAGAGAATGCAAGAACAAAGAGATAGAGAAGAGGCTGAGAAGCTGGTGTAGATGCATGTACTGCAAGAGCAACAAGAGAAAGTAAAGGTTGATTCTCAATCTGAGGTAAATGTTCAGTCACCCTCTACAATTGCCGCTTCCTCTTCCATGATGATGTCTGCTCCTAGTGCTCCTATATGGTTGAAGTTAGATTTGCAGAAGAGAGTCAGAACACCTCCTCAACCTCTTAATTGGGAGGACATGATAAAGGGAATTGAACAGGAAAGGCCTAAGAAGAAGGCTAGAATCTTACATTCTACTAGACTCACATATAAAGGAGAGATAGTTGTTGAATGTGCCATGCCTATGACAGAAAAGGAGGTAGGGGATATGCAGCTAACAGACTATCAATTGAGTACGGTTAATTTGGGAAGACCCACTAGGAATCAACAAATGAATTTGATTGATGTGGTGGCCTCAACAACTAAATCAAGAATGATGAAGGACAAACAAAGGAAAGATGAGCTTAAGGCTCAATTGGATCAATTACATTCATTCTTGAAGAGTGTCTCCTCTCCAAGGTCACAACAAGTGGCAGCTATTGAGACTCCTGTTTTGCTAAGCAAAAAGGAGGTTGATGATTTGGTGCACGGTTAGAGGAAAGGCGAAGATGGTAGACAAATGGATAGATAAACTGAACCAAGAGGTAGGAGAGATTTTAGTGAAAGGGTTTGAAGCCTACAAGGATACTGAAGGGGTGATCAAAGAGATGTATCAATATATTGAGGCATCAGAAAAACAAGAAGAAGAGTATAAGGGGTATGGTGAAAAGTTAGAAAAGATAAATACATTGCCTCTAACAACTTTTCTGGAACAGTCTATACTTGAGGAAGACAATAAAGACTTTGTAGAGAAGACTTCTCGCATACTCAAGTTTAGGACTGACTTTTTGAGCAAGCATAAGGATGAGATTCAGGAAGTTGTAAATAGTTTGACTGAGCTATTAGAAGAATTAGAAGCAGCTATTGCTATTATTGTGGATATAAATGCATTTACAAAAAAGGGCGTGCCTTTTAACCAAATAAAGGAAAAGTGGGATGAAACATTCCAAGGACTTATGCAAAAGGGAGATGATGGCGGAGAGCTGATGTTAGATCGACTTGTAGAGGTCAAAGAGGAAATAAAGGCTACAGGGAGAGAATTGATAAAAGTGAAAAGTATGAAGGAGTTTGTTGTAGCTGAGTTGAATCAGATTAAATTTGAAGATGACTGGATTGATGGGCCAGAGATGGAGACTCTACAGCAAGTGTTCACCAGTTACGATGAGTTCCTAGTAGATCCAGCTTCGCATGCATGAATCCTTACATGCATGATGTTCTCCTTCTTTGCATGTTACATGCATACAACACTAATAGCTTTTTGGAGCGCATGACTTTCTTTTCTATTCTATTTTCTATTTTTAGTTAAGACTGAAAGTCTAATGTAAGAACTCAAGATCAAATTGATCTGAGTTTCCAAGAGAGTTTGAATTCCTAAAAAGGTGGAAAGCCTAAAATAGAAGTGTGGTTCAAACTTTTTGTATAGCTATAAATACCAGATGGGTATCACATTGTAAGGGTCGGCTAATTGAGAACTGGATTGGCTTGCCTAATGCTAAGAAGATAGAATTTTGTAGAGTTTTTGCAGAGATACATTGTACTTAATCTTTTACAGTTAATAGAATTACAGGTTTACTTGAAAGATGATGTTTGGAATTAAATTGTTTGTTTGATAAGGCTGATAAGTTGTGATCTATCTGTATGCAGTGATTGTGCTGAACATAAGAGTTTCTTGAATGATGAAAGTCATTTGAAGGAATCAGATTTAAGGATCATCTTATTAGATTGTCATTGAGTTGAAGTTATTAAAAGTCTGTTGATTTATAATTTTGATGATGAATGAATGTGTGTTGTTTTGAAAATCCTTGAAATATTTGTGAAGAGTAATTGTGAAGTTAATTAAGCACCTAAAATGTATGCAGTGGTATAGATTATGCTACAGACTGTATCATCTTATGGTTTTTATGATCTGTTAGGAAACATTCATCTTTGAAAGTATATGTCTAGATGCTAGATAAATTCGGTTCATACTTACTGGTTTACCCCTTTGTTCTATCTTTTTCTTTTATTTAAAACCCATTGATTTACAGGAACTATTTCGATAAAAAGAGTTATAGCTTGAATCCTTTGTTACCAGCATAGGCCCTTTGAATATTATAGTTGCATGAACCAATTGAGTGACATCAGACAGTTGAGAACCAACTACCAGGACCTTGGGAGTTAGGCTACTACATGTTGTCTTTCTTTTTAAGGAGAAATAGAGTAGAAATATTCTGTTTTAATGTTGTTTGTGTCATTTTAACCATCAACACATTGCTTACCTGATGGGTAATTGATGATATTTGTTACAAAATTGATGAGTAATTGATGATTGCTTATCTGTGCATAACTGACACATCCCTGTACAAATGAGTTATTTCTGCATAATTGATTTTTCCTTCATAACTAGGTCGTTTATTTCCTCATAACTAATTTTTTCTTATTTACTAGAGCTCACTCATTTTCTCGCACCACGTACTTAAAATTTTCGTAAGTCGTGTGATCATTATCATTCGTAGTTTGTCCCTTTTCAAAATCTTCAGCCTGATAAAATTTTGGCAAACTTTAGTCTAGAGTCTTTAAGTTTTGGTCTCCCATTATATGATTGTTTAAATTGATCCGGGAGAAAATCAATATATCATACAGCATTGGAAGATCCAGTCAATGGAAGACACTTTATTCCTTGGTAACATGGTTAAGTGATATGTCAAGAAATTCTGCAAGCTTTCAGTGATGGAAGATAGTAGCTAGAACATTTTTGGGAATACTAGACATGTTACGAGATAAAGGATATTGAATATAAAGATTCAAACAATTTTTTGGATAACAAAAAGAAGTAATATTCACCTGGATCTATTAAAAAGGCTTCAGTAACTTGAATGTTCTTTACAATCTTTTAGAAGATGAATTGTTTATACCAAATGATTTTGAGGACGAGTATAAATCTATTCTCCCTCAAAAATCAGAACATGGATGACAAAGAATGGGAGGATACATTTTTAGGATGGATTGTTTTGAAGGTCACTTTTTAGGGGATAATAGGTGATAGAATATTAAAAAGAGGAATTTTAAAAAAATATTCATATGATAACATTGATCAGACATTTATCATAGATATTAAAGAATCTTTGTGATACATATACACATACATATAAAATGATAATGAACATGAATTAATAAAGACATGCTTGAGTAGTGTGTATGTTCAAGTGAGATTTATTATTGAAGTTTCCTTGAAGCCTTCAAGATTGCATGTTTTGCCCTTAAATTTATTAAGGGGAACAATTAAGTACAAAGATAATTGGCTATGTTCTAATTTGACCTCAGCTTGTATACTAATAGATGAGATTTTTTTGAATTGCCCTCCTAGGGCATGGTTGATACATTTTTGCATTATGAAAGTGACATTTTTTTCTCGATTATGACTTAACTCGTATTCTATAGTATAATGTTTGTAACATGCCAACTTTGTTTGTGACAATCATTTTATATTGAACAAGTTGTCCAATTAATGAAACAAAATAATCCTTGATTGTGACTTCAACTATGAAGATGCAAAGATTTGTAATAGGGGATATAAAGTTTGTAGATTTTGTGATCATGATTAATTATTGGTCTATTACCACATAGACCTTCATGGAACACACCATTTTCATATTTTTTTGTAAATCTTAGATGGGCATGCCATAAACCAAACATGCACTCAAATGTCCGTTAAAAAAAGAAGAAAAAGGTGTTTGGATATATTAGGGGATGGCTAGTCATCCTTGGGACAATTAGAGGATCTCTTGGAGACAATTCACTATCCCCTAATGCACCAAGCATCCCTTATAAAAAAATGTGCATATAGAGGACATTTTCAAGTTTTTTTGTAAAATAGGGGATAGGGTGGGAACATTACCTATCCATCCTTGCGTCTTTGAAATGTCCCCTAGGGGGTGGGGTCATATTTGGTAGGTGTTGCACCTTTGAGAAGCATAGATATGAACTCTATTCATTTGATCTCATGGGTACAACATTGTCCAACTAATATGTGCTCAAGGGATTAACAACTTCTTGTGGTGGTTGACACTTTCTCAATTGCACAATTGATGGTCTTTCTTTAGTCTCACATTAGAAAGATTTGGTCAACCACAATATAAATATCTAATATCTAATCTTTCTGATTGCCATTGAATATTTTAAGTTTTTAAATATTCATAGTTTTTTCCTCAACTATTTTTGATTAATTATAAATATGATGTTTCCAAAGTTCATAATTGTTTGAAACATTTTCTAGATAAAACTCCTTTACAATGTTTTTGTATTGCTATTTCATATCATACTACATGATCACTCATTAGGATAAGAAACGAGTTGAGTTAGAAAAAAGATTTAACCTGAATATATATATAGGGGTGGTTAACACAAGGAAAGTATAGAAAGGCCAACAAGAAGAGAGGAGAGAAAGTCAACATGGAAAGCAAAAAAGAGGAATACAACAATTGAAACAATAAAATAAAGCCAAAGAAAATATAATAAATTAAAGAAAAACCCCTAAGGCTAGAAAAAATAAGAAGGGTGAGATAAAAGAAAAAGTGAAAAGGAAAAATAATGAATCTATGAAAATGAAGAGATAAAAAATTAATGGTAACATATTGATGAATGAAGAAGTGGGCTAAGATAAAGATAGAATAAAAAAAATCAAATGAAAAAATTTGGAAGAGAAAAAGAAAAAAGAAAAAAAGGGGAGAAAATTTTAAGATAGGAAAAAAGAAACTAATAAAACTTAAAGAAAAACTATGGGAGGAAAGTAGAAGGGAAGACTAGACTAATGATTAGGAAAAAAAACACAAAGAAGGAAGAAAGAAAGGAAGCTAATAACGAAGAGGATGTGAATGACGAGATAAGGAATGGGAAAAAATCAATGGGAGGGAGAGACAACATGAGTTCTTAAAATGGGCCAACAAGGGTTTCCAAGAGAGGCTTAGAGACTAGCCATCATCACGATTGAGGTTGGAGGGGTGGTTGACAATTTGTATGGCTTCCAAGAGTTCCCTTTTGAAGAAATGTGGTTATTTAGCTAAGATTTGATAATCTTCTAAGCAAATATGGCATTTAGAGTTGAAGGAGTGCTCGAAAAGAGTTGACTTGGTGTCATAATCATGTTTAATATTAGCACATTACTCCTTGAGTCTAGTTTTGAAAGAGTGACCAATCTCACCAATATACGAGTGACCATAGGAGCACGTGATCTTAAAGACACTAGAATTGAGGAACGGGTCCACAAGGTCTTTAGAGATAAAAAATGGTTGTGAAGAGGGGCAATAGGTTAGAATGCACATCTAATGCCTTTTCTAACTAGGATCTTGGAGATTTTCTAAGAAGGACCTTCAATATACGAGAGAGTGGCAATAGGAAGGGGTGAGGGGTTAGAAAATATAGACAAGGGTTTATGCAACTTATCTTGATGAAGCCCTAGAAATGTGTTTTCTCTTATAACCATTAAGTTTGAAGACCTTAGCTAGGCGTGAGAGTTCTAAGTCAAAGAAATCATTCACAAACTATGTAAGCCCTAGCTGCTAAAGTGTTTAGAATGTTAATTTTCTATTAAGATAAATTGGTAATGAAGGGACCATAAACCTTGTACAACCAAGAGAATACTAAATAGAATAAGATCTTAGATGGGACAAAAATTGTACAATTGTAGCCAAATTGCCAAGCAAGATCAAAACATAATTGCAACAAAGTTGCCAAGCACAAAACTGTAGCCAAGGATCTAGCCTAAACAATGTTAGACCCTACCCTATTCAATCTGACACCCTTAACTTTGGTGTGCAATTGGGAGACAAATTTGAGAAGACTTTTCATTTGCCTTTGGACAATTGTCTAGGAAATGTTATCTTCCAAGTCTTTGGACCTGAGAAAAGGCATGTGTGCGACATAGGGAGAAAGGAGGGAGATGCTCCCTTAAAGGGCCCATCTATAGGCATAACACAAACAAAGAAACATCTAGAAAGAGATGCTAATAGATGGTCAACCACCTCAAGAGTCAATGAATGTCGTGCCAAAGGTGAGAGATTAATAGGGCTAAAGGGTCTATAGGAGCAGTGCTTAATAGAGTCACAAAAACCATATTAGAAATCCCCTCATGAGTGTGACTTTTTGAAGGGGGGACAGGAAGAGAAGACGTGTCATCCTAAGAAGATTTGACATCCTAATAGGAGCCATGAACCAGATATTTTGAACACGTTTATAGTCAAGTGATCATTGTGGGCATTATTCTACCACGCAGCCACATCCTTGCATCGCGAGGTTAGACAATTTGAAGCAAGGTCAAAGATGATAAAGCATTATCTACACCTAAAGATGAGACCCTCATAGTCCTACGTTTGAGTCCAAGGCCTATCTTCCATCATCAAAACAATATCCTTGTGAAGAGCCTTGAAGATATCTACGTCCACCAAAATATAAGCAAATATAGAGTGATCCATGAAAGTAGTATAGAAACTTAAAAAGTGATCAATTACATTGCCAATGAAATGACCTCATAGCAAGTATCTTCCCAGAACTAGAGAGGAAGATTTAGTAGCCTAACTCAAATTGATCTACTATAAGAGGCTCATAAAGGGGGGGTTGAAGGAGGTTTGACCAAGAGAGTGCACTCTCCACATCCATAACTTGTTGTCTAACACCAAATCCTTGTCCTTTAAAGAAGGAAAAGTCGCAATGAAGAATTTCCTAGCACAAAGAAAAAGCTTTAATCTTGCCATCAATGAGAGGCTTCTATGATTCTAGAACCTAGTTGCGTAAATTAGGAAGAGGAGGCCACAAATTGTTGAATTTACAAACCATGCCATGACGAAGATAAAAATATTCATTTTCGATCACATCCTATCCACAAACCATGACGATTTTGTTGCGAAGAGGTTGAATTTTATCTCAAAGAAGAGGGCATGCAAGAACCCCCACACTAACAATGTTCACTTAGAACATCAGGGACCTACAACCCACACCCAAGACGCTAGGTTGAGCCTTTACATGGCTTGCATATCCACAACCTAGAGAATCAACATATACTTGTACATATTCATGAAGGGTCTCAACTGCATTACCTGCCCTATAAACAAGCCCCCCACCACCAAAAGGTGGTGTTCGAATGTTGACAATGTGGCCAAAGAACTCGTTGAGGACATGAAGCAGTGAAATCAATGCAAGAACCCAAAGAGAACAAACTACAACCAAGGGAGATACAACCTCCAAAACTACAACAACCCCACCGGCCACACTAGAAGCATCCGAATGTGGTGGCGCGAAATTGATTGGAACAATTGTGAGGGTTTCTGGAGTAGCTAGGAGTGCCATGAAATTATGTTGCTAAATTCCTTCTTTTGTTATAATGTAATAGTCAAGTGTTCCTTAAGTTTTGACATCTGAGGAATCAAAGACATTTGGCATGGATTGTCCAATCCAAGCTTGATCAGTGGCTAGCGCTTTCCTCAATGAACTCCAAACCTTTAAACTGACAGTCTTGACCATCCAATCAAAAATTAAATTAAGGTTTATTATCTTGCCATCATTCCCAAAGCATCAACCTCTCTATTTCATAATCTTAAAGCTATCCTACATAATTGATTCAAGCAAATTGAAACTCTAATTCACCTTCATTTGGAAGCAACATGAAAGCTATGAAACAATAGCATCGACCATTTAATCTCTATAAAGACTAATGGATTTAATGTGATCTTCCCTTAGTTGTTTTTTTTGGCATACACTAGTCATCTTTTCAAGCTTTTCCATTAGTTGTATCTCTTCACAATCAATGGTAGACATTGTATGAATTAAAAAACAAACAACATTGGCTATTTTCATTAAATTTATTTGATGTGTTATATTTTGTATATATTACATTCTACTATTTGTAGCATTTGTAGCAGTATTTTAACTAGGAAACATTAAGGGTCATGGATGGCATTTTGATCCATGGTTTATACCCACTTTTTTTTAGACTAGAAGAATCAAGTAGCCCCTTATAAATTGTAGTGCACCTTGTAAACTTTTTTTCATGTGATTGGTGACGGTTTGACACACCCTCCGATACCATGGGGATAGGGGGGAGAATGACCCTCGTGACCTCTTTCCTACAACATGATGCTTTTTCCAATTAAGCTAGGGCCCCCACCCCATAATTTATACCCACTTTATTGTAATATTGTTTAGTAATTTTTGATAATGATGTCCCTATAAATACTTACACATGGAATGTGATTAAGTACAAGTACAAACACTAACATATGTAAGATAATATTTTATTCCATTGTGAATAATTGAGTTAGTACAATAAATGAGTATTGTTTTTATTGAGTTTTTTTTAAAGAGTTTTTAAAGGATAAATCATTTTTATATTGAGTGTTATTATTATTTCTATTGTATTTAATATTTTGTTAACATTGTTCCTCCTACATAATTTATCAATATCTTTTCTCTTTGTTTGGTATGAAAGGTAGAGTTTACACATTTTTCTGAGAGCTAAGGCATATTGACTCAATAATAAACCATTTCTTGAGTGGGAGCTCTACATATGTGAATCACATGCACGATGGAAAATGACACACTTCAAAACGATGATAAAAGGCTAAAACTTTGAGCTATGTAAGTTTAAAATGGACAATCTTGTGGGCAGAGATTTGCACATTATTGTGTTAAAAAAAAAGCCATTAGACATGATGAAAAATGACTAAATGAAAATTGATAGGAAGATGAGAAGTGTTGGGAAAAGGTGTGTTGTTTACCTTGAATAGTGCTAAAAATGTAAAATTAATATTTATTGGTGGTGCATCTAGGAAATCTAGGGATGTGTGCATCACATGAATTAGACATTCTTGGGGAAACTTTGTATGTTGTATGTAATATTGGGATAAATATTTAATGTGGGTTGTATATTAAAAAAATATTTAAGATGGGAAATATTTATTATCAAAACAGAAAGGTTAGCACTAAAAAGCAAATGAGGGGACATGGTTTATATAATACAATTTGGCAGTTTTGTGCAAGTGTGTTCCAATAAAAAGAAGCACATGGTTAGTTGTTGAGGTTGAATTGCGTAACCTTTGGCTTGTTGGTTAAAGTTGATTGAGCCCTCTTGTAAATCACATGTGTGAGGAGAGGAAGCATGGATTAGGAAGTGTGGTTACATGACTCTCATTTGTTTGTTTACATGGACTACAATTAGGGAGCTTGATGTTTTAGAAGTCTTGCATGGAGAATATACAAGTATATTGTAATTTTTCGTTCATGAGACAATGCATTGAGTATGTGAGCACTTTTAGAGGCTGGGTTTTTACCTTTGGGGGCTTTTCTAGGGTACACCTTGTGCCATCTTGATGGTACTATTCTTTTTCCTTACGAATTTTGAATACTTGTTTGCATATTTTCTTTTTTGGGGCTATGTATATTGCTACAAATTTCCTTTCAAAAAGTTCAATCTAATTATGCCTTACAAATTTAGTGTTGAAAATCTTGTGAGAAGCCAATGTTAAGGAACTTTGGGATAAGAAAAGGTACAAAATCCATAGTAAACAAAATCTTTATTCAAAAAAAGTTGTATTCTCTTACAATAAATGATGGTGACAATGTGAGAATAGCTGAATGAAAAAGATAAATGCATTGATTTGTTATATTATTTCCTAGATTCATAAGGTAGTCTTGTTAGGTCCATCAGTAGTATATCATATAATTTAAATCTTGAGGAGGTAGTTGCAACATTTTTGTCAAAATAAATAAGGTAAAAATTCATAGAGGGTCTAACAAAGGTTGTTTTGTTTGTGAGATGTCATTCTCAAGAGAAATTAAAACAAGTTAGGGGATATATAATCAAAATCTAGAGATAAATCTAAATCTTCCATAAGACCTATGAAAATATGTTGGAATTGTGAAATAAATGGGTATTTTAAGTAGCATACATTTAAAAGGGTTAAAAATGCAAGGTTTGTAATGGTACCCCTTCCATAGAAGGAAATACCTTGACTAGAAAATCAGGGGATGTATACGGCATATTTTTTTGGAAGAATGAGGAGTTTTTCATTGATGCAGTTGTTGGAAACATGAGCATGAGGGATAGGCACAAGGTATACTATTATGTGTTGCAGTGTTTTCATTGATGCCAACATTATATCTTAATATGGAGATCATGGTGCACATCATTTTGGTTGGCTCTAATATACCAAAACATGTTAGAAGGCTTATACGTTGATGTTTTTGGAAGATAATTTTGTAAGAAGGTTTGATCTAGTGAAGCCAATTATGATGAAAAATGACTAAGTGTTTTTATCAGTGTTTCTTGATACAAAGAATGCAATTTTTGGGTCTGCACTAGTCTGCGAATTAAAATTTTACTCTGCAGTTCTAGTATGTTTTTGTTGGTTGTTAGAAGCATCTAATTCCGAAATTCCATCTTGTTTTGGATTTTGGTTTGAAAGATATGAATGACAAAAGTTTGACTTGACAAACTAAAGTCATTTCCTGTACAATGTATATGAGTTGGAGAGTTTGCACTTCTCCGCGGATAGGATTTTTGTTTTGCGAATTTGAGGAGATGTTGACAGATGTCAATAAAGTGTGAATTCCATATGACAACATTTTGAGGTACGCGTGTTCGAATATGAGTACAGTTGGAGAATTTTTGGATTAGGTCTTATGCGATGCCGACCTAATAGGTGTGAAGATATGTGAAGGTTAAATAAGTATTGTGGAGTTATGCGGGAGCTATTATAGGTCCATGTTGAACTATTTCAAATTGTTTTAAAAGGATTGAATCTTGGCATGAGGCGAGTGTGAAAAGATTTGAGCCGACAAGTTATATATTGTTTATTTTGTATGATACATCCAGTTAGGCCAACCTAATTGATGTTATGCTTGAAGTGGATATATAAGCTAGATCATTTTCGGTGTTTTGATGAATGAAAAACATGCAAGTGATGTGAATACATTACAAATTTAAGTTGTGAATGTTGAGTAGAATATCAGAGTGATGAGAATGCAGAGAAAAGCAAAGCATTAGATTAGAATCAGATGAAGTGTGTAAAGTCAGTTTATTGAGCTTCATTGGAACTGTATTTCATGCATATGATGGATGCAATTGTAACAGTTCAATCTAAGTTGTGAGCCAAAAAAAAAATTATATCTTTTTCTTAGTGGCAGTGAGTCCACTTGGACAGTGAGTTCACCTCCAATGAGCACTTCTGTAAATATACTATATTCAATTATAATATATTGTGAGCTAATCCTCACTGTGGTTTTTCCCATTTTGGGTTTTCCACTTAAAATTCTTAATGTTCATGTGTTATGTGATGTTGAATATTTCATACTTTATTTCGTTTATTGTAATTGAATTTGCTAAGTGGATTGTATGTTTAAATGTTTGAATGGTTTAAAAAAATACCTATTCACCCCCCCTCTCAGTATTTTAGGTGTTCAACAATTGGTATTAGAGCCTAGTTCCTTGGAAGGATCTTAAGGGGAAGATCTTGGAGGTTGAACACATGGCTGTTAGAAGACTACCTACTCATCTGGAAGAGATTCTTACTATTGGATCTCTATTTAAGAAGATTGTATGCTTGATAAAGATGGAGAACTCAAAGTTTCCCTTGAAGACCTTGAAAGGATTGAAGGTGAAAACAAAGATTTGAAATAAATTTTCTAAGAAGCAGATGAATGCATCAAAAAATTGAGAGGGAAAATCAAGAAGTTCAGAGAAAGGCATAAGGAAGTCAATGAAAAATTGAAGCAAGCAAATAAAACCATCACCGGTCTAAATGTACAAGCTGAAGAAAATAAAAGAATTGAGGAATGTTTGAATGCAATGGTGAAAAGAAAATCCAAGGAATGTACAAGGCTTGAACAAGAAGTTGTGAATCTAAGATCAGATCTAGAAAAAGAAAGAAGTCTTGAAAATAAATTCAAGAGGAGTTCTACTAAGCTTGATGAAATGATTGCAAATTAGAAAGGCTCTAAAAATAAAGAAGGTTAAGGATTTGAAAAGGGTAAAATTTCAAAATCAGATTAGACATCAAATGTTGAAGATAAGAAGAACAATGGAAAGAAGATTCAGAATCAAAGGAATGAAGCTAGAAGACCATCGATTAGACAACCAAATGCACAAAGCTACCCATATTTTAACGGTTTTTGTTATGCTTGTAATAAATTTGGACATAAGGCAATGGGTTGTAGAAGAAGAATGAATCAAAATGTTCCATCTTTTTCTAGTCAATGTTTTACATGCAATAAATTTGGTCATAGAGCTAGTGAGTGCAAAATTCAAATGATGAATGACTATAACAATGGTAGAATGGTTCAATCTTCCAAAGGCTACTGCTATACATGCTATGAATTTGAGCATAAAGCTAATCAATGCAGATCTAGAATGAATACTGGTAAGAAGAATGTCATATGTTACAATTGGAATAGGCCTAGACACATTTCCAAGTTTTACAAAAGTAGAAATATGAAGAAAGATAATCCGATAAAGAAGAATGAACCAGTGTAAAAGATTGATCTGATAGAAACAAAGAAGGAGATGGATAATATTTGGAGAAAGAAGGAAGAGACTGAGGTTAAGGATGAATCTATACCAACATCTAGTGCAAATGTTTCCTTAAGAAACTAAGTTTAGAGCTTTGACTCAGGGGGAGCTTTAATGAAAATCTTTTATCCCCTGCCAAAGAAAATGGTGTTGATGCTTCAACACAAATATATGTGATGTAGATTGACATTCTTGATCTACTGGAAAATATTGTGGAAGAAAATATGAAAATGCAAAAGATTGCGGGGCATTTGAAGGTAATTGTGCACATAGTGAAGGGTTTACTAGCTTTATTGTTTGAAGCATTTAATGAGAAATTAGGTCAGACTTGAAGGGTTATAAAGTGATTTCACTTAGCCAAATTTACTTACAAAAATCATTTGAGAAGGAGCGGAGCAGTGAAGAAATAATTTGGAGTGATCAAGGCGATTTAAGATTTGGTGCGTTCAAACCCTAGTTCAACAAGGGAAAGAAAAGGTATTTACAATCCTTGTTTGCCCTAGTTTCACAAATAAATTTGTTTGAAAGCAATTTGAATTCATTTTGCGATGGCTACACCAAGGGTAATTGAGGTTACTGAGAAGCCACAACCTAAATTCAAGAAATACCCTACAAAATCCATAGAAGATGACCTGTTAGGTACTTTCTTGCATGTTCCATATGGGTTTTTTCCTACCGAAGACATAAGGATCTATATTTGTGGAAAAATTAAGGAATTTGATCACAGTAAGCTAGGAAATATATGGATGAAAGAACTTATTGGAGACAACTATTCCCTAAAACCAGAATACCAAAACCTAGTTGTGAAGAAACTTGATGTATGGCAATGGTTTCCATATTTTTTGTTTGATCATAAATGGGTTAGGATGGCATTAAGCGAAATTCATGATAATTTTGTTTGGACTAACATGCCTAGAATGATAAAAAAAAAGATGTGATTAGAGAGGTTACAGGTCTATGCTCCACCAAACATGTTCTTGTACTGAAATTGATTAAGAATGAGGTTGTAATGGAACTCACAGGTGCAACTTCTTATAAGAGAGCTCTAATTGTAAACACCATCAAAAATCCAGCCGTGAGGTATGTAACAATGTTAATTGGTTATAAAATCTACTTCACAAACAAAGAAAACTATATTAGCCACCCATAATCAATGTGGCGTATGAAATCGTGGAAAAGGGAATTGATTATGATCTTTGTGAACTGTTAAGACAACAATTTATGGAGAACTTGAAACAAACTATGGAGAAGAATTATGCATTTAAGTATGGAACCTTAGTTGTGTGTTTACTCTTCTATTTCCTAAAGGAACTCCTTGGAACCAAAAGTGTGGTATGGTTGCAAGGAAGACCAGTAGCTCATTGGATTGTGGACTTTATGAGATTTCTTAGTGATACAAAGGCACAAGATGATTCTCTTGTTGCTTTCTTTGTAATTTTCTAAAAGAGGATGCATGAAAGAGATTGAATTCCTAGGAAAATGGTAGAGAAATATCAGAATTATATCACATTCCTTGTATCAACAAATGGGTGTATCATGGAAGTAGTAGAACTAAGGATAGTGTGGATCCTTACATTGGGATAAAAGATCAATGAGCAAGATACTACTGGTTTGGCTGATATTTTGTTGAAGAGTCCAAAAGATACCACTAAAACAAGATATGTCACATATGAAGAAAAATATATGGAGGTGCATATGGAGTAGAGAAAACCACAGATAAAGAAGAAGTTGACAAGTTTGCAGAGGATATGGACTTCACAAAGGAGAAAGTGGAGAAAGCAAGAGAAAAGGCTAAGGGAGAATCAAATATTACAGGAGGATCCAAAAGCATAAGAAGATCTGGTAGAACAATTACCACCCCTCCTGCTATCCAAAAGTCCTCTAGGACTAAGCCCTCTATTGGTGAGAAGAGAAAAACTACTGAAAGTCCTCCAATAAAGGAGAAAATCTCTTTAGTTGTGGAAACTAAAAGGCCTGAAAAGAAAAAGACTACTAAAGTAACACCAATTGCAAGACCTATAAAGAAGAGACAAAAGTAAAATAATAGTAAGAGAGAAGAATGTAAGTGTAAATGTAGAAGAAGAAGAAGTGGAGGATGAAGAACCCCAGTTGGTCCAGAAGAGGAAAGAAGGGGCTTCACAGATTGAAGCATGTTCTAAAAGGTAGAAAGTGGATATAGTGGATACATATAAGGAAGAAGAAATTGAGAAAGTGACGAAATATTTTTTGATCCACATGTGAAGAGAGAAGGGAGAAACTACCGAGAAAGGGTCTCCGGAAAAGAAGAGAAAATTAAAAAAAAAGAAGACTCTGGATGAAATGAAGAAGCAAAAGCAATCACTTCCTATAAGAGCTCACAATCCCATGAAGGTAGGTGCACTTGTTAATGGAATGATACAACACAATATGCTTGTAGAAACTGTAGCTTTGTATAATGAAGTAGATGACGTGGATAAGGCCACCATTGTCAAGGCAATTATTAAGTATATCATTGTTTTAGAAGTTGATATGAGAAACATTGAAAATAAAATTCCTATAGAGCTATGGAATGTCTTGGTGAAGAGAAGACAAGAAGAATTGAAGAAGGAAAGATAAAATAATATGCTTTAGAGAAGATTGGTGCTCCTATGTTTGAGGACAATAGAGCCACATTGGCTGAGTTATACATCACAAAATTCAAAGTGAAGCAAATGGTAACTACCCTTATGGGTAGAGATAAGAATGAGTTTAAAAGGCTTCAAAAGGAGACAGTTGATAAAATATCAGAAATTGCACAAAAATATGGTATGAATTTAGAGGAAAATGCTCTGAAAGTCACTACAAGTGAAGAAGCACAGGATATTGATGCTCAACATGAGCATGCAATAGAGGAAGGGTGTACACATGACAATTTTCTTTCAAATGAAGAATTGACAAAAGAAGATGAAGCAAAGAAGAATGATGAGGAAGATGCAACAAAGTGGGATACCTCTCCTCCTTCGATACCTGAAGAAAATATTGAAAATACTCAAAGGATACTAGAGAAACCTCCTCTAGATAACATAGATAAGTTGGCAGAGGAAGAGAATGTAAGTAAGGATGGTGATGAAGAGAATATTGATGCAGAAAAGGAAGAAGAATAAGAAAATAATGAGAAGGAAGATGAAGATAAGAATGAGGATGCATCAGAAGATCAAAAAATAGAAGAAGAGACTCAAGTAAACTTCAGAAAGAATAAGGAAAAGAAATTGAAAGAGAAAGTTGCAGAGATTACAAAGACATCTGATGAATCCTCTAGCTCCTTTGGAGATTCCTTGAGTAATCTACTAGGTATGCAACTCAACTTCCATCGTGTTGTATCATCACAACTACTACAACCACCAATGTAACAGGGAAATGTAGATCTTGACAAGATTATCCCCCTCCACAAGCTTCAATTGGGAGATGTATTCCATGCATATGCCAGAAGGAGATCATAGAAACAAATCAAAAGAGTGGAGAGCTGATGGAAGAAGTAGTGAAGGTATTACAAGAATACATACCCCGTGCAAGCATTGATACTTCGCTTTCTAGTATGGAAAATTTGAATTTATTAATTGATTCTTTTAAAGAGTATGCTATTGGCCTTAGAGGACAAGTTGAAGCTGAAGTTGAAAAGAAAATAAAAGATAAGAAGATGATGGAAATTACTGAGAAGTGTGCTGTTGCACACATTTTTTTTCAAGAAAACCTGAAGGATGCACAAGTTTGTGTGGATGAGGCAAAGGCTTTGTTCCAATATGGCATGAAGTGGTCCAAGCCACATAGAGTATCAAGAAGAAAATGGACTCTATTGAGTCCTAGATCAACAACGCCTCCAGTGCCTATGATTTGGCACTTGACCTAGCTGGAGATACAAGGAATGTTATAGAGGATTTTCATAAGAAATTTTTTCAGCTACAAGCCCAAAATGAGGATATCATTTTGTAGTTTGGAGAGATAAGGGACTTGGTGACTTCCAAATTTACATTTGTCTCAAGTGCCATTTTGAGTGCTACCAAAGCTACACAGATGAATCCTGTACCTAGCACTCTAGAAGAAGGATAAGAGATACTAATGGAGTTTGACACACAATGCAAATTGCTTGGGGAATCCAAGAAGACATGGGAAGAAGGTAAACAGGTGTGGAAAACCCATATGCAGAAGCTACAAATGTCAACCTCTTCTAGTTGACAATATTTCTTATTCTTTATGCATCTCCAATTTTCTGTTTCAGATTATTTGTACATATGTAGAGTATATAGAGTAGTTTACAATACAATTTTTTTGGTTTTTCTTTGGTACATGACTTAGGGGAAGTCATTTCAATTTTTCAGTTTTCACATATGCATATATTTCTTAGGGGGAGATTCGGTATATGTTAGAACAATGGTTGTAGGCACCCTTTAGCCTTGATGTCAAAGGGGGAGAATGTTTTGGAGAATATTTTGAAGATATTTTGGCATGTTGCCATCAACGAAAAAGGGGGAGATTGTTGGAAGAATGAGGAGTTTTTCACTGATGCTACTGCTAGCAACATGAGCATGAGGGATAGGCGCAAAGTATACTATTATGTGTTAGAGTGTTGTCATTGATGTCAACATTATATCTTGATATGGAGATCATGGTGCAATTCATTTTGGTTAGTTCTAACATCCCAAAACATGTTAGAAGGCTTATACTTTGATGTTTGTGGAAGACAATTTTGCAAGACGGTTTGATCTGGTGAAGCTAATTATGATTAAAAATGACTATGTTTTTACCAGTGTTTTTGGGTACAAAGCATCCAATTTTTGGGTCCACACTAGGCCACAAATTAATATTTCACTATGTGGTTCTAGTATATTTTTTTAGTTTTTACAAGCATCTAATTCAAGAATTCCAGCTTGTTTTGGCTTTTGGTTTGAAATATATGAATGACAGAAGTTTGGCTTGAAAAATTATAGTCATTTCCTATACAATGTATATGAGTTGGAGAGTCCACACTTCTCCGCGGATAGGATTTTTGTTTTGCGGATTTAAGGAGATGTTGACAAATTTCATTAGAGTGTGAATAACATATGGCATAGCATTTTGAGGTACGCATGTTCGAATATGAGTATACAGTTGGAGAATTTTTATATTAGGTCTTATGCGGTGTCGACCTAATTGGTGTGAAGATATATGCAAAGGTTAAATAAGTATTGTGGAGTTATGTGGGACCTATTATAGGTCCATACCGACCTATGTCAATTTTTGTTTAGGATTGAATTTTGGGGCGAGGCTGGCGTGAAGGGATTTGAGCCAACAAGTTATACATTGTGTATTTTATATGATACATCCAATTAGGTCGACCTAATTGATGTTATGCTTGAAGCGTATATATAAGCTAGATCATTTTCGATGTTTTGATTAATGAAAAACATGCAAGTGATGCGATGAGAATACATTATGAATCAGAGTGATGTGAATGTAAAGGAAAGTAGTGTGTTAAATCATAATCAAATGAAGTTGTAAAGTTAGTTTATTGAGCTTCATTGAAACTGTATTTCATGCATATGACAGAAGCAATTGTAACAGTTTAATCTAGGCTGTGAGCCACACACTTTCCTCTTTTTCTTAGTGGGTAGTGAGTCCACTTGGATAGTAAGTCCACCTGCAGTGAGAAATTCTATAAATATACTATAACCAGTTATAATATATTGTAAGATAACCCTCACCATGGTTTTTCCCATTTTGGGTTTTCCATGTGAAAATCTTGGTGTTCATGTGTTATGTGATGTTATTGAATATTTCATGCTTTATTTCATTTACTGTAATTGAATCTACTAAGTGGATTGGATGTTTAAATGTTTGAATGGTTTAAAAGAATATTGATTCACCCCCCTCTTAGTATTTCAGGTGTTCAACATCTTTCATATTGCACCAAAAAAATTGCACTCTCATCAACCAATAACCTACCTCATTCCACCAAAACATTTGTGAAAGGTTTATTTTCACCACCCAATTCATTATGAATATTCTCAATAGTACCCATAACCAAATTATCTAGACATTTCTAGTTCACGACTTGACAACCCCAAAATTAATGCAAGAGATTCCAAATCAAAGAATATGTGACAAAACTTGATTCTAACAAAAAAATAATAAAATATCCCGACATAGTCTAAATCAAATTAATACAAAAAACCATGGACAACAAAATGACAAAGGGGACCAAACAAAAATCAAGAAGAGAGTTCAATGATGATGATGATGGAAGCTAACCGTTTGAATTTCACCACCAATACCTAACACCAACTCTCATCTCTTTTTTTTAAATTAATAATTTGAAAAGGAAATATTTCTCTTTAGTTGTGTAAACTATAGCTAAATTCACCATTTTACCTAGAGTAATTTCTACATCTTTGTAGTATTTTTTTTGTAGTAGACATCAAGATTGAAAATGTCTTCAAGGGTGATTAGTCCTCTAGGCAACTTGTTACTTTTCAATTGAAGAATCTAATCTTTGCAAGCTTCCTTTATTTGAGGAGCTAATTAATTCAAAATTAACAAACTATTGAATAAAATGAGTGATTTGTGCTAAGAAAAATTACTAGGTTGGTCAAACCATTTCCTACATAACCCCATGAGTGAAAATGATGCTCACAACCTTACATAATAACCATACTGTAAAGATTAAATATATACCTTGAGAAACACCTCAATGAGGGAAAATCAGAGCCTCCAAAAGCATCCACTCTTAATGTATTATTCAATAATAAAATATTAGAATACATTTATAGAGTCTCCATGAATACTTATAAAACATCAAGCTCCTCCAATGCATCCTCCATGTCTACAATCATAATACAATTGCTCATCCCATGTGCCATGCTTCATAGATGCACTCTTCAAGAGAGGTCAATACAAATGACAACCAACCTCAACCACTAAACATGTGATTGATTAAATTATAGATTCAAGCTCATATGAAACAACTAATGTTATTGGCCAAACCATGTATCTCAAAACCATTAACCCCAACATTTATTTTTTGGCACTATTTTCCAAATATTAAATATATTTTTAATATGCAACCCACACATAAAATTTATAACCATTGTCCCACACAAATTTACAAGTGAACCCAAATATATAATGTGGTTAAATACATCTCAAAAAATGCACTACAAGTAAAGATTTATTTTACCTAATAAAAATCATTATTTTCTTGTGCAATGTGTACAACACCTTTTTTTCTTAACAATTTGATCATCACTATTAAATGCTATCCAATGACAAAATTTTAAGAATAATAGGTATGGATATAACTTTACATGATATTTTTTAACAAGTAAATTATCTATAAGATCAAACTAAAAACTAATCATAGCCATTTGATCATCTTCAATGCTTTTCTTGCTCAAAATTTCCTAAAAATTTATGGCTTCTTAACATTCTAGCAAGTTCTAAACTCTATATTTGCAACACTTCATCAAAGAATTCTCTGTTACACATTATGATCTCACCTCCTTAGTGATAAAATCAAAGTCACTATAAATTTGTATTTAATTGATCCCTTTCTTTTATATAATGTAAACCATGCACTTGCTCTTCATATTTAACCACATTGTTAGAGTAGTTAATCACAATCTAAATGTTTGTTGGTACTTTTCTTATTTTTGGGAAACTAGGGGAATACTAGCCCCTACTCTTGTATGCTCTTGACACCATCAAAGTATAAATTCCACAAACCTAGATTTTCTTCAATCTCTTTTAAGATATGAGGGATGAAGGGGTTTTTTTCATAGAATACATATGTACCCATGCCATTGGCATTAAAAATATCATATGGGTTAGAGGATCATGTCTCAAAAATATATTCATCTAGTTGGTCATCAAAGACAACTATTTTGTTTTTATGAACAAAAAAGTATTATGAAGAAGACTCCTCTTCGACCCTTAAGGCACAATTGTGGTCAATATTAGCTTGGACAATAGGTTTTGTTGGAATTTTTACCTTGTTATGTATATTATTCTTAGAAAAATATGGGTCCAATTGAAAGATAAATACTCCCCAAACCTAGTAGTTAAGTCTCTAGATAAACAAATTCCAAACATGGCAAGAATGTCTACATCAATAATATCTTGGTGTTCACATATACATTTGGACATGCATATAAAATAAAATACACATTCTTGATGAGTCCTAAGGATTTGGTGGGATTTTCATCTAGTTGAGTTAACTCTTCCTCAATGGGATCATAGTTCAATCCTAAGGCATCCCCTACTCTCTTAAGCATCATAGAGGTACAATTCCTTGAGTCTATCATGCAATTACGTATTAATTTCTTTCCAATTATAAAATCAAGATAAAATTATAGAGGTTTAGCTTTACCTACCTCTTAACTCCTCATTTAAAGAACTAGGTTATTTTTCTTGAAATTTTCTCTTGGGGATGACAATTTTTTCTGTAGATTTACCCTTCTTTTGTTTCTTTAAGAATTATTTTAGCAAGTCCATTTACATAAGTATTGAGAGAATCTCCTAAAGAGATATTTTTTGTTAGAGTAATCATGCATTAACTAATAATTAAAAAATATATGATTGATTATTAGTCTAATTTATTCTCATGCACTTAAGCTAAAATTAGGAGTTCTTTATTCAGTTAACTAAATGCTTTTCTATGTTAACTGAAGTGATCTATTATTAGATCATTCTATCTCGTTGCTTCAGATGTTGATACTTGTCATGATCTAATCCCTTTTATCATTTAGGGTTACTCTTATATAGCACTCAACCCTCATTGTATTATCATGCCTTTTGAATAGCTTGAAAACCTTTGAGGACTCTTGCTTTCCTTGAAGATTCTTGAAGTTCATTTTGTAGTTTTTTTTTGTTGAGGAATATTGCATATATTATTTGCAGATCTCTTACATGGAAGGTATCTTTTTTCATTGTTTGATCTTGTGGCTCGTGTTTTTAATAGTTCTAATATGGTATCAGAGCCTCGATTCAGTGAACCCCTTCTTGATTTATGAGGTTTTTTCTTCAACAAGGGTTATAGGCTTCAGATCTAGAATCCCTTTGATTTTTTGCAAATTTTGGAGGTGGGAAGATTTTAGGTGAATTTTGGGGCAAAAAGGACCTCACGGTTAGATTTAGAGTTGTCGAAAAAGTCAGATTTGGCTTTTATTTGGCTTGATTTGGACTCCTGAGAGAAGATCTATGAGGGTTTGAAGCAATTGATTTTTTTTTTTTCAGATTTGAAGGGTAGCTACATTTTTCGGTGTATTTTGGTGCGAAAAGGACCTCACCATTGGATTCAAGAGGTTGATTCTATGAATTTTGACTATAAATTTTTCCTATTTTAGTGTCCAAAGCTTCTAAGGCAATTTTTTTGTATAGGGTTTGTATGGCCCCTGTACAGCTCTATGGGCACGCATTTCAAAAAAGTCAAAAAAGGTAAAAACAAATGTCACATTTTTCTTAAATTCTATTTATTTTTATTTATTTTTAAATAATAAAAATTATTAAAAAGTCTTTTATAAGGCTGAGTAGGGCAGATTTTTTGGTTTTTGGGTGACATTTGTTGAGGTACCTGTGGGCCCCTTTATGGTCGCGACAACTATCCTTTCCGATCGACGACATTCAAACCAACAGCATCGAATTCTATCTCCTATTTCTCAGTGGCTTCAAACCATTTCCAACAGACGTTGGAGTTTCTCGATGCTTGGTAAAAAATTTCCAGTGGAAACCAAAAAATTTAATTGAAATGTCTTTTTGGCAGCTAGTTTTTGCATATTTCGTCACTACATAAGTATATTTCGTTCATCGATTTTTGCAAGAGGGATTAGATATTTTTTCTAGCCACTGGGAAGATTTTGTGGAATATTCTTGTTGACGTCATGCCGAAATCAACTGTACGGTTAGCTGACATGGCCCCTTTGAACCCTCCTTATGCCCTAAAGGAGGTGTTTTTTTTCTTTTGGTCATAACTTGGGCAAACAAAATATCATCGAAAAGCTAGTTCCGCTAAATTTTTGATGGTGTGGATCTCATCACCTATTTTTGTTCTTAGTGCATTCTACAACCTGTTGAAGTTAGAGGTGTTGTTTTCAGTCTTGAGTTCATAAATTTTGACCCATTTCTCCATTTTTCTTGATTCAAGTGGCGTTGGGATGATCTTTTAGAGCTCTTTACAACTATCCATGCACTTTTTCCATATTTCTCTCTAGGTACATTTTATTCAGTTTTTGGTGTTTTTGCACTAGAGTGAATTACTTAGACATCTTAACTCCTAGAATCTTTTCGTTTACATGGGAAGATTCATTTTTTACTGTTCTATATGTATTTCTAGTATTCTATCCTATTTGGGTATTTTAGACATCTTTTTCATACATATTCTCTTTTGTAGACACACTAAAATAAAGTGTCATTCTGATGTATTCTTTTTGGGGATTTGGCATGTCTTGTTGTGCCTTTTTGTATTTACACTATGATATAAAGTGCGATGGGGTGGTTTGGTTTTTTCCTTTGGTTCGCAATCACACCTTTATCAAGTGAGTGTCCCTTCCACGACAGTAGTGAATCCCAATTATTCTTTCCTCATGCATTTGTTCCTTAGTTTGCACACCCTTTTATTTGTAGTTTGTTTCTCCTACATGTACTTCTTGGTTTCACATAGATTTAATGTACATGTCATGAATCTCCCTTGTCAACATTATGGGGTGGTTTCTACTATTGGTGCCAATGCTTCCTTGGTTTCATGGTTTTGAGTGATCTATGTATCTAGTTCTTGTTCCTATGTACTTTCTGATCTATCATACATCAATGGTTGGTTACCATGAATTTCAACAAGATGGATCATTTACCATATGGACAATCTTGCATTCCTATTTTATAAGGTTATTCATTTCAACACCATATCAGTCATCTTTCGATAGTTGTCCATAGTTTCTTTGTGCTTCTGCGATGTTCTACATGTTCCTCTTTTTTAGGACATTGTTTTGGTTAGAGGCTTCTTAGTCCTTCACCTTGATTTGGAGGCTTTTTTAATCCTTCATTCATCTTTCTCTCTTTTGGAGAGGAGTTTTCTCCCACTATATTTTTCTCCTTTTTCTCCAGTTTTGAGAGATCTTTTATTTGAACATGAGAACCTCACCAAGCCTTATTTTTTGGGACCCATCATGCATTCTCTTTTTAGGGTTTTTAGGTAATCCGTAAGTTCATCTTAAGGGGGGTGTTGATTAGCTAATAATTAATTAATCTTGAATTGATTATTAGTCTAAGTTATTCTTATGTACTTAAGCTAAACTTAGGAGTTTTTGATTTAGTTAACTAAATGCTTTTCTATGTTAACTGAAGTGAGCTATTATTAGATCATTCTATCTCATTGCATGAGATGTTGACACTTATCATGATCTAATCCCTTTTATCATTTAAGGTTTCTCTTATATAGTACTCAACCCTCATTGTATTATCATGCCTTTTGAATACCTTGGAAACCTTTGAGGACTCTTGTTTTCCTTGAAGATTCTTGAGGTTCATTCTATATTTTTTCTTGTCGAGGAATATTGTTTATATTGTTTGCAGATCTCTTGTGTGAAAGGTGTCTTTGTTCATTGTTTGATCTTATCGCTCATTTTTTTCACAATTCTAACATTGTTAATTGTCTTCATTTGATTAACTATGTTGAAAGGAGTAGTTGTTTGCATATTTAGTGCTTAAGGAACCCACTAACTTTTTAGATTTTCAACCAAGAGGTAAGTAGCTCTAGTTTGGATTTAGATTGGTATATTTTATTGTTTCTTTGGAATATAAATTTTCTTTGGGTTGGAACAAGGGAGATACCCTTATCCACTTGTGCTTGCTTGGATGGACTTTGGCCACTCTTCTAGTGTTCTCTTCTTGGATCTAGTGAGGTTGTTATATTTCTCTAGAAAACTACCTAATATAGATTTTATCTCATTGTTAGCATAAATCTCATCCTCCTCCTAAGAAAATAGAGCTTGGTTAGGAGTTATTTGGTATGTTTCAAGAGATATCCCTTGCACTTGGGTAGTGAGAGCTACATTTTTTCTTGCAACCCAAATGTCTTTTTATTAGGAAAACAAGGGAAACACCACATATTTTGATCTCTAACAAGTTATTTTGTATTAGGAAAAGGTCTCTCATATGGTTATTTTGAGGGGATTCTTGCAAAGGCAAGTGGACTAAAATAATCTAGGAATTATCAATTAATTGGGATATATGTTTTTTCGATTTTGATGGTTTTGTGGCATATATCCTTAATTGTTCTAATAATAAGGCTTTGGAGGGAACATACTTATTTCCTCTTTATACCATTTGAATATCTAGAAATCATTCTCATGATACCCTTTGCATACTCCATCCTTAGTTTTTTGTAACAAAGATTGAACCTTTTTAGGAATGGTGGCTATAATAAGAACAAGTATTGCATTTTCATAAGAATGGACATTACAATCCAATGAAATGTATAGCCTTGGTGCCATATTTCTTCCCTAGATTAGAATATTCTCTATCCTCACAATAATGTCATAATTTGTATGCAATTCAACACCTCCCATATATTGGAGCATGATGGTAATCTTAGGAATTTTTTAAAATATTATTAAAATTCCATCTAAGAAAGAGACCTTACCTCTTGAGGTATTGTTATGCCCTTACCCCTATAGTGTGCATCGGGTTATGAGTAGTCGGCTTGTGGCTACCTTAACTCTTAATTAAGTCATATTATCATTATTATATTGTTATTTAGTTATTTAGGTCGGCCTAGGTGATATCCTAGGCATAAATAGGTATATATAGGAGGTTGTGAGTCTTATTTGATCATCATGTTGAGTATTGTGTTCTTATTGAAGACTTTTGGAGGTATCCCCCTCAAAGTGGAATATTATTATCAAGTATTTTCAGCATATTTAATATTATATTCTTCTTGTGCAATTTATTTCATTACAAGTGGTATTAGAGCATGATCTTGGCACCATAGAGGCAAGGTGTTTTCTCAATATTGGAGACGATTTTGGGAAAAGCATATCTTTCAAATTTTGGTGAATTTTTTTTCTGATTTTTAAAGGGTTTTTGAAGACAATATTAAAGAAGCTACAATATAGATTTCAAAGGAATTGGAGTAGAATTGAGTGAATTATTGCAAAATTAGGGTTTCTACACAATTTATTTAGAATCTAAATATCTCTCACATCCTGTAGAATTGGAGCCTAATTTTTATTGGTTTTTTTAATACATACTAGAGGAGTCTACAGTCCAAAATATAGAGAAATTGGAGTAGAAATAAGCGAGTTATTGAAAAATTAGGGTTTAAAAAAATAAGGCTGCAAATTACCTTATTTTGGGAGATTTTTCTATTGGAGTGTGACCTAGGCCTTGATAAGTTACAGAAAAAAAAGTATTTTGGATTTATTTGTGTGATTTATTACAAAATTATCTTTCGAGACTTTCTTTACAAAAAAAAGTAGCCACAAAAAGAAGAGAAAGAAAAAGGAACAAGAAGTGCAACAAGAGAAAGAGAAAGAGAAAGAGAAAGAGAAAGAGCAAGAGAGAAAGAGCAAGAGCAAGAAAAAGAGCAAGAAAAGAGTAGGAACAAGAAGAAGTAGTAGAAAAAGAAGCAAAAGCAAAGGAGGAGATGAAGAAGAAGAAAAAGGAAAAAGTACGCATTAAGGATAATGCTTTTGTAAAGAGGAGGGCAATGTTATGCCCTTACCCCTATAGTGTGCATCGGGTTATGAGTAGTCAAATTGTGGCTACCTTAACTCTTAATTAAGTCATATTATCATTATTATATTATTATTTAGTTATTTAGGTAAGGCCTAGGGCTTATATAAGGTTATCTAAGTCGACCTAGGTGATATCCTAGGCATAAATAGGTATATATAGGAGGTTGTGAGTCTTATTTGATCATCATGTTGAGTATTGTGTTCTTATTGAAGACTATTGGAGGTATCCCCCTCTAAGTGGATTAGGAGGTTGCCCCCTCAAAGTGGAATATTATTATCAAGTATTTTCAATATATTTAATATTATATTCTTCTTGTGCAAGTTATTTCATTACAGGTATTCTATTTCAAGTCTTATGAAACCTAACTTGTTAAATTCAATTGTTGTCTTTATTAGATCCCTCTTAATAGTTGTCAACAACTCCACCACAAAGAGGTTATCTCCCTTTTGTGGAAATTCATTATGTAGTGCCTCTTCTAATTGGTTCCAAGTTGTAGTTTATTTAGAGCACAAATTCCTATACTATTCTAATGCATCCCATTTAATATATGTTTCCAATATTCTTAGGGCCACATCCTAATGAGTAACATCATGGACTATACATAAATTAGCAATATCTTTTAAATGGTTGGCAAGGGTAGTGCAATTTCTCTTGTGTATAAGGGTAGATATCTTCAATAATATGTTAGGATGGGGTTACAAATATGTATAGGGCTAATGCAAGTAGATACCTATCAATGTTCTAGATACATAAAGGGTTAATTTGTATCCACAACTAAAATATGAGATTAATTTATAAGAGTTACAAGTATAGGAGCAAGTTGAGGCTAGTTATAGTTCAGTTATGATCTTTTGTTGAAAGGTGAAGGGTTGATAAGACCTTGGGGTTGTGAAGTTGATATAGATCTAGTAATAATACTTATAGGAAAATTGAGAATCCTTTTCTACATAGTAACCAAGTGAATGAATAAAATTATTCAAAAATAAAAATAAGCTAGTACATTCACTAAAATATAATTGTAGAACATAGAGTCCCACAAAGTGATCTAATACCTATTGATGCCTATATTTATCCTTTAAAAACATGCACCACATAGGACATCAAACATGGAAATCCTTGCAAACATGGGATTAATTTGCAAGATAGTATTTAGGGTTAAAAGGTCAAAAATTTTTGTATTCTAGCTTAGCCTAAATCTCATAAAGGAAAAGGGGTGAGATGTTGAAAGAAAAAATTAAAAAAATAGAGTGATGTGCTAGAACAAATGCATTGTTTTTAATTCCTCACAAATCTAATAAACATACTAAATAATAGTCAACACAAACCAATTAAAAACTTGACCATGAAGATGTAACATACAAGCTATCCACAATCAATTCAAGAATTAAGATTACAATAATCTCAACTTATTATATTTAATATCTCAAAATATGTTACGTAATTACACTTATATGAAAAAATAGATGATTCTAGACACATTCATAGATGTTTCTCTAGGAATTAAAACAAGTGAATTGAGAAAGAAAATTACATATAAGGATTGTTGCACTTGATTCTATAAGTAAAAATCTATCCATTATAATTGGGCATGAGGATCTTTATTGATAGAAAAAAACCAAAACACTAATAGAAGCTCCCCCAAAACATTTAAGATTCAAAATCCATGTTGAGACTGAGAATTGAAAACAACAATGGCCATCAATGCCTTGTTAGTTGTTATAGCACTCTTCAAAAAAATATGGGATGCTTGACTTGAGATGCCATTTGAAATACCTCACACTTTGCATATGCAATCACAAAAATTTAATGGTTGTAAATCATGTAAGGGTGGTTTTGGGTGTTTCCTATGCCTAAAGGAGTATTTTTCCACCTTGAATGGTCTTTAACCTATGTATGAATTACTGGGAATTTTAAATTCAAGATAATTCTTTGTTTGAGTGATTTGTCTACAACTAGAAATGGCTAGGCCAAATGACATAAAATATACCTTTGAATCCTCCTTAAAATTATTCTTTATTCAAAAAATGATTAGTAGGTGCTATCATTGTTGAGACCCATTTAGAATGACATCATTGATCATAGACCTTTAGATTTGTGTTGACACAAAAATATGGATAGTTATTGCTAATTATCTAAGAAAATCATCTACCCTTTTTTCCTAAATCCTTAGAAGTGCACCACATGACATACTATTAGAGGCCTTCATTACAAGAAACTATTAAATAAAAGTATGTAGACCCTGCCACTCATGAAGGCCTCTCCGTGTTGAAAAATAAAAGATAATCACAATGATTGACAAATGATAAATGATTGAGGGCTTAATGCATTGAGAAAATATATGCATGAGTTACTAAGCCATTTTAATTTCCAATGAGAAATGAAAATATTTCATGCTTTTCAAATGTTGAATAATATTATAGACAACACAATGAAAACACTAACAAATCTAGTGTTTTATCTTATTAAAAACGTGATTAAACCATCAAACTAAAATAAAACATGAATAAGAAATATACAAATCATATGAACACTATATATACATGGAGAGAACCTTGTAGGAAGAATATCCACCACCAAAGAGACCTAAGCTTGTTTAATTATCAAACAATGGAGCATAACAATATAATCTACTTATCCTTCTATTTGACAATAATCTAGTAGTATAGTAGTACCTACAAAAAGACATATGAATCTAGTATTGCATGCCTCCAATATATAGAAAATGAAAAACAAGAAACTAATAATGGTTTCCAAAACAAGAGTCAAAACCATGAGCCTAAAATTACACACTTGTATGAATCTCATGAGGAAATCGAATGCCCCATATTCATAGCCAAGAAACTTGGAATAAAATGTAACTCTTCTTAAGTTTCTTACATGTTATATTTTTTCATAACGATCACTTTGACTATTCTTCCAATCCTAGGTGCTCCATAAGGACAATGCATTCCTTATCATAATATTTATCTTTATAAGATGCTTTATAACTCCCAATTTGAATAGCCTTCCAATCTTAGTTTCTCCATAATGGAAATCAATGCCTTATCATAACAACTATCTTCGAAGATCCTTTATAACTCCCAATTTGACCTTTTCTAAGTAACTTCCCCATTAAATTCCTTCTTAAACAATATTCCAAGTATTCTAAAGAATAAATAATGACTCCAACCTCCATGGGCATTCCATTTATCCCACTCATTGAAGTTTGGAACATCATACATTATTTACCGTCTACATCTACATGAATAATTAAAATCAATCAAGATTTAGGATTTACATGGTGAATGATGCACCTAATCCTAACAATACATCACAACTAAAACATAAAATACTTGTGGGTCCCATTATTATTGATGTGTTGTGAACTTTAAGCTTAAAAAACCCACACACTATTAGATTAAGGCTGATTCAATAGATCAAATGTTTCACGCTAATCCAAGATTATCGTGGATTTCTAAACACTTAGTAGCACACAAAAAAATGAAAAAATACACCAAAGAAAAAACAGATTCTTTTGATTGTAGTGAAAATCACTATAGAGGCAATGGTTGTAGACTTAATGTTTTCATTTGATATTTAGATAAATTATTGTACACCTTCTCATCAAAATGATAAAAATTAGGAGAATTGAGTACAAGTGCTTTAACAATATGTGAATTGAGTATTCCTTTGATAGCAATAGGTTTAAATGGGATGTTTCTTGATCGACTATTACTAAAAGGTATACCTTTAATAACCAATGGTTGGATAGGTGTTTAAAATAATTTTCTTTGGGTTTTTAATGTTTGAGAAGTGGGAGGGTTGTGAGGCATAGGGTAAATAACCTTCTCCTATACATATATCAAAATACAATGTATCACCAAGATTGCACATAAAGTGTAATAAGTTGAGCCATATAGCATGACACTATAGTGGGGCTATAAGGGACGATGTATATAGATGATTTATTAGAAGTAACATAATTGATCATTATAGAATTCTAGGAAGGAATGCTAGAGGAGAAAGGAACAAATCATCAAGAAAACATTATCTAGGGTGTGGAGTAAATAATTTCATGAAAGAATATAATAAATTATGAAACCATGAGCATCAAACATGATGTAATAAGAAGAACTCCATTTCCTCACTAGTCATAGTATGTATAAATTTGTTTTATAAAAATAAATCAACATCCATATGCACATAATCTAAATATAAGAATGATCTAACATGTAAAAATGTGTCTTTTCTACTGTTAAATGTATCAATTGTAGATTCACCATGAATATTAGAATTTTGAAAATTTGTCACATCCTTGTATGGTGAGAGAATACAAGCCAATATACCTATATGTGGTGTGGTGTTTGAGGATAATGAACATCATCAAGTGAAATTTTATCGTGTAAGGATATAGCTAAAGAAATAATGTTGCAAGTGCATATTAATATCACTTAATGGATAAGGCACCATACGAGGTAGAAGTGTTTAATGGTAAAGAACTATCACCAACAATGGAATGATAAACACTAAGTGCATTTATAATCATACAAGAATCCTCATCATCAATAGAAACATTATCCATGTGAGGGATACATTAATTTAAAATCATATGTATAGGTGAGGTAAAAACATCAATAATAAAAGGGAAAGTCATAACAAGTTCCATAAAGAATGAGAGATCACAATTTCATGAATGAGTGTTATCATAGAATATGTACTACTAACCTTGTGGTAGAATAAAATAACACTATTAAGGATTGATGAATCAGATGCGACAAAGTGTTAAAAACACAATAATTCCTTAATACGATTTTGGATAGTGGCCAAGGATAAGGGTTGGTGACAATCCATGGTGAAAGTATCAAAGATTTAGGTATAGCTACTACAAACACAGAATGAATATATCAATTATATTCAAATATGATATAAAATATTACATATAAAAATTAGATCTAAAAAAATAGCAACAATGACTCTATCTAAAGATCATATGAATCAAGGAGCATTAGGAATGAAAGATAACACACTAAGTAGGAACAAATCCTAATCATAGGTAATAGGAACACTTGGTTATTTAAGATATGAAAATAAAATTATTACAATTAATTTTTTTATATTTGATATGAGAAAAAATAGAAGGATAAACCTTAATGTAAAATCTTAGGGGATGTGGTAAATTCTAGGTTCACTAAACATATCATGAAAAATAGAAACTCTAAGAATAAGAGTATTATTTTAACTCATTTATTATGTATTAATCTATATCCAACACATAACATTTTAATTACAAATCAAGCTTACATTAACATAATCAATATAGTCACATATAAAGCTCTAAGAATAAGAGTATATTATTTTAAATCATTTACTAGGTATTAATCTATATCCAACACAAAATTTTAATTATAAATTAGGCTTACATTAACATAATCAATATAGTCACATATGGCACATGCAAAGTATAAATTAACAAAGAATGGAAGAAGTATTATGTATCTATTTCGCCATGATAGATCAATTGATACACAAATAGAAGTTAACTAGGAGTTGAAGAAAAGATTAGAAACTACTACATGCAAATATAGTGAATCAACTGGACTATTTTGATCTCTCGGACATGATCACTATTATGATTTTGGTAGAATATTTGTGATCCTATCCTCTCTATGATTTTGTGGTATGTGCTTGTAGACTTGATCAAATTTATCTATTAGTTGATTTAAGTAAAGATGGTTAGAACACATTTAATATATTGTTAAGTTGGGAAGTAGTTCGCTTTCTCATGCCTTAATCAATACCCTTGTTTTTCTCTTCAAAATGAAATGATGAGACATGTAATATATTTCATAAAATGCTCATATAAGCTATTATACATGTTTTTTAGTTTAACTACATATAAATTAATGCTCTAATGATGTATTTTGTATTGATGGTGTATTATGAATCATGATATGATGCGTCGGGTCTTAGGCATGCATTTAAAGATTGTAACCTGGACCTTGTTAGAATATATGTGTCATATGTTTTTGAATTATAATGTTTGAGATTAATTAATCAATATTGTATTTATTTATTATTTGTGAGCTCACATTGAAAAGGACATATGACTTATAATTTATTAGAATGTTTTGATTATATGGGAAAAACAGGTTTTGAAGGGACCCGAAACCATTTACAACAAAAGATATAAAAGGTTGCAAGAGAGGATTTTCAAAAGACCACCAACAACAACCCAACATCCAAAAAACACAATAGAGCGGGTGCTAACCTAAAAATCTGGCAAAAAACTACCATCAACACCCAACAGCCACAAAACAACAAAACAACCTAAAAGAAACCTACATCTAGTAGGAAACAGAAAGCAACAAAGAAAAAGACCAGGCGCTAGTTCAAGCCACTTAGAGTGTTGGCCACCTCAATCTCCTAGTTCCTATGCCTTTTGACCATATCCAATAACTCCCTCTTCTCAGCATCAAATGATTTCTTCCAATCAACTGACCCTCTGACAAGAGGTCCTTTGTCATCATCCTTAGTAGATTTTTTACCTTTGCCCTTGGCCACGTGCTCTTTCTCCATAAGCTCAGAGAAATAAACCTGATCCTCCCTAAGCTCACTAATCTTTCTGAAAAGGACTTCCAAGGAGTCCGCGTTATTCTTCACAGAGATATGGCACACCTATAATAGTTTCTTGATATCCGCATTTATACCTAAAACCTTGGCTTTTAATGCAAAAAATATTTCATCACATAGATATTTAAAGTCATGATAGGAACCTTCAAGGTCCACCATTCTATCAATAAGAATGTCTGGCACCAAACCTTTTAGAACATTCTTCAAATTCTCCTTCAAACCTCTGATATTGGTATTAATCTTGTTGAACTCTTGCAAAGTCCACTTAGCAAATTTAAAGGTACCAGTGGCCCCAACTCTAGCCATATCTAGTAATTTATACATGGAGGTAACATCATCATCAAGGTAAGAAAAGTCCTCAGAAAGAGGATTTACCTTCAAAGGCTGCTATTTGGATTTTTTCTTTTTTGCATCCTCCTCATCCCGACCCCTAATCTCCTTGTCCTGCTCCTCCTTGGGCAAGTTCTACATAGGATAATCCTCAATGGCCATTGTCTTATCACCAAAATCCTTGTCATCACCAACTACATTGGGGTCCTTATTCGGAACCACCGAGGCCTTGTTCTTCAGGTTAGCAATACGCATCGAAAACCTCCTCGATTTTTCAACCAAACCCACAACATTATCCTGTGTCCCCACCTCAAGGCCACCACCAACAACATCTCTACCAACAACCACCTCCACAAACTTGGGAGAAGAATCATCCAACCCCACCTCTATGTCCTCACTCCCAAAAAGGGAAAACCGCTTAGCTACCCTATTACTCTTAGCACCAACAACCTTCCTCTTCTTCAAAGACATAGTCACTGCCGCAAGAGAAACATCCTCCTCTTCGTTCCATTCCTCCTCATCTGAAGAGGACTCTGACCCCGACGACCCAGACACATCACTTAAAGTCTTCTCCTTTCCCTTAATGGAAGGAGCATGGATAAGAGTCTTGACATGTTCCATAATTAATAAAATAAGCCCTTCATGGAGGACAAGGGCCCTCCTATTATTCATATGTGCGTACACCGAGACTTCCAAAGATGATAACAAAAAGAAAGGAAACAAAATGAACAAACCATGTCTGAAATGGTTGAGGAGAGTAAAATGGTGACCAAGAATAGTCCTAAACCTCCCTTTTAGAGTCACGTAATGCATCAACACCTCAACAACGCTCACCCATATTTTCTTGAGGGAAGTTCTCTCATAGCCCCGACTCTCCAATTTGATTAATTGCTTTTGCTCGTCATCTTTAAAAAAATGGACCATCGCCTCCTCATTACTCTTTTTATCCTTGAAGAACTTTTGGCCAACTGTCGGCATCCCAATAATAGTTTCAACCAAATCCTCATTTACCTCCACTTCTAGACCTTTAACCTTGAGCTTTCGATTATGCCAGAAAGAAACAAATTGCATCGAGGCATTAGGGTCATGCCCATGCAATCTCTCCAAAAATGGAGTAAAATTACCATGGCACATAATACTCCAGAGTTTCTTCTTTCTCTGAATGTCCCCACATGAATGTGGCTCGATTCTTCTCCTGTCACTACCCATGGCTACCAACACACGACTCACAAAACCCTTGCAAAAAACACTCAACTAAAGACTAGAGAGCAACAAGACACCCACAAAGCGTGTGAAATGGAGGAAGGTACTAGACCATAAATTTTGCATCACCTCAATCCACACCATCATTCCTCAATAAACCCCTAGCTTTCTCGAGAAGGATCGATCCCTCCTCCCATGAACAAAATTCATTTAAACTGATAGCCTCATTGGCAAAAAAATCTGCTAATGAGTTTCCTTCTCGGTGAATACGAGAGATGCAAGTCTCTTCACAAGATTGCAACATGATTATCATATCCTTAATGAGTTGGTCGACATTCCAACTCGAAGTATGAGTGCCACACAGATAATTTATTATGTTCATAGAGATGGCTTCCACCCATAATTTGGAGTACCCTTTGCTGATAGTATATCTAACACTTATGAACGCAACCTCTGCCTTCGCGCAATGATTGGTCTAAGTTCCCAACGAGAGTGCCACTGCGCCAAGGAGTTTTCCAACATCATTTCTTAACACCCCCCCACAACCGGTAGGCCCAAGATTCCCCTTCGCTGCCCCATCAAAGTTAACTTTAACCCAACCAAAGGAGGAGGCTGCCATCTAGTGTTCAATCTAGCAACTGAGCTTGACTTAGGATTCAAAATAGGAATTGAAATTATCTTCCATTTAGAATTCACCAGAAGCTCATAACTAGCAAGGCAAGTAGAAGGGACACACCGAGCAGAATAAAAATGAATTAGAGAAAAATTCTCCAGAATGGCCCATCGGATCTTGATAAAAAGACTATCAACCTTGAGTTTAGACTCCTGAAAGATCTTGTTATTTCTTTTCATGAAAGAGAATAATTTATTATAATGTTCATAATGGTGTGAAAGAGAATATATTTTCATGAAGCATGAGTAAGAGCATCTACAAAAAATATAGTAGTATAAGAGATATTATGATGCATAAGAGTATGGTTTATGGGAGTTATATTGTTGACTAAGAATCTTGAACAAATATATGACACATATTATGATGCATCATAGAGCATATTTTGAGGGAGATTATAGATCCAAAATGGAGAAACCAATTTGGTGAGTAGATTATGATAGAGTTATTTTATCATGTTGACTCATCATGGAGGGGGCAATGGAATTTGGACCCTAGATTCGGGTTTCATATTTGGGTCATTGTATTGGCCCATGTTTTTGGCTTACCACTTATATTTTCATGTATTGAATCTCCTATATAATGGTTGCTACAAATGAAGGTTTCTTAGTGTATTTGTAGGTATCATTATGCCACCAAAGTTGTTCTAGATTCTCTACTTGTTGATACTCCTATAAAGGCAAATCCTAGAGGTTGTATTGACCTTATTATTGTTGATAATTCAATTGGTTTTTCTTGAGAGGGTTCTCCCCACACAAATCACTATATAATGGTTGCAATATTTTTGTTCTATTTATTTTTTATAATATTATGATAATTTATTTTTCTACACATCCTTTCCTTATAGATTAGTATATGAAGCAAATTATGGACCTCTACTTCCTTTCATATCTTGATCAACTTGGGTCCTAGGTGTTAGTGACAATGTTTTTTATACTAATCTAGGATCAAGTGGGAATTTGCAAAAAAAGTAGATCTTGTTGCAAGAAAAATGACACACATATCAATTATAGAGGTGAAAATATTCATAGGCATAAAATTCAATTTGTGGAAGCTCAAGTTGGAGGATCCAATCTAAAGCAATCTCACAAGACAACTAGGATATATTGTATAAAAAAGAAAAGGACTTCATAAGGCTTTGCTTGGAAAATTTCAGGATACATGAAGAAGTCACTACACAAGCCCTTTGGAAGACGTTGAGAGAAATTTAACAAGCTAAATCCTTGGTGAATAAAATTTTCTCAATAAATAATATGTATACCCTCAAGATGAAGGATGGTGGTTTTGTATTTGAGCATAGAAACGTGTTCAATATGATCATGACCTAGTTGCAATTTGTTGGAGTAAAAATAGAGGGGGAGGATCATTGTATGCCACTTATTTTTTCTTTTCTAGATTCATGGGATCATCTTATGATAGCAATTAGGAGAATTTAATCTAAGCTCAAGATGTATGAGGTGGTGTTTGTTATACCCCATCCTTGAATTACAATTTACTTTTCACTTTATAGTAAATACAATGAGGATTTATGTGACTGTGAAGCTTTGAAAGATGAATGTTATGATGAATTGTATGTGATGTAATGGATTTATGTATTTAATTGAAATATTGATGAATATACAATGATATAGATGCAATGTAAATGTTATGGCTAACTAGGTGTTTTTTTTTAAGTGGACATGCAAGAAGGATTTCACACCCTCCAAAGGGAGAGGGAGAGTATCAAAGAAGCGTATGGATAAGGATTGAATAGTAAATCCATTTGAGTTCATTGTTTGTGCATAGGTCAAGTTTTGGATACTTTCAAAAATGAGTAAGTTTTGATCTTAAGTTGTATCTCTTGGGTAAGTTAACCTAAGTCGAGTCAAGATTGGTTTCCTTATAGAAAGCTATAGGATTATTAGTATTTATTTATTAAATTTTTAATCTCTAGATATTATTATTATCAAAACTGAATTAGTATCAGTTTCGTCATTATGATATTTGTATATAGAAATGGTTGTGTATGTATTAAGTTATATGTATATGCATTATGATCAAATAGTATCATTTTTGTAATATATATATATGGGTATGTATAAATACATACATACGTACATATTTATACTTAAAGGTAAATACGCATATATATATGTGATTCGATGATAATCGATAATTGATATATATATATATACTGTTGCAAAGGTGGTTATCATTGCACCAAAATATTGACCTGTTAATGCCCAATACAACCGCTAGATTTATACAAGATCCAAGATCCACAAGAGGCTGTTAAACCATGTCACGAAGCCCAAGCACTGCACTGTCCCACACCTACCATAGGAAGAGGAGACCATGGGCGACACCTTGCAACATATACTCATACATATAAATACATATGAGAATATATATATATATAAATAGATATGTTATAAAATAATAAGTATTTATCATATCTTTTAAATATTGCAAAGAAAAGGTAATATAAATTAAAGCTCTTTGAGAGGAAAAGCCTCAATTGAAGGCTTATGATAATTGACATATTCTTGAGTCTTGAAAAGCCATATTAAAGACCTCTCTAGGAGGTCGTATGATATAGCTAGATGATAGATATTAAAAATACAAATAGTTTACACAAAGTGGCTATAAAAAAGCCTCAATAAAGGCGTGGAAAATTCTATCAAGTTGGGAATTGTTTGAGGTGTGAGCCTTAATGGAAACAACCGATATATGTGATCCTTAAAATCTGCAATGAAAACAATAATGTGCATGTTGTTATGAAAACTCACATGCCAATTAATAAGTAGTTGAAACAACAAATAATAATGAATGTAAACAACCACAAAGTGGCGTATTGTTTTGCAGTTATGAAGTCTTGAATAAATTTTAAAATTCAGAAGTCGACCCCTTCAAAGTGGGTGGCTAAGTCAACTTGAATTTTTTTGCCAGCAAAATCAAAGGTAGTTACAAAGAAGTTTTAGTACCTATTCTTGAGGCAACTTCATTGACATGAATATCAATTTTTCTAGCCACATTGTGGAAAATATAAAGTGACTTCATTGAGTCAATAGAGGCACAATTTAAACATGGATGATTAAGAATGTGTGGAGGAGGTTTTACAGAGTATTTTTAAATGTTTTTAACAACCTTCTACAAGCTTGGGGAGCAGAGTCTATAAGACTATTTAATATGTATTTTAATGATTCTAATTTGATAATGTATCATGACATTTCAAAGAGTAGGTCAAGCCTCTTGAAGAGGAAGTTATCAAACTAAAAATTGGTTTTATCTTGCATAAATAAGGCACTATATTGGGTCCAGTAGTGGGAAACATTAAAGTGGAGTAGTTTTGTCTATAAAAACTAGAAGCTTGCATTTTGTTTAGGTTGGCTGCTAAGCATAGTAAACAGGCGCATCGTCTAAGTATAGGGTTCTTAAGTTTTTAGAGTTTGAATATTAGTTTATAAATAGTGATAACAACATAGTAGAGGTTTGATAATCTTTACCAAGAAAGTGGATAGTTGTATTGAAAGTGAAGGATAGTGCATTGGAAAGCTAGAGGTCTCAAGAGGCAGCTTGTTGTAGTCGATAGTTGGAACTACATGCATGTTCTATTTATTTTTTTAAACTAGTTATTTTCTTATCAATGAGTTTAAAATAAGAATGTTATGTGTGATAAAAGAAAGAGATTCATATGAATGTCTATGAGAATGAGCGTATATAGTCTAAAAATAGGGGATTAAATGATGATCTTTTAGTGATGATATTTTTTGAAAATATAAACGAAAAGATATTTTTTATGTATCCTAAATGCAATCTATTGTTTATAAGTTTATAACCAGAAATATGGTTCATTTTCTATGTTAATAGAAACTTTACTGTGTATTTTTCTAAAAGAGTTAAATAAGAAATAATAGTAAGTTATGTTGCTTGAGTAATGAGAATTTGGGGATTGATCATGTGAATCAGTTGCTCGTAACCTTGATATTATTACATATCATAAACCCCATCATCTCTTATGATTAAATTGAAAACCCAACCTTATGACTTGTTAATGAGAGTTTTAAAATGTGAGTAAGAGGAAGTAGTCCTCTATTTAGCTCAAATTATGATATTTCCATGTTTGTATGACATCATGTCAATATTATCTAAATGACCATGTGTATGTCAATATGGTGGCATAGTGTCATCATTATCTGTCTAGAAAGCCTAAGAATAGGTGAATGGTATTACATTATAAGTTATGTTAGGGCATAAATTAGAGGTAGTAGCCTAGACCCTAGATGTTACAGGAATGTAACAAGGGAATTCATTTTCCTTTATGTTATATCAATCTAGTTGTTTTGACCACCTTAGTCAGTATGTTTTTGTGAATATAAAATTTATGTTAATAGAGCCAGTTGGTCTACAATATGTTTTGAACCATAGGTCAGATAAAGATCTCCAAGTCGATTAGGGTGGGTGAACAAAAGAATTCACTCAAATAAACTAGCGATTGTATATATTACAAATACTTTGGCCAAAGTGAGTGCTATAGCCTTTGCTTGCACTTGTCGGTTCACTATGTTCCTGAAACTTAATGCAATCAAAGTTGTCATTAGTAGTTGGAAGGTCTCCATAGTTGTTTGATAATAAATTGGTTAAGTAGGGCACAACACCAGAGATCAAATGTCAATTACTAGAGGGTTATTAACTATTCCCTTCATTGAAAGGTAGGGCCACTTCCAGTTAGGAAGGTGTGTGGGGGAATGCTAGTATGTGGTTGGAGGTAAAGCAATTAGGTGATGCTCTCCCTCTTGCAGATGAAATCTCGAGTCTTGTGAGAAACAAATAATGTATCTAGATATGGATCTCTGACCTTGTTCATTAAATATTAATGTTTATGTTATTTATTTTAAATCATTCATGTGGAAAAAGGAAAACAAAATTAGATTATTATTTCCAATTCAAAAATAAATGAATTTATTATGCTATGCTTATGATATCAGTTATGCAAATGCAATTTTCAATTATTGAAGGAAAATAAATTATGTCCTATTTTTATAGAATGAGTACTTTTTACTTTATGGTTAAAATTCCAAGTAAATTCCTTATTATAAGGTTGTGGTTATAGTGTTATCATTAATCTTAGATGGAATACCAAGAAAAGCTTCTAAATTAACTAAGAAGGCCCTATTAGCTCATGGAAGACTAAAGGAGAAAGACAAGAAAGATAAGAAGAGAGAAAAGTCAAGATCCAAATCTAGTGAGAGATCTAAATCTCTTAAAAAGTCAAAGTCTAAGTGTTGGATCTATGATAAGCTTGAGCACTATCATAGACACAACAAGGAGAATAAAAATAAAATTTAAACAATGAGATCAAAATTATTTTCAATATATTATTGCTACCTATTTTTAGCTTCAACTAAAAACAGGTAGAGTTGATTTGCATTCATCATTAAAAGGTACACAAATAATTTCAATTTTTTTTTCTAAGTGTTCATTGTTGTATGAATCTGATTACTTTTGAATTTCCAGTATTATTATGCAAATGTTTGTAACAGAAAAAAAAAACATAAATTTGCATAAGAAATATTATTTTATTCATATTGTAAAAGCCAAAGTCCCACACAAGCCGTGGGAGTAGCTTGATTTGATTACTTAATCAAATACTGAATACAAGGAAGAAATGTATATCACACAACTGAAGATAATATAAGAACAAGGAGAGAAGGTGATTTGTCATTGCCTGGAATGACAAATCGTTGTTATAGTTGTGTTGATCTTGGTTCAGCTCCAACTCTAGGTCCAACTCTAGCTCTGAGGTTTACCTACAATAATGTTGAAAGGTGGTGTTAGATAAATGAAAATTCACATACTACCTTATCCATACATTACCAACATAAATGTAATCTGCATCCTATCAGGCATTCATCAAATGATTAAGTCATCAAAAATTAGATGTTCAGGGAGCACAAAGTTCAATGGAAGCTTTCAGCTTCAATTTTTTTTTGCTAATAGGTTTTTTAGTGTGTAGGAATAGGTACAATCAAATCATTTCAACTAATATACAGTGCTATGAGTGGTAGAAAATGTGGCTCCCATGAGGGTTGAGCCCAGCTCATAAAGAAATATTTACAGGGGTAGCCATATGCAATGGAAGTGAATCATCACAGACCACTGTATAATGACAGTCATAAGTGTATAATGGCATATAAAATCTTAAATTTGTGTAAGTTGTCAAAGGAGTAATCTTCAAGCTAAGACAACACTATTAGAGTGATGTTCAAGTGATAGTCTTGAGATTGATAAAAGCGAGCATAGTCACTTAAAGCATAGAGCAACATGTTTTAGGAACAATGACATCATCTCTTAAGGAATTTATGCCAGTCAATCAACACCAACACTATCAACTGAATATGCAAATGAAGAAGAAATATAACCAATTAGCATGATGGTCCTTTTATCTTTCTTAATTTGTAATTATTTTGGATAGAAAGTAACAGTCACCTATTAATGTGCAATGAATTCATAAAGGGTGCATACATTGATGTTGTAATTCATTCATAAATTTCCATAAGAAGCAACATTTTTTAAAATAAACATAGTCTAGTGGCAAAAAGAAAGTACAATTACTATTATGATCACCAAATTATGAATCAATAATGAAGGGCAGATTGTAAGTACAATTCTAAAGAAGCATGTTTTTCATTTTCCAGAGCTCAAGTTTATGCTCTGTGTTTATAGAGAGCAACCTGCAAGTGAATGTAAACCCAGTTTTGGGTTTAGTGTCAGGGGTATTATATGATTTTTCACCTGGAAGCACAAATGAAGCCATGGGCTTCTATACAAGGTTTCTTCTATTTGTCATTTAAAAAGGGAAAAATAAGCTACAGCCTCCCATGGAGGAGAATAAAAAGCTTACCTCTTCTTTTTATAGGAAGAATACATTCTAATACTTTCATAAAAGGATCCAAATATCCTTCTAATGGTATCCTCACATAAGACAATGTCAATAGAGGAAGAAATAAGCAAAACGCATCAAAATATATGCTACATTCGTGGCCATGAAGCAATAAACACAAACAAATAAGCAGAAGATGGAGCCTTACCACTTGGCCTTGACACAAATCCAAGATGCAGATCCCTCAATCCAATCTCTAGTAAGCTCCAAGTCCAAACCCTAGCCTCTCATGGAGGCAGCGTCCAACAAATAGTAGTATAATATTTTCAAAATGAAGGGGTAGACCACAGGGTATCTCTTTTCATTTAGGGTTTTCACTTACCCTAAAGTGATTGGCTTTAACCTAAGTTTTTTGCCTTATGTTTTTTCAAGGGACTTAGCATTGTTTCATTATTATGTGTTGGAGCGAATGGCTATCAAACTTAGTTTATTTTATTTTTCATATTAATCCTTTTGTAAAAGTGATATGATTTAAATGATATCATATAAATCATTAAATCATAATTACTTTAAAAAAATAAATGCAAAATCAATACCTTAGTTTGCTCTTAGTTACGCATATGAGGACAAATAGTGTGACTTGAGAAATTGGATTTTTAGATCCTAATTTTTAATTATATGGGTGAGTTTGAGTTCCTTTTGGGTTGGACTTAGGGTGAATTGGAGTTCCAACTTATTTTCACTCATTTTTCATGAGTTTGGGCCCCACTTTTTAGGGTTTTGATTATTTGCTCGTGAGAAGAATATCATTGGATATTTTCGCTCCTAGTTATCTATCAGTTCCACCTTCTTTCCTCTTTTGAAGAGGTTTTTGTATAAAGTGAAATGACTTAGTCATTTTTTGACTAGTTCTTACATTTCTATCTCTTGCACAGTTTTGGAGAGATTGAGAAAAGTCTTGTAGCTCTTTTATTTTTTTTGCAGTTTCATATGACAGTGATTCAAATAAAAGTTATAGATATTGCCTCTGAATCTCAGGTGTTCTCTTTTATGTTATGTTTTGATTGAATTTATTGTGTTTATGATTTTAAACATTTCAAATTTTGTCTCAAACATTAAAACACAAGTCATGCACTGTGTTTGGAATTATAAGTTATATCTTATCTGTTGTGAAAGCATTTTGAATTCCTTCCAACAAGATAAAAAAAATTATGAGACCTTTGCATAAAATGCTTATGTGAAACAATATCTCATATTTGTTTGATGAAAATAAAGGCTTTTTAGGAGATTGCTGCCATTTTATATTTTCATTAGGTGCATCACCATCAAGTTTTGCAGTACCATTTTCAGTAGTTTCATGCAAATCCTTCTTACTCTTTTCTCAAGCCAAAATTTTATAAGCATCTAATTGATTATCAAAAAGGAACCATCCTAGAATCTAGAGGTCTAGTTCCCTATAGGGTACCCACAAATTGGAATTAGTCCAATGTTATACAGGATTGAAAAGCTTTCCAGTCTTGCATGTGGGTGAAAATCCCTATGATAACAATTACATAAATGTGTTGTTGAGAAACAAGGTGAATGAAAATACAATATTAACTGTAATGTGTTCTCAAATATAAAATTAATCTTATTAAAAATTTACCCACTTAATGATTATGTGATTAGAACATTTGCAATTGTACTAGAGGAAAAATGATAGCCCCTACCTCCTCTAAGGGTGAGTTTTCCTCAAAGTTACCTCAAGGGCAAAGCTCGGGTGACAAGGCTGGAAAGACAAGGATTTTTGTTTATTTTTAATGTTTTATGAAAGATTGATTGCCTAGAGTTTTAGAGACCGAAAGAGTAGACTTTAGAGGTCTCATGAGCAAGTTGATTGGCTCTTGGGCAAGGATGATAGCATGACACATAGACAACCTGCAACACGTTGTAGTCTCGAACAGATAAAAAAAAAAACTTGCAAACAAAAACTTCAGAGAACCTACTAGCTATTTTGAGACTAAAATTTGAAGGTTATACTAAATTAAAAAAATAATGGAAATAATAGAAAAACTAATATGTGTAGATCAAACATAATGAAATGAAATGACAAGATGGAAAAGAGGAGAAAGAAATCACAAGAGGTCCAACACTATGAAGCCTTCTGCAACGCTCCAAATCAACAACCTGCACACATGGAAATGGGAAAAATGTTGGGGTTGTTTAGGGGTTTGACTCAGTCAAACCACCATGTAGATGTTCCCACCTCCATGAAAAACTAGATAGATAGACAAGAAATTTAATAGACAAATAAATGGATAGACAAGTTAAGATGACAATATGCTATCAAAATAAAGATGATGATGTAATAGAAGAGAAAGTAGTTATCCTCCCTTGATAAATATAGGGATGTCAAAGGAGAGTATGCAACACCCAAGACATGCCCAGAGAACCAAAGCATTGGTATAAAATCCAAAATGTGAGAGAGCTTGCAAGAAAATAGTGTAGAAGGAGAATGAGAATGTGAGAATGAGAGCTAGAGTGAAAGATAGATTGGATAGAGTGAATAGAATGAAAGAATAGTTGAAAGAATGAATAAAAGGCATGTAATAAGGCACTTTCAGTGTGTTTGCAATCCACAGAGGTGTTACATTTCATGGGAAGGTGGAAGTTTAGCATCCCAACAATAATACAATCAAGAATATTTTTGGGACATTTGTGTGTTGTGCTAGCATTCATGATAAAAATTCACTTAAAGACCAAAAATAAAGGGGTTAGGGATGAAATTAAGGTTAGGTGAAAGGGGAATTGCATTAACTTTATTTAGGCTAAAGGGGAGACTATAGAATTTGAAATTGCATAGGGTGCAATTTTTGGCATTACATTTTTCCCCCACTTTGGTGAGCATATGTATTCTAACATGTGCAAGCTAAATTAGAGAATATACCCAAGATGAAGAAGTCGTAGGTCTTTGATCTAGTATATTTAATAGAGAAGCCGAGCCAAGACACAAAGAGGAAATGGTACTTCCATCCTACAAAGCTAACTGTAATCTCACCACAAACACGTTAGTTGCAAACAAACACATTAGGCGAAAAAGAGAAAAAAAGACATGATAAAATTTGAAGATGAAATAAATTGATTAGATAAAAGGCATCACTAATAAGTATGGCTAGCAATCCAGAGACCATACGATAAGTAGATAGGCCTGTAGCTGTTGCAAACTACGTTGCAGGAAAGTCACAAAAAAGACAAGTCTAGTCAGGTTGTCCCCAAGCTAGACGACTTGATCATAAGACATCAAGATATATTTTTAAGATTTTTTTTTGAAAAATAAGAATAAGCATATATTGTGTCCCCCATTAGAATGATGTGTTAAACACAAAGAAACACGTCATTCTAAGGAGAATAAATACAAATATATGTTGTGGCATGATATACATAGCAAGATGTATTCGTTGAATTTTGTTGCATGAGGGACAACACATAGAATCCACAACATCAATAAAAGAAAAGATGAAGAAATCAAGATAACAGGGGGGATCCAATTGTTTAGGGTCAAAATTGATCATAGATGTATATATATAAATAAGATAGTATAATGTATATAAAAATCATTACCCCCCAAATAGATCAAAATGGGAAGAAGAGCATATGAAGACAAAATAAAAATTTTGGTCAACATGGAAGAGGCCTAAATACCCCAACACTTTGCATCGTTCTTGACGTGAAAAGATAAAGTTTACGAAAAATATAAGAATGATGAGAAATAAAAGAAGTGTACGACATATTTTCTCTCTTATATCCAAGTACCTACAAGGGTAGAAAGGGTCCTCTAGGTGCGGACACAAACATTAATAGGCAAGCATAGGGGAACATGAATAAACACACAAATCTAATCTAAAGATAAGAAGAGGTACCACTCTAGTCTGATACCTCCAAAAAGTCATATTGATCTCAATCTAGATCATTATAGGGGGGAGGGAAGATGAGGTTGTAGGGGGGATAACAAGGGTGATGCCTATCGACTCACCTACAACAAGAGCCAAAGAGGAAGCCCCCTCGAGGTCTCCATTTAAAGCTCGTGTGAGGTCAACGCCATCTATCTAGCAAAGACATATGATAAAGTTGAGATATCCTCCAATGATTCAAACATACACTTCTCTAAGGTGAGGTGTTATAAGTTAACAGGAGAAGGATGGGAAGCCAAAGATTCGTTTTTGACCTTTAAAAAGGGGCAGTGATAAACTGGGGTGAAGGAGGCACCTTACCCATTACAAGAATAGTGCACACCAAATTGAAACAAGACAAAAAAGGAAAAGAAGAATTTTTACAACCGTCATTTGAAATGAGGTCATGCTCCAACTTATGCTTAAGCAGAGGATGTGGGGGCTTCACGGTGGAAGTAGAAGAGGGAGAAGGAGCCATGTTAGACACAACCTTAGTATGAGGCAAGTCAACAGGCTTAGGGAAAGGAGGAAGATCTGGTAAATAGGTGATCAAAGGAGGCTCTATAGAAGGAGCAATGAACACTTGCACCCACTTAGGGTGAGGCTCATTGGGATTCATTAAGGAAGTTGAAAGCAAGACAAAGGCAATGGGAACAAAAGCAATAACAACAATGGAAAAAAAAGTAGGAGCAAAGAAAGAAGTAGAAGTAGAGGTAAAAATAGAAGGGTCCCCCTTGGTATTCTATGAGGCCTCGCGTTCTCAAGAAAATTCCCATCGATGATGCTTACATTCACGTACAAGTCTATTACAATGACTATGAGTACTAGGAAGATTGGGTTGAGAAGACTCTGGGTGATCCTATTCCACCAGAGGAGTAGTCTCCATAGTCATTGTCAATGGAAGAGAAAGCTCTTGAGGAGGGATAGGAGGAGGAATAGAGATAGAGACAGGGTATCAACCACAAGCCCCTTTACTTTTTCTTCTTTAGAGGAATGTGGAGGAATGGGAGGACGCCTCAAAGGCCAAGATGCAAGAACAAAAAAATAAGATCCAACTCCAAACACTTGCTTCCCCTTACCATAGAGGGTGGATCGAGGGATGGTGGGTAAAATCGAGAGTTGGAAGGCATATGGTTTAGACTTCCTCAACATGGGTGCCTTTCCTTTCTTGTGCTAGGAACGTGGAGGAATTGAGGACACTACTGGTGGTTGTGAAGTTGGAGAAGAAGAGGAAGAGAAATGAGAAGGCATATGGGCAAGAGCTTTCTTTCCCTTAGTCTTCAAAGGTGCAGACAACAAGGCGCATTGTTGTGCATGCATGGAGGCCTTCATAGAAATTGCTTGGAAAGAAGGAGAGAAAATAGTAATAGAGATCGAACCTATAGTCTTGTACCTAAAGTAGGCCTTGTAGAGCAAGCCCCCTCTAGGCAATAAGGGTCCAACTTGTTGGAATAAAAGAAAAATCTCTAATCCAATTGTTAATCACCAAATCACCAAGATATGATACCAATTTGTGAGATATAAGGCTTTGACTACTACAAAATAGAAATCTGAAAATTGTGTGCAAATCTGAAAATTAAGTTTGCTTAATCTTTGAAATACCATGAAGAGATTCAACTTCTTTATGATGCTAAAATCATCCACTCTAACATGCTTGATAAAACCACCTTAGATGAACTTATAATAGAAATAACATCACCATAAGATAGAAGCAACAAAGAGGCACAAATCAGCAACATAAGAATGCAAGATCTCACAACACAAGGTAGCAATGGAACAAAAGAATAAACACATAATGCAGTGTTTACATGGAGAAACCCTTGCGGGAAAAATCTCCACCAAGAAGAGAGGCCCAAGTTGTATTATCTTCAAAACAAGATTACAATACATCCACTTTCAATCTCCTCTTCACTCTTCAATCCAACAACACCTCTGTACGTATAAAACATCTCATGCAAGTTGTTACCTACAAACAAGCTTTCCTCACTTTCGTTACTCAACCAAACTTCACTCTTAAGTCTCATATTATACAAAATGAGTATCCACCAAAGAAATTCATGGGAGATGGAAAAAATCCAATATTTCTATATTGGGATACACCAGAACCATCTTCTTACATATTCCCTTACACTTGTCATAGGCATCTTCCCAATATAGGCGCCTAGAACCAAGAATAGGAGCTTACAATACAATAATTGTTGTCCTATGTTGTCATAGAATCTATTACACCTCATGATAGTTGGAAGTTGTCATAGATGCTCGTATAAACTTATGACATGCATCATAATAGCCCAAAAAACACTTCCCTAAGATAGGCGCCAAGATTCTCCACCTCACCTCATTGAATATTTATCAAGATTCCTTGATTAGTAAAAGTAACTCTGTAACAACCCGTCGATAACTAATTAATTACTAAGGCTAGTAAATAATTATTTACCGTACCAGTAAAAATAATTTACCACTGATGGTGAAACCTGTACATCCCTTATGGGTAATTACAAATTAAAAATAATAAATGGAATAAATACAATATTGGGATTTACAAGGTTAATGGCACCTTATCCAACATTCTCCCACTTGGCATTATACATTGTAAATCAACCCATAGGAAATATGAACAAGGGAATAAACATCCCTTAGCCAACCATGTACCATTGATTCTTCAACATGATTTTGTGCTCCAATAAGATACCTACAGAAGCAACCATGATAACCACCATCTCAAGCAAGAAATCCTTACATCATATTACCCATGATAGGACAAGGAACATGCCACAGTGAAACATATCAACTGTCATTGAAACTTGCACCAATTTATACATGAACACAAGCATTAAATTCAAATGATAACAAAAGACTCTGAGTGAATGCCACACTCATACCAAAATTGGAATAGCAACCACATCAAGTTGTTAGCTCATCCAAAACTATTCATACCTCAAACTAGGGTAAACAAACTATCATAGGTAGAACTTCATGCTATCATTATAACAACCCAAATATGAAAACAAGTCCTTGTATATCCACCATCTTGCAAAAGAATACTCCAAGGTAATAACACACATAAACATGTGATAAAAAACCTCTGAAGTAACTCACTACAATAAAGTGTAACCAGTCCAAGAGAGGTGCTCCTCTCATACAAAACAAATATACCTTCTGGAACTCGCAATACACACATAATGTCAAATCCAAAAACAAGATCACAACATTAACAAGTCCTCCTATAGCACTTCACATAGAGTATGTGGCTAAATCATCAATCATAGTGTCAAAGAATCATACAATGATGTGCAAAATACATCTCTCATTACCAATCTAAATAACTCTCCCATGTCCTCCAACCAATGAAGAAAGAGATCAAGGAGCTACCAAATTGTTTCCAAAAAACAATGAAGTACAAAAACCATCACATAACTCTATTCATGAACCTCAACTCCTTAAACATAAGAACCTTCAGGAAGAAGACATTATAACAGGAAAGAGAGAACCTGAAAATCAAACCATGTCCTTATACCACACTAACATGTGCTAAACTATGTAAAATAAGATCTCCTTCAACACTCCCAAATTGAAAGGATATCAACATCTAACCATTCAACTCAAATGAAAAACATGGCAGAAATAGATGTAAACCTCTCATAAAAAGTAGATAAAACTAGCCAAACATTCCCACAACATAAGGGTCCAAAGCCACTAACCATCTCCTATACTTCTCCTACCAAATCCTCAAAACTAACCCAAGTTCAAGATTGCAAGGAGAACAATGAAAATACATAAAGTCATGCATTTACTTCTCAACAAGCCCTTAGAACTCAAATTTCAAGACTAATGCATAAGAGAAGACAAGATACATATAAATAATACATCTAATAATCAGGCGGGCAACACCTCTTAGATCATTTACCTACCGAGTAGACCAAGAGTGGGATACAAGATTGTCCTATGCATACAACACCAAACAACACAAGCTTTCAATAAAGACAACCTTCTAATCAAGTCTATGGTGGATTCACATCCATTTCCAAGTGTAGGCTCCTCGATCTTTACTATTGAAAAACTTTCATAACAAGTAACCATTCCAACACATATCTCTTAACATAAGAAATATCCAGCCTAACCCAAGTCTCTCTAGTATCCATGAGCACCCACTAATCAGTCCATGCTAACTTCAAATGCAACCTACAAAATCATGAAGCTCCAAGCAAACGATTAATACTCAAAACCAAAGAGAACTACATCCTCTCCAAAGGAAGAACAATAACACCTTTACCAAACAATCCAAGAGTCCTCCATGAAACAAGATGTTAAAAACCTCTTCAAATCAAATGAAGATAACCATATCTTTCCAAAGCCCTTACTGAACTATGATATCGAGCTATACATGACAACAAGATAAACATAAAACCATACTGTCAAAAGATCCCACTGAAACATGTAACCAAGTTATCCATGACATTGTTATAACCATCTCCTAAATGAAGATCATCCATGGCCTCAACACAATCAAAGAATCCACTATAAATGACACACAACTCCCAAAAGTTCAAGAAAACCATAATCTCTAAACCAAGAAAATAGAACACACTATGTAACTACACAAAACTCCCACTGAAAGTGATAATGAGTTGTATACATGGTATCATGACAAACATCATTAACAAAACTCCACTATAAGTGAACAGAGCTTTTCATGCACCATAACTTACTGCTATAGATTCTAATGAATAACTATATAAGGTACTCTAAACCATCCTTCTATCTCACTACAATAAACATACCAGTGTAATCAAGGTGGCTAACCAAACAAAATCCTCATCAAACAATTTACAAGATTTGCACTCATGCAACATCTCAAAGGAGAGAAACATGTTCAGTGCTCCAATCTCAAATAACTAAAAAAAGATTCAACCCCACATCAGTAACATGTAGAATAGAAGTAACCAAGGAATAACATGTAGATTTCCAAGACTCAAACACCAAGATCAATGGACCCGATTTTACAAACAAATATACATAAGAGTAACCATAGATCATAAGAACCAATCAAGCAGCCATGCAAATCTGTAATTGTTTCCATCCAAAATACTCTAAGAGTCTGAATACAATCTTTCCACAAATCTAAAAACCATAGATTTTTTTTAACATGTGAAACCTACAAAACCATCTCTCTGTAAATCTGAATTCACTTAAGCATCCAGATATTCACACCACATATGTCATCTAAAATAATGAAATATCATAGATCTACGAATCCACATCTTTTTGTAACAAGAAAACTGTAAAACCTACATATCCAAAATAACATGAATATGAAAAAAAAGGAACCAAACTATCCAAGAGTTTCCATATCACGAAAATACCAACTCCACAACCCACATGCAATCAGTGGAAAATCATCCAATTCTTTCATGTAACCAAGGGCTAAAACCATGAATCCAACATAAGCACTTCATACTGTAGTCCAAAAACTAAATGTTCTTCCATGCAACCAGGGAACCAAAGAAACCATCCAACATGAACACCCATTCATTTCACACGACCACAAGGTAAAGGAACATAACCACAATGCAAGAGGATACTCACATATTGCCAAACTAGAGCTCCAGATCACTACCACAAGATCAACTCCATAAAGATCCATAACCCTGAGCCTCAAAAGCCCACCATAGATTCCGTTGACAAAATCCATCTATAAAAGTTAGATACCATGGCTTCCAATCTCACAGATCTACAAAACAATGCCAGCATACGGAACATCCACTGCAGCCCAAAAAACCTCCAACTCTACAATTCCTTCCAATAAATTCACAAGCTTTACAAGCTAAAGTTCAAAATTTGAGGAATACCCAGAACCAAATTACCATGAATCCATCACATACAAGCACATCCAAGCAACATGCAAGCCCATACAAGTACATGCAACTCACATGCAACCACATGCAAGAAAAATGCAAGTACATGCAACCCATGGAACAACCTTAAGCTCTGATACCAAATGCTAGAATAAAAGAATGTAATCTCTAATCCAATTTTTAATCACCAAATCACCAAGATATGATACCAATTGGTGAGATACAAGGCTTTGAATACTACAAAATAGAAATCTGAAAATTGTATGCAAATCTAAAAATGAAGTTTGCTTAATCTTTGAAATACCATGAAGATATTCAACTTCTTTATGATGCTAAAATCAGCCACTCTAACATGCTTGATAAAACCACCTTAGATAAAATTATAACAGAAATAACATCACCATAAGATAGAAGAAAAAAAGAGGCACAAATCAGCAACATAAGAATGCAATATCTCACAACACAAGGCAGCAATGGAACAAAAGAATAAACACATAACATAGTGTTTACATGGAGAAGCCCTTGCGGGAAAAAAACTCCACCAAGAAGAGAGGCCCAAGTTGTATTATCTACAAAACAAGATTACACTACATCCACTTTCAATCTCGTCTTCACTCTTCAATCCAGCAACACCTATGTACCTATAAAACATCTCATACAAGATGTTACCTGCAAACAAGCTTTCCTCACTTTCGTTACTCAACCAAACTTCACTCTCAAGTCTCATATTTATACAAAATGAGTACCCACCAAAGAAATTCATGGGAGATGGAAAAAACCCAATATTTCTATCTTGGGATACACCAAAATCATCTTCTTACACATTACCTTACACTTGTCATAGGCATCTTCCCAATATAGGCACCTAGAACCAAGAATAGGAACTTACAAGACAATAATTCTTGTCATATGTTGTCATAGAATCTCTTACAAACTTATGACATGCGTCATAACAGACCAAAAAAACATTTCCCTAAGATAGGTTCCAAGATTCTCCACCTCACCTCATTTACTATTTATCAATATTCCTTGAGTAGTAAAAGTAACTCTGTAACAACTTGTCGGTAACTAATTAATTATTGAGACTAGTAAATAATTATTTACCGTACCAATAAAAATAATTTACCGTTGATGGTGAAACCTATACATCCATTATGGGTAATTAAAAAATTACAAATAATAAATGGAATAAATACAATATTGAGATTTACAAGGTTAATGGCACCTTATCCCAACACAACTAGAGTAGGTCAGAAATGGTCCAAGGAAAAGCCCCTACACAACACAAGTGGTTTATATCCAGTGTCTTGAATAGTATACACCATGCCATCATGAGGAAACTTCAAGCACTTGTGGATTACTAAGGTGACCACATTCATGGAGACTAGCCACAGATTTCCTAGTCTAACCCCGAGTAGGTTAGATTCAGGTATCACAACAAATGGGACTTCAAGAGATTTAGGTCCAGCAAGGACTGCTAAAGAGATAGAACCAATAGGCGAGATAGAAAGAACATCATGAGTACGGAGCATGGTTTGTGACCCCTCATACTTCTCCTTGTGTAGATTATTTATAAAGAGGTTTTCCTCCATTATGACATTGACCCAACTAGTAGGGTCAACCGTAACACCAGTCATGACATTATCATTAACTCAAGCTAGTATGTATAATGGAGAAGGTTCCCTGCTAAGGGGCAAGTCACATGGTGTGAATTTTATGTTGGGTGTCATATCTATAGGACTTGAAGGAGGAATATGAGTGAACGAAACCATGTTCACATGTTCAGATGGGCTAGGATTGGCAGATGAAGAAGCAAACATTATCAAATTAGCAAAATGGGAAGGGAAAGGATCTATGCATATCTACAGTTGGGTGTTGGGCTTAGCAATAGAATTATTTGAATTTTGTTTCTTTTCATTGAGTTATATGGTATTGTTATCAATGTGGTCTTGGATGACATGCCTAAGATGCACACATCATTTAGTATCATTGTTGGAAGTATGAGTATCTTGTGTGTTGTCATTGATGTCAACAGGTCTATGGAGAGATTGTTGGAAGTTTGTAATGATGATTTGACTAGCTGCATTATGTTGTCATTAGTAGTATCACTAATGTCAACCTCTAGTGGTTCTTTGATGAGAATGTATTGGCGATTGGTGATGCTTAACCTTTTGTGTGGTTAATATGTTGAGAAGGTGTTCTAGATGATGAGGTTAAGCTTGTGGTGCTTGGTTTCCAAGTGCTTTTGAGAAAATTTGAAGAAAAGATAAAATGGTGTGTTTGAGAGGTGTTTAGTATAGTAGAGGGGTGCTCAGTGTTTTGCTCCACATTTCATGGTTCAATATTTGTCTATGTGGTTTAGATATTTTAATTAGAGGTGTTCAAAGGTGTTACATCTGGAGTTTTAGGTGCTAGATCATTGTGCAGAGAAATTTGTGTTCACTAGTGTGTGAACTGTGAAAGCAATGTTGTTTGGGAGAAATGGTTTTTCTCTGCATTTCTCTGCAGTATGGTCTTTGGTCTTGCAGATCTAAGGGTGTGCTTATATTTCTCATATCTATCTTCAATCTGAGTTATTTGTGTTTTGGTGCTCCACAAGGTTGGATTCAGGTGTTGCAGTGTGTGGAAGGTTAGTTGGTTGTGCAAAATGAATATGTTCTTCTAGTGTATGATGTTGTGAAGGAGTTGTTGGATTTATAGATGTTTATGGAATATTCTAGATTGTGTTAAAGTGTTGTGTGTGTGGTCTACAAGTCATCTTTGGACTAAAGGAAGTGTGTACTTAATTGTTTAATGGTGTTAACACAGGTTCGATCGACCTTGGGTGTTTACATTAATTTTGGATATGCTTTGATGTTTGTGGAAGCATCGTATGGTATGTATGAGTGGATTTGGGTCTGAGTTAAGGTGTGTTCTAGTTTGCATTCATTCCTTTCCCCCACAGGAATTTTTTGGTGCCGACCTAATTTGAATTTTTATGTTTGAGGTACATAGTCGACCTTGTGAATTATTTTCAAGGTTGAAGACAATATATATATATGTGATGATTTGATAAGTGAAGAGTAAAATGTGAAGTGTGAAAATGCAAAATGCAATGTGAGGTTTAATGCCTAAGACTACTGGAAGTAATGAGTAGAAGGTGTCTACATTCTATAGAGAGAGTTTGAATGTTCTGGTGAAGCAGTGGTGGATCTTTATGTTGCTCTAAGATGGATTTCTCATTGTAAAAATATTCTTTCTTCTTCTTTCTAATCTAGAATGAGCCATTGGTAGTGATCCCTTATTTTCTTTTGTGCAGTGAGCCCTCTGATAGTGAGCCTACTGTATTCAGTGTTGCAATTACTTTATATTGTGAGATAATCTTCACCGTGGTTTTTCCCTTCTTGTCTTTTCCATATAAATCTAGTGTTCTCATGTGTTTGGATGTGTTTTCATTAATATTTCTCATGTTTACATTTTGATAATGCATGATAGGGTTTAATGGTTGTTAAGGGTTTAAGGACTAATGTAAATCTGAATGTTAGTGAGGTTTTTGATGTTTTAATGTACAACTGATTCACCCCCCTCTCATTTGTCTTGTGCATTCAACAATCATGATTAGAGACCTGATGGTATTGATAAAAAAAATTCACGTCCTACCAATTAGGATAGGGTTCAAACAATGGTCTTATTTATGGGTGGGAAATTAAACCATCTTTTAGTAAGTTTTGTAGAACATTTGCGTAGGACTCAGATAATTTCATGAAGAATCTATTGCATCCTATAGAGTTCTTTTCAGTAAGAAAAAATACCACGTCATTATTGCTTTATTCTTTTTTTATTCCACAAAAATAGACACAACTAACTGATTATCTAGATGGGAGGATGAGGAGGAATCCCCATACGACATCATCATCTACTGATATTCATGCAGTGCAACGCACAAATGAGAAAAGGAAGGGTACATCATCAAGAGGAATTTATCTCTCAACGTCAACAACAGGTTTTCGATGAGCACACAATGTACATCAAAATCTAGCAGGGAATAAGAGATTTGGTAGAATAAGGATTTATATCAGACTGAAATAAAGAAAAATGGAACCATAGGTCTAATGTGTAAACCTAGGATTCAATTTTTTGTTGTTTGTGTGTGGAGATTTTTCTTATGTTTCATTAAAATGGAGATCAACAAGGTGTGTATATTGACTTTCAACCATGAAGGCAAGCTAATCAGACCTAGATCTGCATCTTATTGAGTCCTAGAGTGGATTGGAATTGTTTTTCTATGATTAACCTAATTCAGCTATGTGCCCTAATATGAAAAATGCAAGATCTTGATAATTAACAAACTGAAATAGAGAGTTGTAGGTAGATTTGGGAAGGGCAGGGGACTATGTACCTATCCTAGAAATTTAATGTTGATCTGAATAATTTTGTAGGTGAGTTTCCATGAATTGACAAGATGTAGTACTTCAATTGCAACAAAGAACAATTTGTCTTCAAAGTTCCTTTAATCCTCTCTAAAACTAAAATTTGCACATTCACAAAGAGAAGAAATTTTGTTTCATTTAGGGGCTTGCCTTAGTCAAACCCCATGTTAGTGTTTCCACTTCCACAATGACAATATCAATGATAAAAATGGATAAATGATAGGAAGAAATGATGAATCAACAAAGTGTTGCAACTCACCACCCTTCATTGGCTTCCTTGAAGGACTGAAGTCATACTCATCACTTCAAGGTCTTGGATCTTGCTTGGTTGCTTGCTTCAATTGCTTGGACTACAACAAGGGTTAGCCTTCACAAATAATGTTGACATAAACATATATGAACTCGCATAAGATTTAACATGATGTTAGGATCTTGAATTGCTATAATAAAGCTCTGAAATGTTGCTCTTGAGTTTCTTGATAGTTCTCTCAATGTTCACTTATTGCTAGATCATTACACTTAGATTTAAAATGATGCAATAAGTAGGTATTTATAGGCATTTCTCTAATTTCTCAAAAATTAAATCCCAAAAGCTGACATTTGCAACTTGAATTTGGAATGTTAAAATACTGACATTGACATATTCAAAACTAGTCCTCAAAAAAATAGGAGGACCCATATGCCCTAGGGTGAATGAGTCTTGGCCCTATTTTCTAGGATATTAAGTGTTGGGGGAAAAATATCAATTGGATGCATTTGTTCAATGCTTGCAATTTCTTAGAAAATGGCACAAATGGGCACCAAAATACATAATTTAATAAATTAGGTGCTTAATTAGGCTTAATAATTTAGGGGGGCACGAAACATAGAGTGAAATTGTCAAGGGTGATAATTTAATACAATACATTTTGTAGACATAAAATTGATTGAGGCCTGCGAACTCAATTTTCTCCATATTTCTTCTAAACATAATTAAAATATTTAATTATGTCATTGTGCCCAAATTCTTTATTAATTAAATAGTTCTTAATTATTTAATTAATTCACATATTTTATTCCTCCTAACTATTTAAATAAATAAATTACATTTATTTCATTTAAATACACCACTAACTCCTTATGTCCTCTTTAATTAAATAAATAATTAAATTTATTTAATTAGTTCTTTATTTCCTCCTGATTATTTAAATAAATCTTATTTATTTAAATACGTCTCCAATTCTAATCTCTTCTCATAATTAAATAAATATCCCATAATTTATTTAATTACTGGTCACTTTGCCCCTTTTCCTCCATAATTAAATAATTAGAATTAATTATTTAATTGTCCTATTAACATTTCCTCTAAATTTAAATAAAATCATTTATTTAAATTCCCACTTGGCAATTTCCCTCTTTCCAAGTAAATAATTTAATTTATTTACTATCATAGGCCCCCACCCACTTTTGAATTAAATTAATTTTTAATTCAAAAAGTCAACTCTCCCTCTCATAAATCAAATTTTCAATTCCCTCTAGTAACCTCATAATATGTGCCCAATCTTCTCTTGTCACATGCAATTCTAACCCTTGATTTGATTTTCTCGAAATCAAATCTTGACCATCCATTTTGCATTGTTGCCCTAACCCTAATGAGGGGTTGTCACATGCATTTGCAGCCTTTGATCTTAGGGCATCCTTCTTCTTTTAATCTTGGCACTCCATTCAAATTTGGCATTTCTATAAAATACCAAAATCAACCTCATTTTGACATCTTTTAACTTCTTGGCTTCATGACTTCATGCTTAGGATCTCTTGTCATTTCATGCTAACATTATCATTTTGCAGGTTTTTCTATTGCATGTAGAATTTATCTTCTCTTTCATTCTCATAGGAATCCTTCAATATTTGCTAGGTTATAGTCATAGGCATATTTAGTCATCAAAATCCGAGGGAAAACTTAACATTGTAGCATTTGGAGAAGGGCTATGAAGGTGATTCATGGAGGTTTTGAAAACATTAGGTAACATTATTCTTGGATTAGCTTTATTTTCCTCCATTGTTCTTCATAGTTACTTAAGATTTTATTTCTATTTCAGATTTAAATCTAACCTGGAAATATACCTTAGTTACATTGGTGAATTTTTTTTGCAGTTTTCGTACAATTTTTTTTGGTTTTTTTGTAGGTACAGGTACGAAACACCACAATCTCACCTTTTTGAGATGTAAACGCTTTGTTGTGATGTATTCACTTTTGGGAATGACACATTTGTATTTCTGAGCCGCATCTAACAGACAGAAAGCCGCATTCGATTTCCCGAGACGCATTCGCAGGACCGAGAGACGCATTTGACTTATGCAACGCATTTGCTCTGCATAACGACACATCTGCCTACTAACTTTCAGCTTTCGACCCCAAGACGCATTTGTTCTGTTGCGACACATTCACCTGGTAAAAATTTGTTCTCGGGTTTTACTGTATTTTCCATATTTTACTTTTTGTTTTATAAGTTAGAGATTTTTGGGCTACTAATCTATTGTTTACAACATGTGGCAAGCTGGAAAAGGAGTCTAACCCTTGTTTGTTTGTTTTTTTATTTCACAATCTTAATCAAACAAATAAATCATCACAACAAAAACTTGCATTTATATTTCATGGGTTTAAAATGAACATGCATGCACACTCATGGGTTTAAAATGAACACAATCTTGCATTACAACTCATAAGGCTTAAAATGAACATGCATTTTTCATGGCATGGGTTTAAAATGAACATTGTTGGTTTCACATTGGCCTAAAATTTTAAAAGGAACAAAGTGTTTGAGGTGTTTGTCTCACATTACAAATTTGGATAGCTAAAATAAACAAGTGTCTCCACTTTGTAACCCCGATTCAATAATAGAAGTATCCTCTCCCCTTGCGCACTTGTGTGATCCTGGGTGCAAGAGAAACTATTATTGACTCTAGGACTTGGGCCTTCCTTGGTGGGAAAAAGTACTCACCCTAAGGCGACTCAAACCGGAAACGAATCTCTTTAGCCGAGCTAATCCCGACTGGTATACAAGTGTGAATCCTACTGGAAAACTTAGGATTACAAGTGCAGATGTGTCACACAGACAAGTGAATTCCCCAAAACCTTGTTTAGCATAACCTCTTCAAGCTGGAATTCCTCCTTATCGGAGCTAATCTTGCCTCATGTGTGGCCACTCAAATGAGTGCCTAAACTAAAATCTTTTGTGTAGAAGCCAAAAAACCCATCTATTCTTTGGTGTAATAACGGTCGTTGCCAAGGCATCCACATTATCGCAGTTCTTAGTAGAGGTGAAAAGCCTATCATGGGAGATTCATGAGGGCTTGAAGCTTGTTTGACTCGAGAAGTGAGTGTCGTATTGGGGGAGCCAGTGTGGCCAAGCTTCTAATTCACCCACTAAAAATAAGTGCAGCTAGGGAAACCCACGTGGAATCCAGAGAATATAGTCCTTGTCAACCCTAGGATTGTGCTTGTCTTTTATGTGCTTGTTTTAAAAAAATTCAAAGACAATGTGTTCGCCAAGTGTTTTTCAGAACCAATTAACAAATAAACACCTTTTATAGATATGGAAAAATAGCTTCAAACTGAAACTATCCAAAAATCTGCCAAAATTGCAAACAAACCAAACTTTTTCACTCTATAATGCATTTGTTGAATTCTGCACCGCATTTGAGACTCTATGAACCGCAATCGCTTTGCTAAGTCACATTTTCTCATTAAAACAATGCATTTGCCTACTCTGCAACGCATTTGCTTCCCTGTGCACCACAATCGCTCTGTTGAACCGCATATGTCACCTGAAACACTACATTTGTTGAACCTGCGACACACTTGACATTCTAAAACACATTTGATACCTAAAATGACGCAATTTCTTGTCAAATGGAAAAATCAATATCACTTTCAAAAACCCAAGAACAAACATTTCCAAACATTCTATAGACACCTTTTCTCTGGAGTTTCTGTCCAAAACCAGAAAAATAATTGCTCAAATCCCCCATCCCTACTTTTTAGTTTGCATTTATTTTTCCATAGATCCACCATTGCACCTTTTTAGTTGCACCTTAGGCTTCACTATTATTTTTAGAATACATAAAACTCATAAACACTCATTTTGCAGACTTTAGAATAGGAACTCTTGCCATACTTTGCCAAATCTTTGCCTTCAAAAGTGGGTTGTCATTGGACTTAATCAAAATCATTTCCTTTAGTCTTTGCCCTTTTGTAGCCTATTTCCAACTCATTAGTCTAGTGTGGAACCCTCACTTTGTCACCTTGTCATTTATCCTTTCAAACAAGTCTCTTGGCATTCCAAAATTGAGACATTGACCAAACTTTGAATGGTTGAGTGTACCTTTCCTTAAGTATATCAATATTGAGTGCACCATAGCATTCCTTACATTTTCATTAGAACACCTTTAGTCTCCCTCATTTTAATCCTCATTAGTCTCATTGCATTTGAAATTTCCCTTTAGACACCATTGTCATTATAGCATTCCTTATTCAAGCAAAAATCCAAAAACATAGTGTCATATCATTTGCAAATATAGGTTTGGTCATCCTCCATCCTCCCACATTTGAGCAAGACTTATATGGTTTAAACAAGATTACAAAGAAAAAGGAGACTAATGGACCCCTTTGGACAAGGAAATAACTTTTATAATCTTCCTAATGACATGAATGCAAATATGGACATGGGGAACTCTTTCATAAATCCATTCAGTGAGATGAACATTCCATCTTCCTCATGCAACCCTTTTGAACCATTTATATGTAGAGACAAAAATAGACAAGTATTTGTGGAAGACATAGAAGTTGTTGCACAAAATCCTAAAGTGGCCTCTTTTGTGGAAGAATTAGTCCTACAAGATTTAGACAAATATCTAGCCATGCTCCTGGACCAAGGGGCTAGATTTCCAAGAGGATTTGACATTAACACCTTAAGAGCAACATCCCCCGATCATAATACTCAAACAAGTCACCACAATCAACATCATCACATGATGCAAACAATACCTCCACTAGATCCCCAACACAAAATGCCACACATACCATTAATGCTACCTCCACTCAAATCACAACAAACACAACCAATGTGCTTAATGCAACATCTATTGGGGGGACATCAACAAACACCACATCACATTCAATTCCACAACAAACATCCACAATTCCATCACAAACTATTGGAGAAAAATTTGGGGCTTCAACTAACATAATGGGAACCAATACAACAAACCTACTTGGAGCTTCATCTAGTGCCATGGGAATGACATCATCAAGTTCCATGGAAACAAACTCATCAAACCCCTTTGGGAAGAGAAAAAGATAAGTTGTCATTCAAGGACCTCAACCCAATGTCCCTACCTCATCACAAATCAATACCAACACTAATATTCCCCTAAGGAAAATTACAAACATTCAACAAGGTCACATTTACCAATTTGGACAAGGCAACCAAGTAACACAACACATAACTCTATTTGGCCATCAAAATGCTCAAGGACATCAAGGTCCACAAATCCAATCTAACATGGTTGGAACACACATTCCCACTTATGCATCTCAAGTCCACACACATCAAGATATCCCCAATCAAAACGTTCATTACCAACAAATGCCAAACCAAAACGTGCAATTTACTCAACACCAACACATCCCAAATCATAACATATCATCACAACAAGTGGGAACTCAAGCAATACCTATCACCAACATGTGTGACACCACAAACAACCCTATAGTGGGGCACTCACACTTAAACTTGTCGCCCTTCAAACACAAGTGGAAAACCTGCAAATGTCCAACAAAAAGGCTCACATGTCATATGACTTATGTCTGTATCCTTTTAACACAAACTTGTACATGCCACTATTCCAACTAGGATATGTGGTCCCAAAATTTTCTAAATAAAGAGGCAAAACTAATCCAATCAAACACATCAGACAATTCACAACTAGCTATGTGGGCATTGCCTATGAACATAATTATCTGATCAGACTCTTTTCTAGGAGTCTCGTAGGTCATGCACTTGAATGGTTTGCGCAACTACCTAAAGGAATAAAATCGTGGGATGAATTAGCCAACAAGTTTGTTGAGAATTATGCCTATAACATTGATACAGACATTGGCATTGCCTCATTATGTAGACTTACTCAAGAAGAAACAGGCAAGATATTTATTCCATTTTTCTAAAGATTGAGAACCTTAGCAAGTTGATGTCCTATGGAAATACCATAAAAAGAAAAGGTCGCCATGTTTGTGCAAAATCTCCTTAGACCACTGAGATATGGTCTATAGGTCTATTGCTACACCACCTTCATTGACCTTGTCAAAAAAGGAGCCCAACTCGAAAAAACCCTAATTTCCAAAGGCGAACTCAAGTATGGCAGAAAAAACACCAACACCAACACCAACACAAACCCAACTACTCCCACTGAAAAAAAAAATACTGGGTAAAAAATAAACATATCACTAATGATGGAATTGTTGACACAAAAACAATAAATTCCATGGGTCCTGTAATTACCCTTAAAGGAGTTCAATCCCAAAACACACCTATGACCACACCAACACCCACAACAATTACCATTCAAAACAACCAAAACCAAAGCCAACCGTGCCAAACAAGACAATTTCCTCAAAAACGTACATACACTCCTTTGGGTGAACCAATTGAAGTTGTTCTCAAGAAGGTCATCCAAAACAGAATCATCACATTACAGGACCCTAAACCATATGACCCTGGCTAGTTCAAACCATCATGGTGGGATGATAACACATTTTGTGATTACCACCACATAAAAGGGCATAAAACCTCCTCCTGTCAGCAATTAAGAAATCTTGTACAAGATCTTATTGAAAATCGTACCATTGAACTTGGTGATCAACAATTTGCTTCTAATTCAGACCATACCATTCACAAAAACCCACTGCAAGATCATGGTTCAGGTAACCCTCGTCGTCTAGTACAAAGAATAATGACAATTGAGCCAATTACACTAGTGCAACCTTTAAGTATTCTAGTGGACCCATCATTAATCACCTCAAAGTTGTTGACGAATATGTCAATACCATCACTATCAAGAAAACTCCAAAATGTAATGTCACTACCTGTAGAGGCAAATTCACAATACCAGGTCCTTCTGCTAGGCAACCCAAGATCACAATACCTAGTCCAACTGCCAAACAGTTACAACCCAGTGGACAATTCAATCTTATTGAACAATTGAATAAAACACCCACCCAAATCTCCATCCTCGAGCTACTTTTCATTTTTCCTGCACACAAAGCCATATTGGACAAAGTCTTGCAGGAGTCTTCCGTACCAACGGACATTGATGTCAACCACTAAAAAACCATGGTCAAATACTTGACTTCCCCCCATCACATCACCTTTTCAGACCTCAATTATTCCTCACCAAATCCATTTCACAATGATGCACTGCATATCGAAGTCTTCATCCATAAACATAAGGTTAGATGAATCTTAGTAGATGATGGAGCAGGATTGAATATCTACTCTCTAAAATTGGTTAAAGCTCTCAGCTTCTCTAATGCTTGTGTGGACACTACAAAAAGCATTGTGATAAAGGCATATGATGATGAGGAACGAGTCTCTAAGGGTATTATCACACTTCCAATTCATGTGGGGCCGGTCATCATAGATACAACATGTCAAGTCCTGGATCGTGATCTACCTTACAACATCTTGCTTGGTCGACCTTGGATCCATGCCTTAAAATTGATACCCTCCACTTAAAACCAATGTTTGAAGTTCCCCTTTGATGGCATTGAAATCACCATACCAGGAGACCCCGACCCTTTCCAATACTGTACCAATTTGAGAGCTACTTATGAACACTAAGTGCCCATCAACCGCAAGGCTTCAATATCCACCTCATCAGGGATAAATTTAAGAAACCCCCCCTCAGCAAAGGTGTAAAATCCTGGCGAATATTTCCTTTTATTTGAAAAAATTATTAATTTTCCCTAGCAAATCTTATGCACATTATTCAAAAATTTGTAAAATCCTAGTGAATCTTAATGAATAATTGGTAAAAAAAAATAATCACACTGGTGAATCCTAGTGAATAATCACTAAAACAAAAATTACAATGGCGAATCTCTCCTTTAAAAATTTGCATAGTTGGTCGGTGCAATTCCCCCATATTTTTTTGTTTTTTTTAAATATTGAAGTAGGGGCCCAAGGGCGGCAACCATTGGCAGGGTCAAGGGCCAACGCCCCTTGCGGGGGTCAAGGGGGCATAGCCCCCTTGTGGGGGTCGAGGGGGTAGAGCCCCTCACCACCAAGCATAAATTCACTATTGAAAATGCATTAGAGCACACATGGATGAAGTGTTTTTAAAAAATCTCACTTGAAAAGTAAGACTAAATAAAACTAAAATTTTTACCATCGATTAGCTTTTAAATCAGACGGCTGCAAGTTCATTCCGTGAGTGAATATCGACGTGAGTGAACATCATCGGTGGGACACTTAGGGATGTCCTATCGATACAACGATTTTATATGCACTTAGTGAATTTCGTGACTTAGTGAATTCCGTGACTTTATATGCACATACCTTTTAAAAAGGTTGTTGAGTCCCGAAATTTGTTTTGGGCCACATGATCAAATATGTGGCCCAAAACAAATTTCAGGCCTCAACAACCTTTTTAAAAGGCATGTGCAAATAAAGTCACGGAATTCACTTACAGCCATTCGATTAAAAATCTAATCAATGGCAATAAATAATAAACCTTTTCAAGGCTAAAATATCCCTAAAATGAAATGGTAAATTATTATTAGTGGTGATATTTCCCAAAAATTAATTGTAAGAATATAAAATTACTGGAAAATATAAGTAATATTTGTATTTACAGTATAAACTACTAGCGAATCAGTTCTGATGACGCGTCGTTTAAAAAATAATGCATTGGCGAATTAATTGAGACAATTTTATTTTTTTGTAAAAACTTGGCAATTCGGCATCCTTTCTAGCTTGTATTATTTGCCATTTTTGGAGGTCTCAATTTCAAATATTTTCCAATTGGTGAAGATTCGCTACTAAATTTTTCCCTGCACCTCATGCAAATACATTGATCCATCCACACTCACCAAGACATCCACATCCACTCCTTCGTCCTCCACCACACCATCCCCTGCCACCATACCAAGTGCTGACTCTAATATCAAGATCCAGGATGTCAGTTGTGGAGAATACAAACTGAACACGACATATTGTATCACAACAATACCTGAGCCACCAAAATTTTATGGTCGACCTTGTTTCACAGTGGAGCCCAAAAATACTTTTAAAGTCCCTCCGACAATGACCTTCACACTATGGGGGGACATGAATGATGAAGACACTTCAGACATATCTGATTGGATCTACAAAGACCCAACATAACTACTCCCGCTACCAGTACACATATATGGCAAAGGCTATGACATCATGAAAGTACAAGTTTTTGACAGAAATAGTGGCCTTGGGATAAACAACATAGGAAGTAGAGATCCTATTATGCTTTCTAGAAGACCAAGAAATCTAGGGTTAGGGTTCGAGCAACTTAGAGCTGACGATCAATGTACCAATGTACTTTCAAGTGAAGATGTGACAGCTCCTAGAAGTGTCGAGATAAGTGAAAATTCCTATACTGAAACCAATTCGCATGAATGGGAATGGAGTTCTGATAAAACCCTCAGCGATTATGGCATTGATGAACTATTTCTAGAATTCGACAGACTCTCTCTTGAGGAAATATTCAAACACATGTATAACATCGACCCTCCGGATGACCATTCTAAACGAAAAGAATGGGTAAGCATTTTTTGGGCCCCAAATAATAATAAACCTAAACTGTTGTTGGCAACATCTAACTTGTCCCACCCCATTCTTGAACCCCTCCATGAGCCTAACATGCCTGAGTCTATTGTCCATGATTTTGAATCTATTGATCATGATTTTGATCCATTCATCCCTTACTTTGACCATGAATATAACTCGTCTAAATCCGAAGATGGTCCTTGGATAGAATTTGACTGGGAATTTGAGGATGACAATTTTGTCTTTACACTTTCAGCCTTTGTTTGCATGATTTTTGTGTCATCCCCGCCCTTTTTCAACACTGACGATGGTATCTCCCTTGTCTACCTAGAGCTTATCAACTGGGATCAACATGGCCCGCCCGCTATGGACATCTTTCAGAATGACGAAGCCATCACAAAATTCATGGGAATCAATGAAGGGATACCAAGTGGGGATCATAAGGTTGGGTTCACGATAGACCTTGATTGTGTAGCATACTTTGGGGAGACTGTGTAATCCTCTAGTCACAAAAATAATAAAAATAATACAAAAAAAAACATCTTTGGGTGAAAACCGCAAGGCACCCTCTGACGACCAAAGAGTAAAAATAAAGGACGTATCCAAGTGCGAAAACCTCTCTGAGGCACCCAAGGATGGAGGATTGGACTTTCTTCTCGTCAACCAAGAGATATCAACAATGCTAATTGAGGATATAATGGAAATCAATAGAAACATGCCAGAAAATCTAAAAATGGTTCTTGTCGCAGCATCCTTGACAGAGGAAGAAAAGCTTGAATTTCAAAAATTCTTCTTGGAAGGTAAGATTAACTTCACATGGTCCTATACCAACATGCTAGGATTGGATCCAGAACTTGTTCTGCACCATCTGTCATTGCTTCCAAACGCCAAACTAATCAAACATAAACTACGAAAGATGCATCCATAGATTGCATTGCTTGTCAAGGTCGAACTTAAAAATTTAGTAGATGTCGGATTTATCAAATCAATCGACTATGCTGAGTGGATTTCCAACCTCGTGCCCATCACTAAGCCAAATGGACAGATCCACATTTGCATATATTTCTGATATTTAAACAAGGCATGCCCAAAAGATAAATTTCCCTTGCCAAACATAGATATCATTGTTGATCTCACAATAGGGTATGAGATGTTGTCCCTTATTGATGGATTCTTGGGCTACAATCAGATCTAAATCACCCCAGAGGATCAACATAAAACAACCGTCACTTGTCCTTGGGGAACCTACTGCTGGAATGTCATGCCTTTTGGCCTAAAGAATGCAAGTGCCACATATGAATGAGCCATGACAATGATATTTCATGATCTCATGCACACACTAATGGAAGATTATGTGCATGACCTTTTGGAAAAGTCTTTGAAATGCAAGGATCACCTCAAAGTACTGGATAAAATCTTTAGGAGGCTGGAAGAATATAAGGTCCATTTGAACCTAAAGAAATGTGTTTTTGGAGTGACTTTAGGAAAACTTTTGGGGTACATAGTTTCTAGACGAGGCATTGAAGTTGATCCCACCAAAGTGAAAGCAATCTTAGACATGCCTCTGCCAAAAGAAATTAGTGAGATAAGGAAAATGCAAGGCAGATTACAGTCTATCTACCACTTCATTGCATAACTAGCCGATAAATGTCAACCATTCCAATATTTGCTATGCAAAGGCATCCCATTTGTGTGGTCTAACAAGTGCCAAATGAATTTTCAAAAAATCAAGGATTATCTTCTAACACCACCTATACTAATGCCACCCATTGAGGGAAAACCTTTGCTCTTGTATATTTCAGAAACCACAAACGCACTGGGGGAATTTCTCACACAAAACGACCATGAAGAGAAAGAACGAGCTATATACTACATCAGTTGCACATTGGTCAAATATGAAATCAACTACACATCCATGGAACATGCATGCCTTGCAGTTGTCTTTGTTGCTTATAAGTTGCAGTACTACATGATGAATCATCAAACACACCTAGTGGCAAAGATTGATCCATTGAAGTATATTCTAATTCAAGCAACACTGATAGGACATTTGGAAAAATGGGTAATGATCTTGAGTGAATCTGATATACAGTACGTTCACCACAAGGAAATAAAAGGACAAGTAATAGTCGATCAACTTGCAGATGCACCTATACAAGGAAATCATTCATTAGTAGATGACTTCCCTCACGATTCTATCTTTCACATGGAACCTACATCACCTTGGAAGCTTTACTTTGACGGCTCTCATACTAGTCACGACTCAGGAGTGGGTATATTGTTCATCACACCGCAAGGGGACTCCATTCCTAAGTCATTTCGAATTGCCTTCCCTTGTACCAACAACATTGCAGAATATGAGGCACTCGTCACAGGACTCTGCATGACTATAAAATGGAAAATCAAGAAACTTTTGGTTTTTGGAGATTCTTAGTTGGTCATCAATCAAGTCAATGATGATTATGAGACCAAGGATAAAAATTTGCTACCCTAAAAATGCATGGTTGATAGCCTTTAATCATACTTCCACCTGCTTTCTTTCGAACAAATTCCTAGGGTACAAAACAAGGCAGAAGACGTAATGGCAATAATAGGATCTCTCTTGGATATTCCTATAAATGTGCCACAACTCGAGTTCTTAGTGGAACAACTTTTGCTTCCCGCATATAATATTCCAGAATCAAAAATGGTTTGTGAGCTTGTTGGTCCCATTTCACCTTGGTATCAAGACATCTACGACTACCTCAAGTCCTATACTCTCCCACCAAACCTATCCAACAACCAACGGAAATCATTCATCCATAAATCTACTCATTATACCATCGTCAGTGACACCTTATACCATCAAAGCTTTGACAACACCCTTCTTCATCTCAACACTGATGAAGAACGAACAAACTTATGCACGGTACATGAGGGTATATCTGGATCTCATTCGAGTGGCCTGACCTTAGCTAGGAAAGTTACGAGACTTGGGTATTACTGGCCGATAATGGAAAAGGATGCTCTTCAATTTGTAAGAACATGTCAGAAACGTCAGGTGCATAGTGACCTAATTCATGCACCCATGTCAGAGCTTAGACCAATCACTTCTCCTTGGCCCTTCGCATAATGGGGACTCGACCTTGTGGGTAAAATCCATCCCACCTCATCCAATGACCATAAATTCATTATCACCTCCACTGATTATTTCACTAAGTGGATTGAATCCATCTCATCCTCCCTGCCAATATCAATCTCCTCATCATCATCTCTCTCCTCCTCTCCTCCAATCTCCTCCTCTCCCTCGATATCTAGTGCCTGATGCTCTGCAAACACATCCTCCTCTCCCACCATCTTTCCCTTTTCCCTAACCTTCGGTTGCTCTGCCTCTTGTCTCCCCTCCTCCTGCCTCACCTCCCCCTCTGGCTGCTCTACCTCTTGTCTCCCCTCCTCTCTCTCCCCCTCCTCACCCTCCTCTCGGATGGGTGACAATGGTGCTCCCCCTACCCGCTACCGCACTCTCCTCGATTGTCTCCTCTCACCATCTCCCCTCCTCCTTCCAACCCTACCATCCCCTCCATCATCTCCTCCCCCATCACCTCCCCCATCTTCACCACCCCTCCCACCATCTCCTTGACCTCTGTCTCCACCCCTACCACCAGCTCTCCCTCCTCTTCCTCCCTACCGTACACATGGTATCACTAATTGCCGATCAATCGGCGTTGGTCCATCTGGATTTGTAAGCGGTACCGACCTGTGTATCTTCCACCAAGCATCAAAATCTATTGCGGTACCTGCATTTTTTGGACCCCCACTCCATGCCCATTATTGTGCTACCAACCCATCAATCTGCTACTCTGCTAGAGGAGCTGATATTGGCAATCCCCACATGGTCTCTCGAGATGACCGAGCATACTCTGCGGTCCGCGCAGGAACACCCTGCTGCTCTCGAAACTATCAAAGTACCCACTAGGGTAGGTACATCTCAATAATATGTTGACTCTGAATAGTCTGCCCAATCAAGTATCTGAATTGTCTACAGAAAGTAAGATTCTCATCCTTTTTCAGTCACTGTGTGCAATCTCTATAGGGTCTCCAGATGAACCCCATCAAAGTGTCAATCTAGTGGTGCCAATATCTTGTATCCCCCACTCGGGTCTATGTCATTGAGCCAACATACAAGAAAACATAAGGCATCCCCCCACCCAGCTGTCGAATCTGAACTAGCAGTCGAAAGACAAGAATATGCTCCCAGGCCCAGATCATCAATAATGTGGTCCCACAGCTGATACTTTTCCCCTCCTAATAGGCCACCTCATGTAATTGATGATAAAGAATCCCAAGTAAACATGGCCCCCAAGCAAAAATAGTCATGTCCAGTCTCATCCAAACTAGCACATCGCCCCATCCAATAAGAAATCTATGTCCCCGACAATCAGGAATCAAAACTCTAGCAATCAAAGTGCATAACATGGCATCCCATTGAGCATAGTGCTCAAACACAAACTCCCACCTGATCTCATATCCCTCAATCCCAAGTCCTACATCATCTTCTGGCTCATAATACTTGGTCATGGTTTGGTGTCCTCAATGTGGATCATAAACCACTCGCTCTCCTCTGATGGGAATGCATAGAATCTTGTACATTTCCTCCAAAGTGACAGTAGCCTCTCCTATCAGCATATGAAAAGAGAAAGTCTCTAAATGCCATCTCTTGCAAAGTGTTTTCAGAAGACCCCTATTTGGCCGGATAATGGGCATATAGGTAACATAGTATAATCCCAACTACATCAGTCATCTCCACTCAGTCTCATGTAGTTGATCTCTAAAGGCATAGGTCTCTGGCCTAAACTCGTGCATATAGATCAGTACCAATCATTTCTGCACATGCAAAAATGGGAATTAGCACATATTAAACATCATCATTACCATTTGTCTAGTCAAAAGTACATAAGAAAATTGAGCCTAAACTAAGTCAACTCTGGTCAAAGTCATATGTGTCACGTTGACTTCAATTGCATCGCGCCAAGTCACATGCGTCATTCCATCTTGCACATGCATCACATCCCGGCGATTACGTCGTTTGGTCCGACATATGCGTCACTCCATAACAATTGCTTCGTTTCAAAGGTCAATTGTGTCATTTTAAATCACTTGCATTGCGTAGACTAGAATATGCAATTCAACTCGGCAAGTATGTCACACGACCCCGCATTTGTGTTGCGGTTTGGCATTTGCATATTGTGCCCTCCCATTTGCATCATTCTAAACCTAAGCCTACCCATCCCTTGCGTTTGTGTCGTGATGCATCAAATGCATGCAACGTGAACGCAAATGTGTCTTACACAAATGTATATGCGTCACAACACATATGATTACCTAACTAAAAACCCTAAAAAATGCACGAAAAATGAGAAAATTACGAAGTGGGAAAGGTGTACATACCGGTGCCTTTGCGCCCTCTAGCCATCGAAATGTCCGCACCTAGTAACCGTAATGCTCTGTCACTGGAATCATCATCTTCGCAAGGTCTCTTGGCTTTGAACTCTCAAAATCTCAAAAAGGCAAAAGTAAAAATATTTATATGGTGAAAATTAGGGTTTTACCCTCAAGGTTATTACTGGAGGCTCATTTGACCAAGTTTGACTAACCTTTCGACTGCCTTAACTTCATTTGATTTCAAAACCGATCATGCCATTGATTTTCTAGTCCTCAAATTGACTTATTGGGACACTTTCCAAATTTTTCTAGCCTCGGGCCAAAATTCACAAATTTTCCCGAGGGGGCATAAGCACTTCATACCTTCACTGGGGCATGTTTTTGACTAGTTTTCTTTGTCATAATGCGATAAACTACATTATGACAAAGAGTGGAAAAATGTAAACACATAAAATTGAATTAGGCCTACGGACTCAATTTTCTCCATATTTCTTCTAAACATAATTAAAATATTTGATTATGTCATTGTGCCCAAATTCTTCTATTAATTAAATAGTTCTTAATTATTTATTTAATTTGCATATTTTATTCCTCTTGACTATTTAAATAAATAAATTTTATTTATTTCATTTAAATACGCCACTAACTCCTTATGTCCTCTTTAATTAAATAAATAATTAAATTTATTTAATTAGTTCATTATTTCCTCCTAATTATTTAAATAAATCTTATTTATTTAAATACGTCTCTAATTCTAATCTCTTCTCATAATTAAATAAATTTCCCATAATTTATTTAATTACTGGTCACTTTACCCCTTTTCCTCCATAATTAAATAATTAGAATTAATTATTTAATTGTCCTATTAACATTTCCTCTAAATTTAAAGAAAATCATTTATTTAAATTTCCACTTGGCAATTTCCCTCTTTCCAAGTAAATAATTTAATTTATTTACTATCATTGGGCCCCCATCCACTTCTGAATTAAATTAATTTTTAATTCAAAAAGTCAACTCTCCCTCTCATAAATCAAATTTTTAATTCCCTCCAGCAACCTCATAATCTGTGCCCAATCTTTTCTTGTCACATGCAATTCTAACCTTTGATTTGGTTTTCTCAAAATCAAATCTTGGCCATTCATTTTGCATTGTTTCCCTAACCCTAATGAGGGGTTGTCACATGTATTTGTAGCCTTTGATCTTAGGGCATCCTTCATCTTTTAATCTTGTCCCTCCATTCAAATTTGAAATTTCTATAAAATGCCAAAATCAACCTCATTTTGACATCTCTTAACTTCTTGGCTTCATGACTTCATGCTTAGGATCTCTTGTCATTTCATGCTAACGTTGTCATTTTACAGGTTTTTCTATTGCATGTAGAATTTAGATGCTCTTGCATTCTCATAGGAATCCTTCAATATTTGCTAGGTCATAGTCATAGGCATATTTTCTAATCAAAATCTGAGGGAAAACTTAACATTGCAGCAAATGGAGAAGGGCTATGAAGGTGATTCATGGAGGTTTTGAAGACATTGGGTAACATTGTTCTTGGATTAGATTTATTTTCCTCCATTGTTCTTCATAGTTACTTATGGTTTTATTTTTATTTCTAATTTAAATCTAACCTGGAAATATACCTCAGTTACACATTTATCGTCCACTTTAGTGAGAGTATGAACTTACACTCAGATTCACACTAAAGTAGAAAATATATGTCAAGAGGGGTTTGCTTATCCAAATGTTGAAGAGATAATATTACAATGAATCTAGGAGGTGATCAAGCCCCCATGATTCAAGATATTATGGCAAGACAACATAAGCACAAAGGAACACATGTATGAAATACAACAAGACAACATACACAAACATACATGTTGGAAAACATGAAACATACACGATGAAAACACTTGGCATGATGGAACATAAAGATGACAATGAAATGAAAAAAAACACAATGTAAACATGAATAATACACAAAAAAGACATACAACAAACACAAGGTTAGTGCTAAAGGACTTGAGTCGGTAAGGAAAAGAGACTTCGGTCTTAAATTGTCTCAAATACCAAACATCATCCATTGAATAAACGTTAGACAAGAGGATGCTCTCATGAGGACTATAAAGCTATGTTATGCCACATCACTCATGAGCCACATGGATCTACTAGATAGCAAGCTATGTTATGTTAGGTGTCCATGCAATATGATGGGTCCCATAAGGCTAGCAAGGTGTATTATGCTAAACACTCATGAAACAGATGGCTCCACTGGAAAGCAAGTCATGTTATGCTAGGTGGCCATGTTAAAAAGGGATGCTCAATTTCATGATCCAACAAGTTCATGATCCAACAAGCTTCGTTATGTTGAATCCATGAACTATCTTGTTAAATCTTGGTTCAAGGAGCGCATAAAAAATCACCCCAGGGGGTGCATAAAGTTTAATGTCATGGGAGATGAATAAAAATTACCTTAGGGGGTGAATATAGTTTCACAGAGCAAACAAAACCCATGTCAAGGGGTGTACAAAGTTTAACGTCATGAAGGACGAATACAAATCACCTCAGGGGTGCACAAAGTTTAACATCATGGGGGATGAACAAAACTCACCTCAGGGGGTGCATTAACTCACCTAAGGAGGTGCATACACAATGAAAAGATAAGGCCAAAACTTCAAGGGGTGTTATAACAACACCACCACAAAAACCAAAAAGGGGCTTTGCTCAATATATGAAAGGTCACACCTTATGGAACATCACACATGACATCACCACTAAGAGAGGACAAGTCAAGGAAATAAAAATATAACACCTTAGGAATATTATCCATAGTATTATGACCAAGGGGAACATCATATGCCAAGAAAAGTTACACACTTAGAGGAAATCAAGCCCAATATCACCAAAAAGGAGAAACAACATAGATTGAGAAGGCCACACTCTCATTAAGAAAGTCACACTTTCTAGGAGCTATATGCTATCATCACTAAAAAAGGACTATTTCTATGTAAACAATCAGCAAGGGACTATATGCCCCCCCTTAAAATGTTAGTGTACTTGATACACTAATGTTTTAAGGAGACATAAATGGATACCTTGCTAGAAGGAATGCATTTAACACAAGGCTACCTAACCCCTTTCCCCCCAAGTGTAGGGACAAAGGTGAGCCAAAACGGATGATGATATGTTGCTCCTTGCAAGATAAAATATGATTGCATAAATCCAAGTTTATACCCCCATGGATGGTGGTGAGTATGTTATGATACTAAAAATACCACATGGTAAGGATCACATCAAATGAACATTAATCTATCGCATGTTCAATTTGATCCCCATAAGGATCAAATTCTCTTAATTTCTTATTTAAAGCACAAAATTCATCAGTAAGATGTCCAAGTTCTATATGATATGCATAGTAAGATGTATTTGTACTCTTTCCATTTTTATCTCCTTAGTCATGGATAAGTGGTAATGTAATGTATCCTAAGTGAAGAAGTGTGTCTAATGCACATTCAATTTTGGTTATAGGATGTATGAATTGTAACTTCTTAATAGGACCATGGACTTTGTATTTCTTGGTTGGTGGGAAAAAATTTTGATGTAAAGGTGGAGGGCCTTGGTAACCTAATCCTTTAGTATATTTGAATGGTGTTTGTTCCAAGAGGGGATGGATCTCATGTTCATTCTTATGTCACATCCTTGTTTTGTCAATATCTTAAATCCTTTTTCATAAATTTGTTCCAAGTTAATGGGTGCGTTTGTAACTTTATTCTCTTATGATGGGAGGTTGATTGATGTGCTTTCCTTGTGATTGTTATTGATAGGTGTCTCCATGTACATTAGTTGAGGTATGAATTGCAAGTCACTTTCTCTATGCAATGTGGAAAAAAATTTCAAGTGGTGGAATGATATGTGGTGTTGGGTGATTAGGAAATCTCATGGAAGGATAAAACGTTGCATTATTCTCAAGGTTGTGCAAAGAATTATGCATGAATTCATTCATTCTCTCCTCATCTTGTCCCAAGATATCTATATCATGAGGACATGCATTGTGAAGTGAAGGATCATGAATGTTCTCATTGGAATTAGGGTCAACACCAAACACACAACCTGAGACATCAACCAAGGATTTTACAGAAGTCAAGATCTAAGCAAAAGATTGAGACATCATGATGATGCTTTCTACTAAGGTTTAGATTATTATGTAGCAAGTTTTTCGAAGATAAATAATAAATTTGGACAAAGGATCCTGAGAAGATTCTATCACATAAATTTTGAGCCAAAAAGAGCAGGGGCACCCAAGGGTGTCTATGTCTTGGGCAGGTTTTCTAGAAATTCAAAGTTTTATTGTGTGTGATTATCCTTAAGGATTCTAGTTCTGGTTACAGACAGGTTTGACAATGAATATATTTCCAAAATTTTCTTAATTTATGCCAATGCAGGTGTGTGACAATGTGTGAACAATAAATGACAATTTTGAATGCAATTTTGTGATCTAAATGCACAAATTGACTGATTTTAAGATTCCTAAATCTGAAAATGATGATTTTGATGCAACTTTGAAAAAAACAATGCAATTTTTTCACCTTTTTTATCACTTATAAAGCTATATTAAAGATGCCTAAATTAATGTAATTAAGAATTTCAAAATAGAGATCTACAAGCACAAACAAATTGAAGACACAAAGATAAAGATTTGTGAATTTTTTTCTGATGCAAGTGTAGGAGGATAAAGGCACCCAAGGGCATCTGAGTCCTTGATAGGGTGATTGAAAACTAAAAAATTGAATGTTTACTAGACTACCTAAGTGCTCTATTTTTGTGTGCAAATAGGTCTATAACTAAGTATTTTTCCATAATTTGCTCAAATTAAGACAATGTGATTTAAATGAAAATGTGTAACAATGCAGATGATAATTATGAATGTCATTTTTAATATAGATATGATCTAAGTGACTAAAATGAACCCTAATGCAACCTATGATGCAAAATGATATGCAATTTTTTGAATTTTAATGTCTTTTATGATGCAAAAGTAAAACCCTAAATGAGAGATGCAAAACAATGCAAAACTTAAGTCTAGGATGAATTTTTAGAAGGTATGTAATGTTAATAGGTCAAGTTCACCAAAATGAAACAAAGAAAAATGGAACCCTAGGTCTAATGTGTAAACCTAGGATTCAAATTTTTGTTGTTTGTGTGTGGGTTTTTTCTTATGTTTCATTAAGATTGAGATCAATAAGGTGTGTAAATTGAATTTAAACCATGAAGGTGAGCCAATAAGACCTAGATCTGTATCTTATTGAGTCTTATAGTGGATTAGAATTTATTTTATATGATTAACCTAGTTCAACTATGTGCCCTAATATGCAAAATGCATGATCTCAACAATTAATAGACTAAAACAGAGAATTGTAGGAAGATCTGAGAAGATTAGGGGATTGTGTACCTGTCTTAAAAAGTTGTTGATGGTTTGAATACAAGGACATAGTCACCCAGGGAAATATGGGTCCTTGTAGGCTATTTCTACTCTATTTTTGCAGTCCCCTGATGGTAAATCTAAGACTTGTTTCCACTTGCAAAGTTGTCAGATAATTTTATAGGTGAGTTTTTGTGAATTGACAAGATGTAGGCCTTTAATTGTAAAAATTAACAATTTGTCTTCAAATTTCTTTCAATCCTCTCTAAACTTGAAATCTACACATTCACAAAGAGAAGAAATGTTGTGTCATTTAGGGGCTTGCCTTAGTCAAACCCTGTGTTAGTGTTGCCACTTTCACAGTGGCAATTTTATTGATAAAAATGGATAAATTATAGGAAGGAATGATGAATCAACAAAGTGTTGAAACTCACCACCCTTCACTAGCTTTCTTGAAGGACTTAACTCATACTCATCACTTCAAGGTATTGGATCATGATTTCTTGAATTTCTTGAATTGCTTGGAGCCCTGCAACAAGGGTTAGCCTCCACAAACAATGTTAACATAAACACATATGAACTCACATAATATTTAACATAGGTTAGGATCCTGAATTGCTGCAATAAAGCTCTGAAATGCTTCTCTTGACTTGCTTGATAGTGCTCTCAATGTTCACTTATTTCTAGATCATTTCACTTAGATTTCAAATGATGCAATAACTAGGTATTTATAGGCATTTCTCTAATTTCCCAAAAAATAAATCCCAAAAGCTGACATTTGAAACTTGAATTTGGAATGTTAAAATGTTGGCACCAACATATCCAAAATGGTCCTCGACAAAATAGGGGGACTCATATGCCCTAGGGTGAATGGTCCTGGCCCTATTTTCCAAGACATTAAGTGTCAAGGGAAAAATATCAAATGGATGCATTTGTTCAATGCTTGCAATTTCTCAAAAAATGGTATAAATGGGCCCCATAATGCAAAAATTAGGTGCTTAATTAGGCTCAATAATTTAAGGGGAGACAAAACATAGACTGAAATTTTCAAGGGTGACAATTTATGACAATACACGAGCAAAAAAATCAGTTACTCTTTCATGGTTTCCCTACTTGCAATAGACAATATCAATGAAGGTGATCTTCGGTCTAGTGTTTTCCTAGAACTATTGTAAGAATTGATTTACTAACTGATTGAAAGAAAAGATAGAATTATCAAGAAGAGAGTAAAACCATTCTAGCACAACATCTTTGAGGGATTGTAGGAATAGCTTTGCTAACAAAGCATCATGATAAAATAATTCAATACGCATGGCGGTGAAGGACGATACATGTGTCTTTGAATCTCCCCTACCACTATACTTGTCAAAAGTTGATATTTCCATCCCTCGACGGATGGGGACATTCATAATTTCAAGGGTTAAAGGACTATGATGATAACACAGTTGTAATGTAGACTGAGAGGTGGAACTAGTCATGTTAGCCAATTATGATTGCATCCATCCCATGTTTCATAACAAAGCATTAAGGATGATATTGGTTGATAGAGTTTGACTAGTTGAGGTGTTGGGGATCTGGGTCTCAGATGTAGGGATCTCAAATCCCAGAGGGACTCAATTCACTTTAACCCTGGGAACATCCAAGGGCACGGTAATGGTATTATCAGCAACAAAAATAAAGGGAACAAAAGGACCGGTGTCTACCATATGTACGACCACTCCTAGCATCAAAACATACAACTAGCGGCCAATAATTTTTGATTGGATGTCTTGAGAGTTTCCCAAGAGAAAAGTGTACAAGGAGACATGGGTTTCCACTATATTATAAATCCCTTAAAGTAACTCTAGACCTTTGTGATCTGAAATAATTAGATTTCTTAGACCATTAAGGAGAGGAGTAGCTTGAGTGTATGAGTTTTCTTTTCCACAAAGACTTAAAACTCTTTAATTATCTATTCCAAAGATTGGATCTGCTCTACGAGAACCCTACAAGCAGATTCACAAGCTAGGGGAGAGAAATAGTTAGAGGGCTTGGTTGGTGGAGACTTCAATTGAACTTCAAGTGATGGATGAGCAACATAAAGAGGAGGGGAAAAACCAAATGATAGTTTAGTAGTGAATTCCTCAAAATCAGGACCTTAGCGAGGAGGACTAAACTGTCTTCTAGAAATCATATCTATATGTCGATAACTTCCCCTAACTACGTGTTCAAAGGTATCAGACTGGTTGTGAAACTCATAAAAAGCGTCACAACACTCTATCCAATACATGTCTTGACAAGAGAAGAATTTTTTTTGACAAAAAGACAAAGGTAAGAATAGGTTCACATTAGGTTCACCAAAATGTAGTGGAGGAAAAATGACACCCACTGTGTCCTCTATGGGTGAGTGTTCCTCAACTACCTCAAGAGCAAAGCTCAAGTGATAAGGGTGGAAAGACAAGGAGTTTTGCTTATATTTTTTTTATGAAAGATTAAGGACTAAGAGTTTTAGAGACCGAAAGAGAAAAATTTAGAGGCCTTGTGAGCAAGTTGATTGGATCTCAGCCAAGGATGACAATGCGACATGTGGACATCCTATGATGCGTTTTAGTCTCGTACAAACCAAAAATATTAATTGCTAATAGAAACTTCAAAGAGAATAATAGCTATTCAAAGACTAAAATTTGAAGATTTTGCTAAATTAATAGAATAATGGAAACAACACAAAAATAACTAATATGCGTAGATCAAATGAAACAAAATGAAATGACAAGATGAGAAATATGAGAAAGAACTCATATGGTGTCCAATGTTATGAAGCCTCTCTCAATGCTCCAAATTAACAACCTACAAACATAGAAATGGGGAAAATGTTGGGGTTATTTAGGGGTTTGCCTCAATCAAATTCCCGTGTAGGTGTTCCCACCTCCATGGATAATTGGATAGATAAACAAGAAAGATAACAAACAAAGAAATATATAGACAAGATAATAGACAATTTAAGATGACATTATGCTATCAAAATAAAGGTGATAATGCAATAAAATAGAGTGTTGTTACCCTTCCTTGAGCAAGCTAGTGACGTCGAAGGAAAGTATGCAACACCTGAGATGATCCAAGATAAGAAAAGCACTAGTATAGAAGCCAAGACGTGAGAGATCTTGTGATAAAATGGTATAGAAGGAGAATGAGAATGTGATAATGAGAGCTAGAGTGAAATATAGATTGGATAGAGTGAATAGAATAAAAGAATAATTGAAAGAATAAAGAAAAGGCATGCAAGAGGGCATTTTCAGTGCGTCTGCAAGATACAGAGGCGTTACACTTTATGGGAAGGTAGAAGTGTAATGTACCAATGGCCATGCAGTTAGGAATATTTTTGGGATGTTTGCACATCACACTAGCATCCAAAAACAAAATCACCTAAAGACCAAAAATAAAGGGGTTAGGGAAGAAATTAAGGTAAGGGGAAAGGGGAATTGCATTATCAACTTTAATAAGGCTAAAGGGGAGACTATAAAATGGAAATCTAAACAGGTGAAAATTTTGGAATTACAATAATAATTTAATAAAAATAACAATATCAAAGATGACACCAAGATTTACGTGGAGAAACCAATTTAGGAAAAGACCCCACGTGATACAAAGGACAAGTAATATATTAATATTCAAGGGGAGATGTATATTAATACACTTCACTTCACTTCTCTAATAAATCCATTAGCAACCTATTAATTGCAACTCAAATCATGAAACTACTATCTTAAGACCCTAATATATAAAATAACATGGATGAAAATACCATTGTGGTATCTCAAAATAAGAGGTAAAGCCACCTATAAAAACCACATGCCCCATCTCCAAGGACTTCTATAAACATAGTAAAAATTATTAAATGCTCGCATGGCCTTCACATGAATCAAACCTGGTCAATATCAAGTGCACCATTACTCTTTGAAAACTTTGATGGCTCAAACGCAAAACATGCAAAATTGGGTGCCTAACTCTAGATAGAATGCAAATGACATAAGTCAACATGCACATAAACATTCAAGTCTAGGTGATTTGTACCTAGAAAGTGGAAGCATAGATGGAATATTCTCTTGATATGCTATATAATTTTCACTTAACATGTGTCCACCTCTATGAATGAAATTACAATTTGTCATAGGTAAATAAATAATAAATATTTTAGACTCTCATGTCCTTGAGAATACATTCCATGAAATATTGAGACAAATGAAATGACTTAGGAGTGAAAGGCTAATGTGACCTATCCTAACATTCTCCCACTTGACATTATATATTGCAACTAAATCCATGAGATACAACTCATATTCATCAATACCCAGGTCTTCGATTTTAGCCGTGATCTTTGAGGGAGTACGGGAGGCAAGTAGCAATGAAGGATCAATGTATGGAGATCAAGATGACTGATGAGCCTTAGAATTGACTAATTTCCTATTGCAATTTCATTTTTTCTATCTTATTTCTACTAATCTTTAAAGAAATTACCATGACCTTTTATATACCTTTAAGTATTTCAAAGCATTTAAAGACTATGTATGTGGTATTAATGAATGTATGCATGGATTTTAGATGTCTACAAGTTTATTAGAATTTTTTGATTAATTATAGTGATTAACTATGAAATTTTCCTTTAGAAATAACACTAACCCTTGTAGTGCAAAGACTTGTCAACTCGTAGCAGAAGGATTTCTAACCCACAACAAAGGGGTGATGGTTCAATACAACAAAGGAGTCAATCGACTACAACATCCACATGTTTTCCATAATGGGGTGAAGATGACCATTGGGATTCATAGATATAGTTATCCATGCGGTATTCCATCTGATAAATAAACCTAGAAGAGGAAAAAGTATGTTCTAATAAGGAATGATAGTTATGATAAGGATGTTTTGTCCAACACGTTCCTAGGTTATAGAAGCTTTCTTAAAAGATGTAGAATCCTTGTTTGATTTTCGCACTCTCACTTCTAGTAGTTAGTTTCTTTTGTTAAGCTTTAAAGACTCAAGTCCTCTTCCTATCTTCTTGGAAGAGTTGACATCTATTGGATAGTTTGTTTATAGTTTGATAATAACCGCTCTAATAAACCCTATCTAGGAAGGTGTCATGTTGAGAGACCAAACTAGTTAGAGGATATGTTAGATCTTTGTAGAAATTATATTGAATAACAATTGCTACATTATGTTTTGATGTCTAATATATTACAATAAAGAATATTTCTCTTGATATATGAGTTGTTGAGTTAATTGAAGATATTGTGGAACACAACACTCAAGCAAGGGTCACTTGAGGTACCGTTAATTCCACATAAGAGTAGTCAGTTATATTATGCATTGAAGTTATAAATTTTGATTCTTAGTTTACATTGTAATTCATTGTTATCTTAAGATTTTCAAGTCAATGCTTTATTTTGTATTCATTTCAATGAATAAATTAGGATAAGTACACACTGCAACATAGGATAAATCGGTTACATTTCATAGAAGGAATAAGTACTCATAGAAACTAGTAGTAATTAGATTACTTACTCTATTTGTTTAAATATAAGTTATTTTTAATTATTCTCTTAGTTACTTGTACTCAATTGATTAAGTTAGGATTCATGAATGTACATACAATTCCAACATCATCTTAAGCATATGAATCCTTGGTTGACAATTGAATGAAGCGCCTCTTTAACAATGAACTTCTTAGAAGGATCTTCAGGTCCATTAAGTTGTGTATATGGTTAGTTACACCAATTAATTAGATATTAGGGGAAATCTCTATAATGATAATGTAGTGTTGGTAGGGAAATGATGTGGAAGGCCATGATTGATTTTCTCAAGGGTTATGGATTAGGGATGATGCTTGATCAAGGGTCAAAGACAAGCCATGATAGGTTTATAATGAATGGATGAAGGTGGTACTTTATTAAAATATGGATAAGGATGATAGCGGATGGGGTGGCATCTTAAGAGATGGTGGATAAAAGACTACTACACATGGCGCTTATTTCTAGTGTTTTACCATGGTACTTATCCAAGGAACCATTGAAGTGGTTTTCACTTTTGGATGAATTATTTCTCTTTACTATTTTTATTTTTTTGGATTTTTGGATAAAAGCGACTTGATTATGCTACAATCATCGTGGAAACTCTTTAATGGATCAATGATAGGGCGTGATAGGCAGATTTGGATGGTATTATATGGATGGAGGATGATTTATGTGATGAAAGGAGAGAGCTAAGGTATGATCCATAATGTGTGTAGTACAAGGGTCCTCATGCTTCACACAAAAAGGGGTTTGGGCAACCTTTAGATTAAAGTATATGAAGGGGTTTCCATCAAAGGACCATTGAAATACATCACCAAGGGGGATGTATGGATATGGGTGGATTTGGTAAAGTGTAGGGGTTGTGTGAAGATAATGGGGATGAAGACTTATGATCAAAAAGCTCATTTCTTGATATTTTTCTTTGATAGATTCCCCCAACTATTTTGGATGAAGGGGCATGATAAGAGATTGATTTTTTCTTTATTTTATTTTTGATTTGTTCAAGAGATTTTGATTTTGATTTTGAATAAAGGACTTTTCATTTATTTTTCCTTTTTCTTTTTATTTTGGATCCCCATTTGATAACATCTTTTTAATTATTGAATTATGTTTGATAGCCTTATTCTTTTGGGATGATACTTGTTGATACAAGTATAAGAAATGGATGGAAGTGGGTGTGTTGGATGAAATGGTAAGGATATGATCATGGAAGAGATTTGTGATACACTCAATGGATTCTTCATGACTATCCTTTTCGGCACTGTTAATTTCAAAGGAAGCTTGCATGTCCTTAGCGAGATGGCAAGAAGGCATAGTAGAGGAAGCATTAAGGGATGCATACCCTAACCCAAGATTCTCAATATGGAAGGATCATGGAGTGGAAGGGATATGATCTTGGATGTCCTCAATAAGATCATGATAAAATAATGGATTATTATAGATATCAAGATCAATATGGGATTATCATGGACATCAAAAGATATGGATAAAGTGGATGGTGATGTGGGTTTGATGTGGAAGGCCCGGAGCTCATATTCATCAATACCGAGGTCTTTTATTTTAGCCTTGATATCTGAGAGAGTGCAAGAGATAGGTAGTGATGAAGGATTAATATATGAAGATGAAGATGACAATGATGATGTGGTGTTGGTAGGGAAATGATGTGAAAGGCCATGAATGTTTAATAATTTGCAATATTATAATAGATTTGGATCAACATGCATAATATCTCAGCTCCATTATGGGGAAAATTTATGCATCAATGAATATGGATGAAAGGGATTGTATGGCATGGATCCATGGGTGGCCAAGGAGGATGTTATAGGGGAGATCAAGGTCTAAGATTTGGCAGGTGGTTTCAATTGTTCCAGGTCTGAATTGGATGGGTAGAGCCTTTAGATTCACGCTCAACTTCATCATATATTTTAATGGTAATTTTAGTGTAGGGATCAACAACATCATCAAAATATCCTAGTCACTTTATTAGACTCATGCTACAAATATTAAGTTTCGATTCACCATTTACTAGGACACATTTGATAGTGATTTTATGGATGTGGGCTTGAAAGTGAATCAGATGGTTATGATATGGATAGATAGAAGACATATATTTAGTAGAAAAAGTGAGGGCTTGTGGAGATGATAAGTGCCCTAACATGGCTTAAAATTGAACAAGATCATTATCATTAGGGACACGAGACTCATGGAGGGATTTCTCATGAAGGTCCTTATGAATGACAGATGTTTTAAGTAGCTCAATAATAGATATTTATCTTGGTTTTTTGTTCAAGTGGTCAAGGATGCTATATTTATTGGTAGGTTGAGAGGAGGGTGAAGCTCCTTGGATATGGATTCGACCAAGTCGAGTAGTGATGGTACAATTAGGTGCTTTGATAGTTATGGTAGCTACTTAGGGAGGACTTTGTTTGATGTAGCCAATGATGAAATTAGACGAGATATTGTTGTTGTAGGTATAAGGTATTGTATTGTATGATGTGAAAGTTTTACCATTGTTATGTTGAGGAAAATGTTACTTTTATATACCCATTTTTTTTATTAGAGGATGTATGGCCTTTGATAGAGATATCTCCTTAATCAATAAGATCTTGGATAGAATTCTTAAGTTTCATGCATGAGAAGGTTTTATGTCCATGAATAGTATGGTAGTCAAAAAATTCATATTATTTGTACTAAGAGGGTTTAGGCACATCATGACCAAGGGGTTTATGGGTGGAAGTTGTATCATGTTGGCTTAGATGATATTTTGGAGGATGGTTTTGATCGGTTCACCCAAGGGGGTATATTCACATCTAGTGTGTCTTTTAGGATGACCTTTAGGAATAACCACATGTTTAAGGAGAGCTAGATTGTTATGGGGTGATGATGGTGGAGGTATTTGGATATTTTGGACATGTTTTGAATCAGTCACACCAACATTGACCATGTTTTTGTTTTTATTCTAAAAATGGGATTTGTCAAGAGATTGGGGATTATTGTTGTTACCCTCTTTATATATCTTAACTAGGACTTTGGCAATAAGGGATTTTTCAACAACTAATCCTTTCTGTATGATCTCATCAAAGGAGTGAGCACATTGCATGCAAAGATGCAAGCCCAATTCAATGTTTAAGTTCTCGAGAAGATAGTGATGAGTTATTTTAAAGTATGTACCATGCAAATCAACTAACAAGATGTATCCATCATTACAAGAATGAGGCAAATGATTCACCATTATTTTGTTTAGTGTTGCAAAGATCCATCATGATCATATCATGTTTTATGTTGTAGGAAAAGTGAGTGACAAATTTATTGGCTAGCTCAAAAAAATTTGTGATTGTCCCATGGGGGAGCTGAGTGAACCAATCAATGGTTTGTCTACCCAAGCTTCTAGGGAAGAGCCTCAAGAGGTATGCGTCGAGATAGGAAATCTCTTGGAAAGAAATGTAGAATTATTTTAGATCTTCTCTAGGATCTCCCTTTCCCTTTTACCTGTCAAATTTAGGAATTAAAAAAATTTAGGGAAAGGGGATCATGGTGATGGACTTGTCAAAAGGATAAGGACATTTTTCTTGGAAGGTATATGATTTCTTGTGATGTCCTAGTTGAAATTCCTTGAGGGTATCATTTATTTGTTGTGAATCTTGGGCCAAAGTACTTGTGAAATTGAAAGGAGGCAATTGGATAGATGAGGTTGTGAGGATGATATGTGTTGGTATTGATAATAGGATGAAATGGGATGAGAAGATTGGAGGTGTTGATGGGAAGATGAAATGGGGTTGGAAGAAATTCGATTTGAGGTTTGGAGATGATATGTTGTGCTAGGAGGTATGGATGTTGAGACATGAGGAGAAGGGATGGAAGTTTTAGGTTGTGTGATATATGACGAAATGTTTTGGGTGTGAGAGGGGATTTTGATATGTAAGTGGAATGTATGATTAAGGGTTTGAGATGAAATGGGGAGATTAGAAGAAGAGGGAATAAATGAAGGATTATGAGGATTAGAAGAAGATGGAAGATATGTAGGATTATTATGAATAGGTAGGGGTGTAGAAGGAGGTTTTTGGATGATTTGAGATACATAAAAATCATGGGGTAATCTGGCACCTTTGTTTTCTAACATAAGGATATATTGTTCGGGATGCTTCATTATATATCTATGCATCAAGTCCATAGCTTGGGTATCTTGGGAAAAGTCTTATAATGATGTTTGGGAGTCTTGGTCACTTGAATCTTGATCATGGATGATGTAATTTAATATGGAAATAGATTATCCATGGCGATTTAGTGGACTACCTCCTCAAAGGGTGTATCATGAGATGAAGAGGGGAAATATTGAGAGGCCATAATTTTCTTTCTTTCTTGGGGCCTTGTGATAGACATCCAAGAGAGAGACCTATGAATAATGAGGAAAGATGAAAATGATTAGGAGTAGACATTGGATTTGAGAGGATTGGAAGGATGAAATGGGTGAAAAGAGGATAATGATGAAATAGATGGAAATGGGACAATTGTGAAATGGATGAGAAAAGACCAATGGTATCTTAAGCTAATTAGATCTTTGATTGGTAATTATGGGGTTTTTGCTTACACCAGACTTTGATAATCCCCTAGGAAAGGCTTGAATTTTCTCACTCAAGCTTGGATAATCACTTGATCAAGGCTTGGATAAAAGATGATTTGGTTACCTAAGCTTGGAAAATCACTTAGGTAAGGCTTGGATATGATTTCTAAGGCTTGGATAATCACCTAAGTAAGAATTTGATGGTGATTTTGATATCAAGGATTAGGATCTATATAGACCCTTGACAAGATTGATTTTGATAGGATGTGATATGGTTAGATTATATGATTGGTAAAAGATGATAAGGATTGGATAAATGATGAAAGAAATGATGATCATAGTTGATAGGACTAAGGTCTAGAGATGATGATTAGGATGACTAGGTTGTGATCATGGATGAAAATGATAAGATGAGGACAAGATGATGGATTTTTGATGGATATGGTGCAAATGGTTGATATTTCAGGTGAAATTATGACTAAGGGTCTCCCACATCTTCTCTAGGGTTGTTAAAATGTAGGGAAAGGGGGGTAAGGTGAGGAATGATACAAGCGTTTAAACACACTTACACTTTCCCTAATTTCATTAGAAAAATAGATCTCCCAAGGATAGGATTGAATTTCAACCTTGAGGTGAATTAACCCTATTAGGAAGGTCTGTTGTTTTCTTATGATAGAAATGACTGATTTGTTCTTTTGGGAGAAGAATTAAAATACATAAATTAACTAAATTGCATGACCTAACACTTGAAATGCATAATATTATGATATTCAAAATAGAAACAACAATCTACAAGCAGATCTGATAAGGGCAGAATGGTGTGCACTTGGCCTAAAAACTAGATTTCGAGCTCTTTAGCAGGACTCATTCACCCAAGGGTGAATGGCTCCCTATGTCATTTTTTGAAACTTCAAAAGCTGAATCTGTATCCCTCGATCTACACTCTGCTCCTTGTTATGCCTTGCATAACCACCCCATTTTCTTTTTGATCAAAATGGGTCCCCCACTTATGTTTTATTGTTTTTGTTTCTTTGCCTTCCCCTTTCTTGGTTTTGCTTTCCTTTCTTTGTTTTTTTCCCTAAGGGTTGTTTCCCTTTTCGGGCTTTGATTTCTTGTTTTCTGCCTTTTGTTCGAAATCAAAATTTTGGATTGAACTTGTACCTTTTCTCAAAAAGTTCAAGTTATATTTCTTTTTTTGATTTTGTGTTATTTTTCTTTTCAGAATTAGAATTCCAATTCAAACTTGCACCTTTTTTCAAAAGGGGTCGAGTTTGTTGTCTTTCTCTAATTTTGTGCCTTTTTTCAGAATCAAAATTCTAAATTGCACTGGCACCTTTTTTCAAAAGTTTCAAGTTCGGTTTGTTTCTTCGATTTTGTGTGTCATCCTGTCTTGCCTCTTGTCTATTCTGAAATGTGATTTTCGATTGGAATTTTCTGATGATGGTCAGGTTCCAAACCCAATTCTGATTATGAAGTCTGCTCACCAACCACATTTAACACTAATTACTCTACACGTACAAACTTGATATTTAATCAGATTTCATTTGGATTATGCTCATAAGTGCATTTCATTTTCACTAGAAGTAGAGTGAAGAGGTGGAAGAGTGTTTGGGCTTGGGCGTTTGAGGAATTGTTGTTTTGAGTTGTCATTCATTTCTTCGAGGTAGGATCTTCCCTATTGTTTGTTTTCTTTCGTTTTGGGTTCATGTTCTCGCCCTTTTCTTTTTTTGTTTTTCGTGTTTCTTTTGGCGCACTTTCATGTTTCATTATGATCGTTTTTGTCTCGTGTTTTTAATTTTGTTTGATTTTAGTCTTCTGGGTTTTATTGTTTTTGCATTTTGGTATTTAGGTTTTCGCTCTTTTTTTTTTGGTTTTGTTTTGTTTGAGTTTTACTTTACCTTAGTTCATGTGCCTCGCTTTTCACAGGTTTGATTTTTCTCGCCTTCTTTTGGCCAATATTTTCATACAAGTTTTAGGTCTAACCATTAAGTTTTAAATTTTAGGCCCTTCAAAATTTTGTTTTTTGCACCAACATTTTACAGAATGGTCCAAATCCTAAGTGAAACTCTGATTTTGAAATCTACATTCAAGCTTAGTGTATTTTGTCTTAGGGACTAGTCAAAATTCCAAGTTTTGAATGAATTTTATGTCAAAAGGGCTAGGTGCAATATGCTTCTCATTTTGACCTTGTATGTTGTGTATTTTCTCGAATAAGCCATTCAGAATTTCAAATTATGAACAAACTTTTGATTAAGGGTCATATTCCATGTGCTTTTCCACTTCTGATTTTTGAAGCATTTATAAGAGGTATGGATCCATTGGGTTTTCATAACTCTGAAGGTCACTTTAACGCTATGGTCTGATCAAAATTTTGAATTTTGAATTGACCTTTTTATCCAAGTTCCAAGTTCAAAGTGCTTTTTTGGTTCTGATTTTTATTATTAACAAATAAGTTTTACTACTTTGTGAAGGAGTTCTGTTAGAGTTTATAATTCTGATAGAACATGTTTTAGAGGGTTTTTAGAGGGTAAAATGTATGACATTTTCTGAGGAAGTTCCTTTTGTTTTTGTTTCTTAGGTATCATAAATGTTTGATTTAGAGGAGCAACCTAGTGCTGAAGAAGTGGAGAGAGAGAAAAAGGCTAAGTTGAAAAAACTGGATCAAACTCACTACATAATGAAGTATAAACACCAAGGTGCTCTTGTAGTGTCCAATCTCACCTCCAAGGTGATGAAGATTATGGATATAATGTTGGAACACATTGATTTGGAAGAATTCAAGAAGGACACATTTGTTGATAATGCCAATCCAAGATCTAAGAAGATAGCAGCTTCAGGGCTTGCTCATGTGGCATATTTTCCTATTATTGTTCAATGTCCTAAATTCATTTTAGTAGTAGAGGCCTACAACCCTACACAACATAAATGTATTGACCAATGGGGAAATTAAATAATTGACTTATCTCCTTCCATGATCACAATAGTGTTTGATTTGCCACCTTACCCTCAATTGATGATTGTAACAAAAGTTGAGGCACTTCAACAATATGAGAAGGATTTAAGCACACACCAAAGGAATATGAATAAGAATTGGCTAAAAGTTGGTAATAAATCTATCACAAAGTTTCCTACAAAGTTTAGGAGATCAGATTTCTTTTTAGAAATAGGAGATATTCTCACATTGTTGAACAAAGTAATGGGAAAAGAAAGCTCCCATATGCATGAAAACTAGATGTTTCATTTTATTGAAGTGATCTTAAAGGGATAAGTGTACTTGGACTGGGGCCAAATTATTTCTAATAATATACATAACCAACTCACTAAGGTAAAGGACTCAAAAGAATTCTATATGTCATCATATGTAGTATATTATGCAGCTAGGATGGGAAACTTCCCAGGTTTGAACACTGTGGGAGTTAGAGGTGAAGGGCCTGGACAAAGCAAAATCTGGGAATACTATAACTAGTTGGAACTCAAAGCCTCAGAGAGACATTTTAAAAGAGTGAATGATGCTTTTCTCTATGTTATAACTATTCAGTTGTCAGGTGATGTTGGATTCAGATTGACTACAAAAGACATGAAATTGCTAAAGCAGTGGGGGAACTAGTTCATCCAGTATCCTAAGTCAACCTACATCCACTTGTGGGGGTATGAGGGAGCACCATTTCTGCTACCTAGATGTAGTAATAAATTGATTTTGATTGAGTTCTCTCAAAAAATGAGGGAGATTAACCTCAAGTTTAGTAGCAAGCATTAATCTAGGGAGGTTATGTATCCTATTGACCTTGGTTATTACCAACGTCCATCTATTAGAGTTTCCAAATCTACAACTTGAAGGGAAAACAAGCAAGTATCTAGAGACCCAACAGTGCGGAATACATTCCCCTAACACTAATACAACAGAGGAGAAGAGCATTAACAGGTTTCAATAGCATTCTAAAACTACTTGAGATGAATACATGCATGTAAAATAAATATTACACAAAGATGAGCATTCACAGATGACAACAAATATACGTGGGAAAACCTTTTCAGGTAAAATACCCACCACACAAAGTCCAGAAAATTTGTATTATAGTAACAAAACAGTTACATACAAAATTACAGTCTTCTTTGATCAGCTCACAATAACACACTAGAATTATCTTGTCTCATCCTCATTTCTCACTGTTACAATGTTCTATATAACATACAGTTCAAACCCCATCAGTCAACCGCTAATCTCAGGTACAAATCATATCTGATTCAATCGCACCAATGATCTGCCCATACCGATCTCATTGCGTCGAGCCACCCAGGTCATAACTTCATTACCTAAAATGGGTCCTGTCCGCCACCCTGAATCGACCTGCAATTACTACTGCTACGACTTTGGCCTCTAGCCAATTATTGCTTTGACACTGAGCCACGTGTTTGCATTTCATTCGCTAATCGCTTCTGCCACCGAGTCTAACTCGATCAAACTAGTCAATGAGCTCAATCGAGCTCTCCACTGTCCTTACCATGCTACCGTAGACCCCATCCTACCAGCTCGTGGTATGGCGATAAGCCATCCGAGTCCATCCGAGCTCTATCACTCATTTTACCATGCTACCACTGCTGGCTCCAAGACTCACCACGGTACAACGGTAGCCGGCTTGGATGACCATTGGCGGTCTTATTGCAACCACCACAGTCAGCCTCTTGGTTGGCCATGGTATGGCGGTAACCGCCAGCCAGGCCACTGGCGGTCTTACCGTGACCACCACGGTCAGCCTCTTGGTTGGCCGCAGTATGGCGGTAACCACCAGCCAGGCCGCTAGCGGTCTTACTGCGGCCACCGCGGTCAACCTCTTGGCTGGCTGTGGTATGGCGGTAACTGCCAGCCAGGCCATTGGCGGTTGCTGGAGGTCTTACCCGGTATGGCGGTAACCGTCAGACCTAGCCGCAAGCAATCTCACCATGCTACCGCAGTGAGTGGATCCACTGCCTACGGTATGGTGGTAACCGCCAAGACTGTCATCGCCAGAGCCAAACAAAGCCACCACGGTAAAGCAGTAAAGGCCGAAATAAGAACAATAAAATGCCAAGAGAGAAAGAAGGGGCAACAAACTAGAAATTGAGACATAGATTCTCAACAAGCTCCCACTTGGTGAACATTTATAGCAACCCCCATTGCAACAAAAATCATTGTCTGTCATAGGCCCCAAGGCCCATCGATTTTGCGCACCATCTGAACTTGTTTGTGCTAACCAGCTTTGTCAAAGCATCTGTAACGTTCTTCAAAGTGTCCACCTTTTCTAGACTGAATTTTCCATCTTCGACCATATCCCTTACGAAATGATATTGCACATGAATGTGTTTGGTCCTGGCATGAAAGGTAGGATTCTTTGCCAAACAAATGGTACTTTGACTGTCACAACAGATTGAAATATGTCCAGCATTGAATCCAATGTCCAAACACAAATGGTTTAACCAAATAGCCTCTTTACAGGCATGAGTTGCAGCCATGTACTCTACCTCTGTCGTGGATAAAGCAACTATAGCCTGTCGCTTGCTCATCCAACTAATTGCTCCACCATTAAGCATGATAGTGTATCCACTGGTGGATCACCTGTTGTTAATGTCCCCTTGCCAGTCTAAATCAACATACCCACGAATGCTGAGAGCCTTTTGTGATGCAACCAAATTGCCATGGTAACACAGTGCATAATCTGAGGTCCCTTTCAAATACCTGAATATTCTCTTCACAGCATCCCAATGTGATCTTCCCAGATTTTCCATAAATCGGCTTAAAACTCCCACTACTTGGGAAATGTCTGGTCTTGTACAGACCATAGCATACATCAAACTGCCAACAACACTTGCATAAGGCACACTGGTCATGTCCTCCATCTTAGTAGCAAACTTTGGATAGTCTTCAACAGACAGCTTAGCTCCATGCATGATTGGAACAACAAGCTGCTTGCAGTCATCCATGCTAAATCTCCAAAACTGTCTTCACATACTTACTCTGACTGACCCAAAGCTTTATGCTTGTTTTGTCCCTGGTAATCTCCATTCCAAGAATGTACCTAGCTGCACCAAGATCTTTAATTTCCAACTTTGCAGACAACTGAGATTTAAGATCAAAAATCATAGTCTTGCTATTTCCAATGAATAACATATCATCCACATACAGGGTAATAACAAGCACACGGTCATTCTCAGATTTATAATAGATGCAATGATCAGATTTTGATCTCACAAAACCAATTAACAACACAAACATGTCAAATTGATGGTACCACATTCTAGGAGATTGTTTTAAACCATAGAGGGATTTATTTAATTTGCAAACCAGATTTTGTTTACCTCTTTCAACAAAATGCTTAGGCTGGGACATGTAGATTTCTTCTTCCAGCTCACCATGGAGAAATGTTGTCTTCACATCCATTTGCTCAATTTCAAAATCAAACACAACAACTAATGATAACAGAAATCTGATGGATGTCAGCTTTGCTACAGGGGAAAAAATATCTCCATAATCAATTCCCTCAATTTGAGAAAAATCCTTTGCAACCAATCTAGCCTTATACTTCTCAACACTGCCATCAAGACCTGTCTTCCTTTTGAATATCCACTTACAGCCAACAGGATTTCACCCTTTTGGCAGTGGTACCAAGTTCTAAGTATCATTCTTTTTCAAAGAATCCATTTCTTCATTCATGGCTTCCAGCCAAGAATTTGAATCAGCCATGTTGATTGCTTCTTTAACAGTCCTAAGTTTATCAATGCAGGTAATTAAAGCATAGGCACAGTTTGAATCTAACATAGAGAAACCATACCTATCAAGTTGCCTTTTTTCTCATGTAGATCTTCTTACAAGCTGAGGTTGTTCTTCATCATCAGAACTTTCAGAGCTGCTTGAGCTCTCCTCAGTCTCAGGTACACCATGCAGCTCTTCCCTTTCTGGAGTTTGGGGAATCTCAACTGCATCGTTCTTCTTGTCACTCTGATTTGTCCCAAGCTGTTGATCACTAACTGAAGGTTTTAGCTCATGAAATATCACGCTCCTTCTGTACAAAACCTTCTCAGTAACAAGATTCCAAAGCTTGTATCCTTTCACACCAACTCCATAGCCGATGAGAATACATTTGACAGCCTTGTTATCCAATTTAGATCTCTTTTCATTTGTCACATAAACATATGCCTCATAGCCAAACACACGGGCATGCCTCAGAGAGGGCTTCTTACCAGACAATGCTTCAAAAGGTGTCTTGTCAACAAGAGCAGAGCAAGGAGATCTGTATATTAAATAAAATGTTGTAGCCACAACCTCAGCCTAGAACTTCTGCTCCAGACCAACACCACTCAACATACTCCTTTCCTTTTCCATCAGCGTCTTGTTCAACCTTTCAGCAACTCCATTTTGTTGTGGAGTGTAAGTTTTTGTTTTGTGCCTTTTAATTCCATGATCAGTGCAATACCTTTCAAAATATGCAGAACAAAATTCACTGCCATTGTATGTCCTCAAACACTTAATTTTCCTTCCAGTCTAATTCTCTACCAAATATTTAAACTCTTTAAACCGACTGAACACTTTTGATTTACTTTTAAGAAAGTATACAAATGCCCTTCTCAAACAGTCATCAATAAAAGAAACATAATATCTAGACTTCGATAACGAAGGAACATTAACTAGACCGAACACATTAGAATGAACATAATCCAGCATACCAGAACATTTGTGAGGACTAGAATAAAAAGAAACACAGTGTTGTTTTCCATAGATGCAATGTTCGCAAAAATCAAACTCAAGGTTACAATCATCAAGCCCTTCTACAAGATTTTTATTCTTCAAGGTTTTTAAACCTTTCTCACCAATGTGACCAAGTATATGATGCCATAGCATAGTCTTCTCAGCTGAGAGTTTTACCTCCATAACATTTGCAGCCAAAGAAGAGTCTTCATCTTTCTCTATAGGTGCAGCAATGTTTGACTTTACAGAGGCACTGTTGCAAAGAATAGGTCGTGCATCCAGCTTGTACAGAGTGCCAATATGAACACCATTAGCCAACACCATTGCACCTCTAGCCATTTTACATCCCTTACTTGAAAAAGAAACTTCTACACCAGCATCATTTAACTTACTGACAGAAAGAAGATTTCGAGTCAGACCTGGTATGTGACGTACACCACCAATACCTTTGACTCGCCCGTCAGGAAATTGAATTTTGACTCTTCCTCTGCCAACTATCTCCAATGTAGAATCACTTGCCAAGTATACCTTTCCACCGTCATACTTCTCGTATTTAGAGAACCATTCTCTATTGGACGTCATGTGAAAAGGAGCACCCGAGTCAACCAGCCAAACATCATCTAATGCCTGAGTTGTCAAGGCTGTTGCAATGAAGGCGTTTGCATCACTTTGAGAAGATTCATTTTCAGAAGCATTCTTCTTCTTCTTCTCCTTGCAGTCCTTCCGGATATGACCAGGTTGCCCATAGTTCTAGCATCTCACCTTGAAATTTTTACCAGGAGACTTTGATCTCTCTGTAGATTTGGATTTTAAGTTCTCATCTTTCTTCTTGCCCTTCTCCTTTGGTCTACCTCGAACAACAAGAGCCTCTTTAGCCATCTCTGAAGACTTCCTCCGCATCTCTTCAGATATCAATGAGGCAACAACGTCTTCCATCTTGAAAGCAACAGTAGTGCTTCCAATGGCCATCACAAGATGGTCCCAATTGTCAGGTAACGAACACAACAGGAGCATGCAACAATCCTCCTCCTCTATCTTTACACCTACATAACCCAGCTGAGTAACACTCATGTTAAATGAGTTCAGATGGTCTGCAACAGATGCACCTTCTTCCATCTTCAAGGAGTACAACTTCTTCCTCAGGAATATCTTATTTACCAGAGACTTTCCTTGATAAATATCGCCAAGCTTCTTCCATAATGAAGCTACAGACTGCTCCTCATGGACGTTTAGGAGAACATAATTGGCTAGACTCAGTCTTATCAAACCTCTTGTTTTTCTATCAGCAAGATCCCAAGATTCTTACATTGTACTTTGTGGCTTAGTTCCAGACACTGCAATCCAGAGGTCTCTATCCACAAGCAAGTCTTCTATCTTGAGTTTCCATAACTCAAAGTTACTGCCATTAAATTTTTCAATGTCTACTCTACCAAATGTACTCGCCATCTCGAATAGAAACATGTTCTAACAATGCAAGACTCCCACTGAAATAGTATTAGAACAAAAAACTAATCTTTCCTACAAGGATAACACAACTGGCCAAGCTCTGATAACACTTGAAGGGAAAACAGGCATCGATCTAGAGACCCAACAGTGCGGAATACATTCCCTTAACACTAATACAACAGAGGAGAAGAGCATTAATAGGTTTCAATAGCATTCTAAAACTACTTGAGATGAATACATGCATGTAAAATAAATATTACACAAAGATGAGCATTCACAGATGACAATAGATATACGTAGGAAAACCTTTTCAGATAAAATACCCACCACACAAAGTCCAGACAATTTGTATTACAGTAACAAAACATTTACATACAAAATTACAGTCTTCTCTGATCAGCTCACAACAGTACACTAGAATTATCTTGTCTCATCCTCATTTCTCACTGTTACAATGTTCTATATAACATACAGTTCAAACCCCATTAGTCAACCGCCGATCTTAGGTACAAATCATATATGATTCAATCGCACCAATGATCTGCCCATACCGCTCATTACATCAAGCCACCCAGGTCATAACTTCATTACCTAAAATGGGTCCTGTCTGCCACCCTGAATCGACCTGCAATTATTGTTGCTATGGCTTTGGCCTCTAGCCAATTAATGCTTTGACACTGAGCCATGTGTCTGCATTTCATTCACTAACCGCTTCTGCCACCGAGTCCAACTCAATCAAACCAGTCAATGAGCTCAACCGAGCTCTCCACAGTCCTTACCATGCTACCACAAACCCCATCCTACCAACGTGCGGTATGGCAGTAAGCCATCCAAGCTCTGTCGCTCATTTTATCACGCTACTGCTGTCGGCTCCAAAACTCACCATGGTATAGTGGTAGTCGGCTTGGCTAACCGCTGGCGATCTTATTGCGACCACCGCGGTCAACCTCTTAGCTGGCCGCGGTATGGCGGTAACCGCCAGCCAAGCCACTGGCGATCTTACCGCGGCCACCGTGATCAACCTCTTGGTTGGTTGTGGTATGGTGGTAACCACCAGCTAGGCCACTGGCAGTCTTAACGCGGCCACCGTGGTCAGCCTCTTGGCTAGCCGCGGTATGGCAATAACCGCCAGCTAGGCTGCTAGCAGTCTTATCGCGGCCACCGTGGTCAGCCTCTTTGTTGACCGCGGTATGGCGGTAACTACCAGCTAGGCCACTGGCAGTCTTACAGTGGCCACCGCGGTCAGCCTCTTGGTTGGCCGCGGTATGGCGGTAACTGCTAGCTAGGTCGCTGGCGGTCTTACCGCGGTCAGCCTCTTGGCTGGCCACGATAACCGCCAGACCTAGCCGTAGGTGGTCTCACTATGCTACCGCAGTGAGTGGACCCACCACCTGCGATATGGTGGTAACCACCAGGACTGTCACCGCCAAAGCCAGACAAAGCCACCGCAGTAACGCAGCAAAGGCCGAAATAAGAACAATAAAATGCCAAGGGAGAAAGAAGGGGCAACAAACTGGAATTGAGACATAGATTCTCAACACAACTAAGGAGCTACAGGCCATTAACCTCAAATTATATCAGGGAAGGAAATATTTTGACCCAAAACTAAAAATGAACAACCTATATGCCTCCCTCTTTCTGCATCATGAGCCTAACCTAGAAGATTTCTAGGTAGATCTACAAGATGAATTTGAAGCAAGAAAGAGGAAGTATGAGAGGTTAACCACCCCTCGTATGAAAGAATTTAAGGTAAAAGAAGATATACCCAAAGGTATGTCAGATAATGTCTTAACCTTTCATCCCAAATATGATAGGGAACAAGTGGATACTTAAACTTTGGCACCCATCAATTGGATGGAAAAGGAAGAGTGTAATATTGATAAAATATATGCTATTGTTATGGAAATAAGTTTGAGATGGATTGATGAACGATTGGAGGAAAACCATAGCAAGGGAAAGAGGAAAGAGGAACAAGGGAAAACATCTTGCTCTCCTCCACTAAAGAAATACAAGAGGCTCAAGAAGAAAACCCCACGTATAGGAGAGGGAGAGGTTACAATAGAAAAAGTCACAAAAGCCTTCCAAAAGGCTACAGTCACTTATCAAGCTGCTGCTGCAAGAGTATTCTTAGGGTTGGGTATCCAACCTATTTCCACAATATACCTAGCAACAAAGACTACTCAAGAAGGTCCTTCTATTGTTCCTCCACAAGCTGAGGAAACAATAACTAAGGATTCTCTCCCTACTACTCCTTCAACCACAGAGAGAGCAACAAAAGAAGGAGAAGAGACTCTTGTAATAACAATCACAGAGTCTCCTCTCCCCTCAAATTTTGAAGAGAATCCTCTACAAGAAGAGGAAAAGGAAGAAGATGGAGAAGAATTTGAGGAAGAAGACATTGAATTTGGGGAAGGAAACCTTTTGAGAGAAGCAGAAATTAAACATGTCTTAACAAAAGATGAGCAGTGAGAAATTATGGAAAGTGCTTAGAAGTGGGATGTTAAGGACAAGGTTGTAGAAGAGGAAGCTTGGGTGAAAGAGATAGAATGGAAGAAAAGAGATGAAGATGAAGCTCAGAGAAAGGAGATGGAAATAAAGAAAATTGAAGAAATAAAAGTTGAGGATGAGAGGCTTGAGCAGGAAAAAGTTGAAAAGGATAAGTTCAAGCAAGAACAAGTTGAGAAAGAAAAACTTGAACGAGAGAAGGCTGAAAAGGAGAAGTTAGAACAAGAAAAAGCTAAATAGTTGCAAATAGAGGTAAGTGGAGGAGAAGAGCAGTCCCATCAGGAATAAAAAATGGCAACAACTACTGGAGCTCCCACATGACTCAAACTTAATCTGGAGAAGTGGCAACAAGTGGTGGCTTAGCCTCTGAGTTGGGATGAGATGATGGAGGAGATAAAAGTGGTAAAATCCAAGAAGAAATCTAGGGTTATACATTCCACTAAGTTGAATGATGACACATATTTGATTGCAGAAATTGCTACTCCAATGGTTGATAGAGATGACCCAGAATTGCAAGTTTTAGATTATCAAGCAAGCACAATCAACTTGGGCAAGCAAACTCAGAACCAATAGATGACACTTCTTGACATTACAACAAGTTCAACAAAGTCCAGAATGGAGAAGGATAAGCAATCCAAAGATGAATTGAAGGTTCATTTAGACCACATGAAAAGGTTTATCAATGATCTTGCCTCTCCACTATTAGAAAAGCCATCTTCTTCCAAGATACTTGTATTGGTGAGTAGAAAATAAGTTGAGGACCATGTAGACATGAAAAGGAAAGTGTGTATATTTGATAATTTTACTAACCAAGTGAATTTTGAAGTGGAAATGCTACTCGAAACTGGGTATAAGTTGTATAGTGAAGCATGTGCTTTGAAGAGACAAAACAAAGATTTGGCTAAAACCATGTGGGATGAGGAGGAAAAGTATTGTGTGTACTTAGCAAAAGTAAAGGAAGTAAATAAGTTGAATGTAGACGAGCTTAACAAAGCAAGGATTTTGGAGGATGAAAGTCTAGATTACTTAACCAAGTGCAACACGATCATGGTATTTAAGATGGAGGTGGTGATTGAACAAAGAATCATATTGTTGAGATTGCAATAGGAGATACTAACAAAAATAGGGTTGTTTGAAGAAATTGTTTGTTTGGTTACCACCCAAGATTTACCATCAAGTGGAAAGCTAGCAGAACTACAAATCATCAAGGAGTCTTGGGACAATAGGTGGAAGAAAATGATAGATACTAACGATGAAGGTACTCTCCTCAACAGGTTTGCAGGCATTAAATTTTATACCCATCATGCTATGGGTGACATTAACAATCTAAAGGTTATTGTAGAAGTAGCCACCGATCGGTATGAGAAGGCAAAATTTAGAATGGAACAGTTAGATGGAATTGATGAAGAAGTGTTGACACAAATTTTGGCCAATTATGAAAAGTATAATGAAGATACAATTCGAATTTTGAAAGAGGAATATGTTGTTTTGACCAGACTAAAGTCAAAGATGCAACATTTGGAGCAGTTCCTATAAAATAGGAAGGCACAATAGTGAACTAAAGGTCATCTCCAACCAACAATGAAAGAATTGCCACTTCCCTAGGCATGCAGTTTTGATTATGTGAACACTCCGATTGAACTTAGACACCTCCTATAATTATGGATCTGGAGTCTAAGTGCCCTATTTTTGAGGATCAAGGATTTTGAAGAAGATTTTTACAATACACTTTTCTATAAATTGTATAATTCACATCATTATAAAGGGGTCAAAAAAATTGAAGTTGGATTTGCAACCTTAAGCTAGAAAATTTTATGTTTTTATGCAGTTAATTAGTTTTCAGAAATTTCTTAAGTTTAGTGATGACATTGAAAGATAATCGTTTTTCGTGCACCAGTGAATTTTGTTGGACGTAAATGATACTTAATCGATTGAAATCAATAGAAGGAGCTGAATTTAAAACCATCAATTGTGTCATTTGTGAATGGTATTTTCCTTTTGTTTATTGATCTACAAAATCTATGATAAGTTAATTGATTGTGTTTTTCATTAATTTTGGTAAAATAAATAGCAAGTATGCTTATTAAATTTGCACTATGAATGGATATAATTGCATAAACGATTATGAGTTGTTTCATTCATTAGTTTTTACTTTAAGGAAAGCTTGTTATAGAATTGCATGTCTGAATATAGGAATAATATGTATTAACATTTTTATGTTCTAAACCTTGTGGCATATCTTTGTTTATTTATCTGTTGTTGAAATGTTTAAAATATCAACTTGTTTCTTTTAACCATAAAAGGCCCCTTAAATATTATAATTTCATGTTGACCACTGAGTAATATAGTATAGTTGTGAACCAACTACCAAGACCTTGGAAGATAGGTAATTTTATTATTAGTTATCTTTTTCAAGAGAAGTAGGGTAGAAATATCCTTCTTAACATTTGTTGTGTCAATTAGGCCATCAACACTCCTGTACCTACAAATCTTGACTTCCAAATCCAAACCTATAGAAAATATAGAAAGGAAAATGTTGTTTTGTGTGTATGGGGGTTCGCCTCAGTCAAACCCCAAGTTTGGTAACTAAACCTTGATGAATGATATATATCTGATAAATGATAGTGTGTGCAAGCCCTAACCTTAAGTACATATGAGGTTGTTATGAGATAACATGCAAAGAAACCCTACTTAATTGCATTTAGAGCATGATTCCTATATGAAAATGATAAATTATAAAGATCCAATTAGGGAGAAGTCAAAATGCCCTAATAGATTTGAAATATGATAATACTTTGTTGTAGGTTGCTAGTAGAATGAAGATAGAAGATGGGATCACTAGGAAACCATTCATTAGGTTAGGGAAAATGGCCAAATGCATCTCCCAAACCTAAAATCCATCATGATCCACCATAGGCATCAACCTTCAATCATGAACAATGCTTGATCAAATCTTTGACAAAATGAGCTTGAAGACTTGCAAATACAAACAAAATGTTGATCCAAGACTTCAAATTTGCTTGCTTGAATATTCTCTAAAACTTCTCCTTTCTCCTTGATCTCTCAAACTTGCCATCTCTCTTCTCGCTAGTTTGAAATGGTGAAAGGACTAGGTTTTATAGGCTTCTTCTCTAATTTCTTGAATATTAGATCCTAATAGCTAACATTTGAAACTTGAATCTAAGACTTTAAAATACCACCAAAAACATATTTAATTTTTTTTTTTGGGACTTAAAATGGGACCCATTCGCCCAAGGGTGAATGGGTCCTGACCTAAAAGTCCAAGATTAATGTGTTTCGAGGTCATTAATTAATTAAATGCATTTATTCAATACATGCTTTGATGTTGGAAGACAATAAAAATAGGCCCTGGGATGCATAATAAAGGGAATTAGGGGCCTATTTATGAAGGGAAAAAGTGCATAAATGTAAGGTCACTAAAATAGGTCAAACTAAGTGTGAAATTGTACTATCACCTAGAAGGGGGTACAACTTTCTACACTACAGTTGCAAAGGCCAAGATTGCAAGCTAAGGTCTCAAGATGGTCAATTAATGATGAAATGATAGAGGCACAAATTCAAGCTATATAGGTGCCACTTCATGCTATATAGGTGCCACTTCATGCTATAGAGGTGCAACTTAAGGTTATAGAGGCACAAATTTAGGCTACATAGGTATAGATTTAGGATACAAAGACATAACTTTAGGCTACAAAGATGCAACTTCAGGCTATAGAGGCACAACTTTAGCTTACAAAGGCATAGCTTCAGACTATATAGGTGCAAATTCAGGATACAAAGGTGAAACTTCATAGAGAAGAATGATGCACAAGCATCAGAGGATGATGTAGAAGCGTAGTTTGATAGTTTGGTATGGATTTTGATTTTTGGAAAGAGGAAATCAAATAAGAAGACACAATGTCTAACTTAACTATCAAGGTGATAAGGATAAGTTTAAATAATGCAAGTTGAATGGATTCACTGGTTTTACACATAAAAGCATGCTAATCATGATAACACAACCCATTTTTAGTCAATTAGGTGTATTAACTTAATGTAGGCCCACCTGCCAAAGGCATAATACCTTCAAATGAATGCGTAACTAGGGTATGAAAAGGTCATGTACCACCTTTACACTACTTACCTTAGAAGGAAAAGGCCCTACCAAGGAGTATGTTTCACCACAACAAGAGAAAGTGCATGGTGAGTAACTTCAGGCATGATCAATGGTCTTAAATGATCGATGGTCTTAAAGACTTCTAAAATAAGGTTCTTAGTGGATCTATGAACAATGAACCCGTCTGATAGTTCCTAAGATTAGGAGGGTTTCTCCTTCTCTCATTGCCAAATGAGTCTTGACAGACTGAGGGTCTTGCAACTTGGCTCAAATGATGCTAGCTACACTTTGAGGTACAACTTTCACTCTCCCCCTTTATATACGTCACCATAAAATGTGGTCAAGGTCATCCTTGAGGTGATCAAATCCCCAAATGTGCCTCCTAATAGGAAATAATATACTAGGTGTTTTTGGTCACCCAAGATCACACAAAGTGCAAGGGGAGAGCATACACACAAGATAGTAAGCCTTGGGATAACACTTAGAACATAAAAGAAATGAAGAAATGTGAGATTTTTGATCTCCAAGATCACACTAAGTGCAAGGAGAGAGCATACGTCTACAGACACTTCCAAACATGACACACAATGTTCATTAACCCACTAAGCTACTCTAGGTGCCTAAATTAGTGGAAAATAAAGTCTTCCAGACCAATGAACCTACATTAAACCATTGGTAATTTCAATGATAATAATATTTGACAAGCGATAAACAATTGCACCATGTTTTAGCTACTAAAAAATAAAGGTTAGATGTAAAAAATGAATGATAAACATCTATAAATTGTAACCTCAAACAAAAGTGCAACTTTACCTAATGAAGGCACCACTTCAAGTAATAGAAGAGCAGTTTCATGATGCAGAAGTGAAAATTTATAAAGAAGAAGCACCACTTTAGGTTAAGAATGCACATCTATATGAAATAGAGGTGTCAAACTACGAAACAAAGATACAACTTTGTGAAACAAAGGCACAATTTCACAAGAAGGGCTTGAAAATGACCTTCAAGAGCTAAAAAATGGTTTTTCATCAACTTGATTGAGAAAATTACAAGATTAAGCTATAGGACACTTGAAAACATAGAGATATTGACAAAATATTTTAGGTTATATGCTCAAAAGATCTCAAAATAAAGCAATCCCTAGATCTCCTAGAAATCTTACATAAGAAACCCTAGTTTTTGCAAGAAAATAATTAATCAACCTACCAAAAAAAGGTGTTAGAATGATGTAATCCTATAAAACAAGGCCTCAAAAGTTAGTCAAATCCCAGATCTAGGTCAAATTGATCAAATACGAGCTTTAGAATGAAAGCATAATTTTTGGGTGATAGAGGTGTCACTTCATGCAACATAAGTGTTGGCCATTTTTTTAATAAAGGCACAAATTTGTGAGACAAAGGCACGTTTCTATTAAACAAAGGCACCACTTCATAGTATAAGTTCGAAAATGACATCTACATCACAAAAATTCACAAAAACTTGACAAAAACGTTAAAATAGGGACGGGGATCCCACTAGGCATGCTAAAATGAAGAGGGTTGGAAAATATTGAAGACAAGCAAAGAATGATAAAATTAAAATGAACAATACCTTCACCTATAATATTTTCTTCTCTCCTTGATGAGTGTAAATGGAGTGCACCTATATTCCAAATTTGATTTTCTCTTGATGTTGATATGTAGATTGCTCAATTGTGTAGCATAACCTCGATATCATTTGATAATGATGATGATAAGCTTGGATCAATAAATATTTTGATAGCATGTAGGTATGATAACTCAAGAGATTCTCCAATAGGTTGCATTAGGTGAAAATAAAAGGATGAGAGCCTCTGGTTATAGAGTCTTGAAGAAGCAAAATCAATGGCTAAAAAGGATTGATGATGGATGGATAAGATTGAAGGAGAATTAGGGTTTGGATCAAGGATGCAATCATATGACAAGTGTCAAATGATAGATAGGATCTAGGTTTAGGATTGAGATAAGGACAAAAATTCTTATGGAAATGACTAGGATTAAGAGGTTAAATGAAATGAATGGATAAGATGAAAAGTTATTTTGACTTTTGGGTAGGCAGCTAGGTTCAATGAATCTAGGGGAGGGAGTTAGACATGTGAAGGAGAAATTCATCACATGAAAAAAATTAGATTATGATCCATGTGAATAAGATGAAGGGATAGGAGGGGGTTGGGGCCCTAACTCGGTTGGCTAAATCTTTCTTGTTGCAGGAGGTTGGTCACGAGGTCTAGTCTTCCCCACCCCCGTGGTACCGAAGGGCATGCCGCGCCAGCGCCGCCGGTCACGTTAAAAAGTTTACCAGGCGCACTACAGTTTATAGGGGGTCGTGCTACCTGATTCCTACAGTCTAAAAAAAAGAAAAAGATGAAGGGATAGGATTAGATGGACAAGGATAAATGACAAAGGGTAATTAATTAAATAAATAAAGTGGATCATGTGAATGGATATTGATTAGATAAATGATAAATATTTATTTAATTAAAGAGTTATGACAAAGGATATTAATTAATTAAATAATAAATATTTATCTAATTAAGGGGTTAGGATAAAGATGAGAATGGATGGGGAAAATTAAACAAATAATAAGTATTTATTTAATTAATGGCTTAAGATAAGCTAAAATTAGTTGTGGTTGGGTAAGGTCATATTTTAGGTGTCTACAAGAGCACTGGTTTTTAGGGAATCTTTTTGATTTCCCAAGGTCTTTTGTAAATGGATAAGGATACTCTTTGGTGGTGCTTCCACTCAAAATGATACTAACGGTTCTTTAAATAATCCTTATTTTTCTTCAAAGATCCATTAGACAAGACTATGCATTAGCTCCAACTTTTTTTGTGATTTTTCTTGATGCTTTAAATTATATGTTAAAAATTGATTTGATAAATCCCCATGTTAGAGGCATTGGTTTGCTTAATAATAATCTTCTTCTCAATGCTTAATTTGTTGATGATAATATTTTATTTGTTGAAATGAAAGAAGACTTTTAAACTGTGTTAGATAGGCTTAATTTATTTTACAAATCTTTACGTGCTAATTTTTTTGACATTAAGTCTATTATTCTCAACTAGGATGAGCCTTTGCTTGAGTGGCTCATTAGGGCTAAGTGGAAATGGGGAAGGCCAAACAAATTTTTTAGATATCTTGACACTCCATCATTTGTTGATCCTTCTTTTAAGGAAATTTGGGAATGGATGTTTAAGAAAATTGAGAGGAAAAATGTTAAATTGTAGACCCATCTTCTTTCCCTTGTAAGCATAGTGCAAGTTTGACATAAGGTTTTAGCCTCTTATAACATATACTATTCTTCTACTTGGTGATTTGGTAGTTATCAAATTGATAAGATTAAAAAATGCTTAGATTTTTTTAATGGTCAAATGGCAAAGGTAGTAAAAATATAAATGTTGGTAGTTGGTCCTAGTGTTGTCTTCCTAAATATTTGGGAGGTCTTAGGCTTATAAATATCTTGACACTCCATCATTTGTTGATTCTTCTTAAATGGATTATCAAGGTTGTGGATGGAAATGAACCTTGGAATTTTTTAGATAGAAATAATATTTAATCATTCAATATTGAAAATATGTGAATATTGGGCAACTTTACATTCTTGTGATCTATTATTTGAGATATTTTTAGTTAATTTTTTTGGGTGCAATGTCTTTAGTAGCATTGGAGGGCATGAGAAAGTGTTAAACACCTTATAAAAAATAAAGCTTTTTCTATAACTAATAATGTTTTCACTACTCATAGGACTATTTGGTGGGATCTAGATTAGAAAAATAAACTTCTTGCCCTTACTCAAGGTTCTTTTGTTAAACAATGGGATTCCAAGGGCATTAATGAATTTAAAGATCATAATTTTTAAAATAGATGGGTAAAAGGTTGGGATAAGTTGTATTTTGAATTTAATTCCTCTAATAGTTATACTAGATCATATTCTATCTTGAAGAAGACATTCTATGGGGTTAAATTTCCCATTTCTTTGAATTGAATGTTGAAATCTTGGATAATTTTAATTGGAAGAATCATACTATCTTTAATAAAATGACTTCCATGAAGTTATACATCTTGCTTGTTGATACTAAGGAAATTATATACAAATTAAACGTTAATTAAAATCTTTAGTGGTCTATTGAGAAATGGTTTTCTATATTGAAGGATATTTGGTCTTACGTGGTAGAGCCAAAAAAAAGTTTGCTTTAGGTGGTTGCTTATTCTTAAAAAGATTTTTATCAATGCAAAGTTGACCTTTGTGGTTATTCTCATCAAAAATTGCAATTTTTTTTCATAAAACTAATTTTTCTTTGCTTGGTAAACGATTTTGACTGGAACTATGAACAAGTGATGCCACATTCAAGGGACCTCATCCCTGAAAAAATGCTTTTGATTGGAGCGATGAACTAATGAAGCCACATTCAGGGTACCTCATCCCTGACAACTTCGTCTACCCCTCCTCTCTTCCTGCCACCTTTGAACGTCCTTCCTCTACCTCCTTACACCTTCTTTACTCCTTTCCTCCCCTCCTCCCTTCTCCTTCATCTCTTCCTCTCCTCCTTCTGCCTCCTCACTCCACACAACCTCTTCTCCTCTTCCTACTATCTTCTTCTTCTCTCCTGCATCTCTTCCTCCTTCAGCCGCCTAAGTTGCTGCTACTCCACCACCAATCACTAATTTTCTCCTCCTCCCTTCTCTCTTCAACTCCTCTCCATCTCTCCTTTGTCACGACGCTTCCCTTCTTCTTCTTTGGGCTTACCTCCCTCCCCGCTCAACATCGTCACTACTCCACTGGAGTTCCTCCCGCCAACCTCCACTGTAGACTGTTGAGCGCCTTCACACCATCCAACACTCTCTCCCCATATTTTTTCTATGCCTCCGTCAAGACAACGCAGTAGCCACTGAATCCCAGACTGTATGCACCTTCAAACATCAAACCTCTCACACATTCGTGGGATTCAAACTCCTGAGGCAGTGTATCAACTGTAGAGCAACTTGTCATTGCACTACGGGGTCATCCCCCATAAAATTAGAATTATTAAACATTTATTTTTAATTGTATTTATTCCTACCAATCATGGTCTTCCTTTTTTAGGGACTGTTTGGGTTGGGTGTTAAAGATGTTTTTACATGGCATGAAATTATTTTTGGTTATGTATAATTTTTTCTAAAGAGGTTTGATAAGTTTTGGTTGGTTTTAATTAATGAACTATTTGGTATATCTCAAAAGTTAAGAATGACGAGGTCTTCTATGGAAAATGAACATCTTACTGAATCTCATTGTGAGCTCACCCTTCATTGTATTTTGATGCAGGTATCCATGATCCTTGAGATTATTAAAAATAGGTACCTTCCTTCTATTGTCGGAAGGACTTACCTTAGTGTACATAAAAGAGGTGAATAGTGCTTTTTTGGGCCAAGGACAAAAGCAATTTAATAAAAAAGAACTCACAATTCAAAGATAATATATAAAAAAAACATAGTATAAGTATTATGGACAAGATTGAAAAGGTTAATTTTGTTAATAAAGTGAACTATGAGCTTGTGGTGAAATATTTAGACTCGAAAGACCAAGTTGTTCTAGTAATTGACACCTTTGAACTTGATATTTAAACCAATAATCACAAGTGTTGTTGGGAATAGTCTATTGCTATTATACTTAGTTTAAATCGCTTCTTGATGTTTTGTTTTTTGATCAACCTACATTGACTCTTTAGACTATTTAGACATAAGTAGTTGGACATAAAAAAAAATTATTGGTGAATGCAAGATTTTTAGCTTGGCCCAAACTAGGTGAGGCCACAAATGAGGGACCTCATCCCCGACATGATCACATAACATTAGCATGAATTTTCCAAACTCATGAGCACGGTAGCCCAATAGGGTCACAAAGGTTGTGATACACCAATCCAATGAGGGTTTGGAACACAAAGCCACATGCATGTGTAGACATAGAATAAATGGAGAATCTGCACAGATAGACGGTTAAATCTAATCTAACAAATATTAATCTAAATCAAACAACTAAGAACGATTAAAAATGAACAAAACAATTAAAACTATAACTAGAATAGTCTCACCGAATATTCGTCCACTTCTTCAAATTATCTTGATTGTCCTTCTCCATTTTGTTGTATCAGTATTCTTGCCCTTAGATTTTTAGTATTGATGCAAGCATAACCTGGATGTATTGTCTCAGCAAAATATCAAAGATAATAGGTCCTTCTCAAAAGTATTGATTTCGGGAGGAGGAATAATGATAATGACAGGTCAATTTATAGATTTTGGGTTTTCGAAAGATCGACTTAGATTTGAAAGAGAGATCAACGATCGAGATTGATGAATGCCATGCGATGTGAGTTTTGTGTTAGTTAGAACGTGAGTTGGGAAATTCTGCAGGATAGAGATTAATTTAGAACAATAACTTAATCTTGTGTCAAGACTGTTTGAAAATAGAAAGAACACGAGTTCCAGATTAAATAAATAATTTAATCTTTAGTTGAGAGCCTTCGAAAATAGAAGAAATAGACTTTGAATGAAAAAGACAAAATTAGAACTTGAAGAATAATTCGTTCAAAATGCACACATGAATTAATTAATTAAATAAAGATATTTAATTAATAAACACATTCATGCATATGAGTTAGAACTAGTTAACTGATTGATTGTGATAGAGAGTCTCCTCGTAGAGACGATCAGATATCGACTTCGGAGATAACTGACGAATTTAAATAGATCTCGAGTCAAATGGTGAGTGAATAATTAGATAATTGGACGATAGAAGAATGTGACATAAATAATTAATTATGAATTAAATGTTAATTTAATTCAACATTTGAAATTGAAATGAATTAATTAAATAAATAATGTAATTTATTTAATTGACTGTTGAAAAGGATTAATTGAATAATTAAATAATAAATATTTAATTATAGTTGAAATATGACAAAGGGGTAATTAAATAAGTAATTAAATAATAAATTATTTAATTAAGAAGGAGAATTAATTAGTTAGCGACATAATTAAATAAATACGATTTATTTAATTAATCAAGTTGAATAAAGGGTCATAATGAATTAATTAAATAATTAAAATGTTATTTAATTAATAGAGGAAATATGTGTTTAGGAAGGTAATTAAATAATAAACATTATTTAATCATGACCATGGACATTAGAAAATTATGTCGAAAGTGGTGCTTGCAGGCCTAGACCAATTTTCGGTGTCTACAGTTTGCCCCTCTTTGATACAATGTCGTTTTGGCGTTGTGTCAAATAAAATATGCCTCAATCGTGCCCCAGTATGAAATAGGTTAGGGTATGCCCCCTTGGGAAAATTGACAATTTTTTGAAAAATTTCAAAAATAATTAGGAAATATTCCCGATAAGTCAATTTGATGGTCATAAATGCTAGGGAGTTGATATAATTGAATTTGGAAGTGTTAGGGATGTGTACAGGTCATTAGAAGTTGAAAATTTAAGCAGCCAATAGACAAGGTCAGAAGAAATGCCACCCAAACCCTAGGTATAAATAGAAATTAGGTTGAAAACCAATTCATTTGGACCTAGAAGAGTTGAAGAATTGAGAAGTTTGCTCTGAGTATTGGACGAAGATGTCTCTAGCTCCCTACGCTGCGCATCGTGGATATCGGATCTGGACATTTAGACGACCAGCCGACACAGGACCCCCGATATGTACCCTAAAATGAGCTCTTGAAATTTCATTTTGCACGTAATTTTAGGCATTTAAAAATTATTTTTGCACATGCGGTCTTTCGCGTTCAATGCATATGCGTTCGTGCGCAACGCATCTGCTTGCAGAACGACGCATTTGCAAAGAGACGTCTAGGCTCATTTAGGACAGTTAGGCATTCAACACAAATGAATTTAAATGCACCACATTTGATATTCTGCATCACATTTGTGTTTTGGATAGGTGCATGTAGGATAATGTAACATAATTGATATTGCAAAACGCATATGCATATAGGTAGGCAGATAGATTTGCACCGCATTTGAAATTGTTGAAACACATTTGCTTGGCTGTGAATTTGAGTGATTTTTGAAACACATGTGAGATAAGCGACACAAATGATTTTTTGTGCAACGCATGTGGAAAACAACACCGCATGTGATTCTGTGAACCGCATTTGGTTGGTAAAATTTTCTAATAAAAACTTGAAAAATTTGACATTTGACATCATGATGGAAATGCATTTGCAGGTTATTTTAGATCCCATCTATACCCGGGAGATATGACCTGATACATTTGAGCTGAGAGAGTGATTGGTTAGTGCAGAGTCACGATTACTATGGAGGCTGGGACTACATCATGTGCTGACTATGCCCATGATTAGGGCAAATAGAGGTATGTTGACTGCTTTATGTGAGCGATGGCATTCTGAGACTTCATCGTTTCATTTTCCGACTGGTGAGGCGACTGTGAATTTAGAAGATGTATATAGGATCCTTCATCTACCCATTAGAGGAGAGAGGGTTATGTACAATATACAACACGGGTACAACGAGATTACCAAATTCTATGTTGTTGATGACATTAGGAGATTAGGGATAGAGGACTATGAGATTAGATGGTAGGTTCTAGCAGATAGGTATGAGCGTATAGATTGTATTTTATGTACATTGATTGGAGGGATAGTTCTTCTTGACTGGTGGGGTCATGGATTTCTTGTTGGGTGGGGAGAGATACTTGTTGGGATGTTAGACAGAGAGGTTGTGTATGCCTGGGGTCCCTATTTGTTAGGCATGATATACTTTCACTTACATGATATAGTGTACCAAGATGCACAGTATATGAGCTGCGATACCACTCTTCTCATGGTTTGGGCATGGGAGCATATTGTTGTATTTTGTCCTCCTTTTATTGCAGAGCGAGAGGCTAGATCTCCGTATATTTTTCAGTATACAGGAAACATTACTCAGAGTCATGTAGGAGACACAGGCTATTGGAGACATGCACTAGACACATTGGTTCAGTTCACATGGAGGCCATACATGGATTGTGAGAGATGGTCAGATGAGGACATGCATTTGACCTACTATAGGCAGACACAATACCTGATTGGTAGGACTGTTTCGAGCATACATATCATTGAGAGACATTTGCCAGATCGTGTATTGAGATAGTTTGGAGAGGTTCAGGATGAGCCTAGAGGGAGAGTAGATTTTGCTCAATCTTCCAAAGAGGTTCCCTACTGGGGGCCTATGATACCGGTGGCTACTGTAGAGGCAAAGATTCAGACTTTACAACCTTTACAGTGGGGATGGAGAGGCGGAGTAGCGGATCTTGGGACTACAGTTGCATATGACACCTGGTGGGTAGAGCATCGTCCTGTTCCGTATACAGATCTGGATCAGCCGACACTAGTAGAGAGATGAGGTACAGGGCCGAGAGGGTAGCGCAGAGGTAGAGGTGGTGGTAGGGGTGGTGGTAGACAAGGACGACGAGGACAGAGAGGTGGTCGGGTAGGTGGATTATCACCTATTTGAGAGGTAGAGGTGAAGGATGTACCTATGTTGGTCCTTGGAGGTGGAGTAGAGGCACAGGTTGGAGGTGAGCATGTAGGGGTAGAGATTGGCGGAGAGGACCTTGCCGAGGAGGAGGAGGCTGATATGGATATTGATCCTCTTAGTATTCTGGAAGGTTATGGGGAGGATGATGTTGAGGAGGAGGCACCCATGGAGGAGCAGGAGAGAGAGCTCTGGGATCAGATTGTAGAGGGGTGACAGGATGATGATGCTCCTAGGGACAGTGACAGAGAGGCATTGGAGGAGAGGCTCATATTGGTTACAATAGAGCGAGATGCCTTGCAGATAGAGAGAGATAGTGCACTGATGGAGAGAGACCAGGCCATAGCTCAGAGACAGGAGACAGAGCAACAGTTCACAGAGGTCAGACGCCTTTGCAGTGGCACCTCATCTGATGGGTTTGCTCGTGAGCTAGTTAGATCAATTGAGAGAGCATCATATTATAGAGATCTGTATGAGTCAGTGGTACAAGCAGAGAGACGAGCTCCTATCTTTTTAGAGGTTCGTAGTCACAGATCACAGAGCAGGAGTCAGACTAAGACTCACAAAACAGAGGGTGTGGTAGGACCACCGAGATCAGGTCCGTATGATAGGCCTTCCACCTCATGGAGAGTACCTCTGAGGCAATTACCTCCACCTTCACCACGTGACAGTAGCGGTAGTGGGACACGTTGACACTTTATATTTGTGGACATTGTATTTTGATCAAAGAGCCTGTGAACTCATTTTTATTTATGGATACATTCTGACATTGTACTATGACACGTTATTTTGAGTGATATATATATGATTTTTGGTGGCTTCTATATGATATGTAGTTCTATTTTATGGTGATGCATTTTTTCTATATATGTTTCCTAGATGATGTATGTACATGTGTTATGGATGATTGTTTCTACATTATGATGTGTTTATACAGTCTATGATGTTATGATGATTCTATTTACTTATGAAAATGGAATGCAATGTTCAATATGATGTTATTTACATGTGATGGTTTTATGTACATGCAATGTTTTCATTATGTATCTTATGATGATGGAATTCCTATTATGCCATGATTTCGTAGATAAGCAATGAATATTTCTAATGTTCCTATCTATATGATGTACTATATATAGACATACGACATTGTTTACATAATGCTTATAGAATGTATGCATATGCAGATTATCTAATTTTTTTGTTGTGTCACAGGACTCTATCATTATGTCAGAAAAGAGAAATGTTAGCACAAATGATTTTAGAATGTTAGTAAGAAACAACGAAGGTTGATTGAAAAACATATAATCTTTGAAATTTTTCCATATATTCTAAGCTTGCATTTTTATCATTATTGGGCGAGACTGACACAAATGGATAGTAAACACCATGATATGAGATAGACCATAGTGTACAAAGTCATCCATCTATGAAAAATAAACAGTTGTAGACAAGGAGTATCTTAACTCAAACTAAGGACAAGATTGCCCCAACGTTTTGTCTTGACAAACCACAGACAACAAACAAATAAAAAATGGGTCATGAGATGTCATTGCTCCTCTAAATCCTTGATAGGATATCCTTGAGGAAACTAGTAACATGACTCAAAATCGAAAGTTAAAAAGACAGTTGATAGACAATAGCCAAAGAAAAAGAGTCATGAGACATCCTTGCTTCTCTAAATCCTTCAAGGGACATCCTTGAGAAAGCTAGTAATCGGACTTATTCACAAATCGATAGAAAGATAAGACAAAATAAGATATAAAGTCATAAAGCCAAATAAAAGTATTTGCCAAAACTTGATCTTGTGGGATTGTTTGATGTTTGACACAACGTAATGTGAGGGATGACACATACTGCATAAGACGTTGAGTCTGGTTTCAACTTGGTGAATATCTGTGTAAGGCATGATAAAGCCTGGTTTTAGAAAGACACGTGCCATATAAGATGTTGGAGCCTGACAACGTTGATGCAACAAGCTACATAAGGCTATGACAATTTGACGACGTCTGTTGGCAAGAAAGACATATGTTGCTTTAAGACATAAGTTGATCACTCTGACAATGTGTTTGATTTTGACTTGATGATAGTCTTGAGATGTTTGCCTTGTTGATGCATGACTTGTTTTGATTCCCTAACTATTATAAGTGTGTGTGTGTTGGCAGTGTATGAATTGAGATGATATACCCTAAAGGACTGACCTAATGCAGCCTTTGGGGCTCATTGATTGATTAGCCTTGCCTACGTGATACATGCAGAGACCTCGTAGTTCGACCAAACTTTAACTGACATAACTGACTGAAAATATGTACTTAAGTTGATGATATGCAACGTGTGTGATTGTGAATGTGATAAACCCTATTGGACTAACCTAGTGCGGTCTCGGGGGCTCATCGATTGATTAGCCTTTCCTACGTTGTACACGTAGAGACCTCGTAGTTTGACATGACCAATGACTTTGAATGTACAAAGATTCATGATTTTAATGTGTGTGAGACATGAGAAACCTAGATAGACAGACCTAATGCCTCGGGGGCACATCGACTGATGGCCTTTCCTACGTCTAGTCACAGAGGCAATGTAGTTCGACTATGTCTATGACTGACTTAACATAACTGACTTGACTTTGTTTTTGGGATTTTCTGACATGTTTTGATTTTTTTGTATTTTTGAAGTTTTTCTATTGTTTTTGAATTTTTTTCAGGACATTTCTGATGTTTTTGGATTTTTTCAGGACATTTTCTGATGGTGTAATGCTATGTACAAAGTCCTCATGGCACGGAACAAGGATTTTCCCCCAGTCGGGAATAAGACATACAAGATGGAATGGGGAGACGAAGTGGACTTGATGTCAATCATTCCAAGCAATGGATAAGACAACCATTTATTATGAGGGATGGTGAAAAGTCTGATTGGAATGATGGTAGATGAAAGAGCGAGTTGGACTACACATGACGCCTATTTGCTAGGTTTTCACCATGGTACTTATCCACAGTGCCACTGAAGTGGTTTTCACCATTGGACGGATTATTTCTCTTTACTATTTTGTTGATTTCCAAATTTTTTGGTGTTCTAAAGATGCTTGTTTGCCAGGTTTTCATCAAGGTAACCATTTTTTTTGTATTTTCTCAATTAAGACCAAGACTCTCAGAAGCTACACATAGAGCCTCTTCATATGAAGGCTATTGATTGGTGACAAAAGTGGTTCTCCTTCAGGGGTAGAGAGTTGGTACACTCCTGATCCAAAAGCTTCTGTGACAATATAGGGCCCTAACCAGTTAGGCTCAAACTTACCTGGCTTTTCTCGTTCATCTTGATTCTTGGGATTCTCCATTAAAACCAAGTCACCAATGTCAAAATGTCGATTTAGAACTTTTCTATTATAGCTACGATGAAGATGATTTTGATATGCTTGCAAATGGTCTAGTGCTTTCTGTCTTCGTTCATCCAGTAATTCTAACTCTTGTAATCTGGATACACTGTATTCTTCATCGTTAATATTACCTTTCAAGGATATCCTCAGGGAAGGAATTTCAACCTCAATAGGTAAGATAGCTTCAAGTCTGAATACTAGGGAGTATGGAGTGGCGCCAGTGGGAGTACGAATGCTTGTGCAGTAAGCCCATAAGGCAGGATTAAGTTGTAGATGCCAGTCACGGCCAACGTCAGTCACGGCCAACGTCATTGACACTCTTTTTTAGGATTATGACAATGGTTTTATTAGATGCCTCGGTTTGGCCATTACCTTGTGGGTAATATGGGGTGGAAAAATTATGTTTGATATGGAACTCTTCACATAAATGGCGTACTTCTTGGTTTTTGAATGGGAATCCATTGTCTGTGATAATGGATTGGGGTACACCATACCGACAAATGATATAGTTTAAGATAAACTTGGATATTTGCGTGTCGATGAGGTAGGTCATGGGAATAGCTTCAATCCATTTGGTGAAGTATTCAATAGCGGTTATGATGAATTTATGGCCATTAGATGATGGAGGGTGTATCTTACCTATGAGTTCAAGTCCCCATTGGGCAAAGGGCCATGGTGATGTAATCGAAGGAAGCTCCTATGCTAGTGCTCTTATCAAATCTCTGTGTATCTGACACTGTCTACATTTCTTTACAAAGATATATGAGTCTATTTCCATTGTAGGCCAATAATAACCTAATCTCATAATCTTATGGGCTAAAGTAGGACCACTCGAATGGGATCCACATATACCCTCGTGCACCACTCACAAGGTTGTTTGTGCTTCTTCAACATCGATACATCTCATTGGGGCGTTATCTAAGGTACGTCTATATAGGGTATCTCCGATGATGGTGTATTTAGTTGACTTATGGATAAAGGTTATGCGTTGGTTGTTTGACAGGTCTAATGGTAAGGTTTGGTCATTTAGATAGTCGAATACGTATTTGTACCAAGGGGAAGTAGGACCAACAATTGTACACACCATCGCAAAATCGGGGACATCATAGGCAGGGACCAACAACTGTTCAACCAAAAACTCAAACTTCGACACGTTGCTCAGAATATCCAATAAGGAACCCATGGTTGCCATAGCATCTGCAGCCCTATTCTGAATACGTGGTATTTGTTGAAAAGTGATTTCATCAAAGTACTGCTTGAAACTATCAGCAATGCGCTTGTAGGGGGAAAGTTTCTCATCCTTAGTTTCATAATCATCATTTACTTGCCGGACTACTAGCTGAGTATCACCAAAAACATGTAGACTCTTAATCTTCCACTGGGCTGCCATTCTTAGTCCTGTCACTAAGGCTTCATACTCTGTTATGTTATTGGTGCAAGGGAAAGCAATCTTGAATGATTTAGGAATAGTATCGCCTTGAGGTGTAACAAATAGGATACTTGGTCCTGAACCACGATTAGTTTGTGACCCGTCAAAGTATAATTTCCATTCGGTTCTAGTGTCAACTGTGAAGATAAATTCATCAGGAAAATCTGCCACTAAAGGATGGTTTGCCATCATGGTTGCATCTGCTAACTAATCTGCAATCACCTATCCTTTTATAGCCTTCCTCTCCACATATTTGATGTCATATTCACTAAGTATCATAACCCATTTAGCCAATCGACCTATTAATGTTGCTTTACTTAGGAGATATTTGAGGGGATCAATCTTTGTGACCAACATTGTTTGGCGATTTAGCATATAGTGTCGAAGTTTTTGAGTAGCAAAGACTACCGCAAGACAGGAACGTTCTATATTACTATAATTTAATTCATATCCCACCAAGGTACGAGTAATGTAGTACACTACCCTTTCATGACCTTGATCATCATTTTGTGCAAGAAGAGCTCCTAATGCTAACTGAGTTGCTGAAATGTATAGTATCAATGTTTTTCCATCTGTAGGTGGCATTAAGACAAGTGGAGTGAGTAGATAATCCTTGATTTGTTGGAAATCTTCCTGACATTTAGGTGTCCACACAAATGGTACTCCTTTCTTGAGTAAATGTTGAAATGGGTGTATTTTGTCTGCCAGTTGTACAATGAAATGCCTAATAGACTGTAATATTCCCTGCAGTGTTCTTAGTTGACCAATGCTGACTAGAGGAGGCATTTCTACAATAGATTTTACCTTCTTTGGATCTACTTCAATGCCTCTTCTAGAAATGATAAATCCTAGAAGTTTCCCTAATTTCACTCTAAAAACACATTTCTTTGGATTTAGTCTGACGTTGTAATTCTCTAGCCTCTGTAATATCTTGTCTAGAAATTTCAAATGATCTGCCCTTGTTACTGATTTAGCTATAATGTCATCAACATAATCTTCCATGAGAGTATGTACAAAGTCATGGAAAATAGTCGTCATTGCTCGTTGATAGGTAGATCTTGCATTCTTAAGCCCAAAAGGAATAACATTCCAACAGTATGTTCCCCATGGACACATGAAAGTTGTCTTGTGTTGGTCTTCAATTGCGATTTTGATTTGGTTATATCCAGAGAAACCATCCATGAGGGATAGCATCTTGTATCCTGTTGTAAGATCTACTATCATGTCTATGTTCGGAAAAGGGAAGTCATCCTTAGGACATGCCTTGTTGATGTCTCTAAAGTCTGTGCAAATGCGGATGCCCCCAGTTGGTGTAGTCACTGGCACAAGATTTGAAATCTAGTCTGCATAGTCTAAGGTTCTTATGAATCTGACATCTAGGAGTTTCTTAAGTTCTGCTTTGACCAGTAGAGCAATTTGTGGATGCATTTTCCTTAACTTTTGTTTGACTGGATTAATACCTGGATGTAATGGTAGATGGTGCAATATAAGGTTTGGATCCAGCCCAGGCATGTCAGCATACGACCATGCAAAATTTATTTGTCTCTTTGTGAAGAATTCCTGAAACTCTTGTTTTTCTGTCTCTGTCAAAGAGGCTGCCAAACATATTACCCGAGGGTTTTCTTCTATGTTTATGTTGACTTCAAAAGACTCCTCTACTAACATCGGTGACTTTTCCTGAGCAACGGGGAGAATATTCAAACCTCCATCCTTGGGTGCCTTGGAGAGGTTTTCGCACTCGGATATGTCCTTTATTTTTACTGTTTCTTCGTCCAAAGGTGCCTTTCGGTTTTCACCTAGGGACTTTTTCTCATTTTCATCATTTTTCTTTTTATTCTCATTTTTGCGACTAGAGGTGTAAATAGACTCCCCAAAATATGCTTTATCATCCAAGTCTATGGTAAAACCAACTTTATGATCCCCTCTTGGTATGCCTTCTCGAAGTCCCATGAACTCAGCTATTGCTTTGTCATTCTTGAATGTGTCTAAGATGGGTGTACCTTGTTGATCCTAGTCGATAAGTTGGGGATATATGAGGGGCATGTCATCATCGGAGTTATCAAATGTAGAAGCTGACAAGGTGAATATAGAGTGGTTGACATGGTCACAGAAGTTTTGGACTAACTCCTTCTTGTTCTTTTTCCTATGGGTAGGTGAACTCTGATATGGGACTATTGTAATGGTTAGGTCATCAAAAGATGGTTCGTCAGGTGCCCAAGATGCATGATCAAGGGTTTCCCAATAATAGTGCTTAAGCCATTCTTCTTTGGTCAAGGAATTCTTATTATGGGGGCTAGATGGCTTTGGTACGGGTTTTATCATTTGGTCCAATTCTCCAAATAGATTATCTAGGTTCATGGTACTGGTAGAGGAAAGTGAATCCCATTCACAGTCACTTGAGTTAGGGGATTCATCATAAACTGGGGGAAGTGGTTTGTGAGATATCTCGATGTCTTCATAAGCACTTTCTTCCTCTTGAAATGGTGACGAAGTATTAGGAAAGCCAATTCTAAGGGGTTGAAACCCTAGCCCTAGGTATTTCAGTCGTGGTGAGACAATGATTGGTTTCATCCTTCCATTTTGATGTAGTCCTAACCTACTATTTCTATCATAGCCTTTGCTTTGCATTATCTTAAAGCCTTTTCCATATTGATCCTTAGCTATTTGAATAGATGGTGAGGGGTATTTATTGTCTTCTTGGTACAACCAAGAGGTAATATCACCTTGGTCCATAATTTCTTCACTTAACTCTCCCCATTTGGTCAATGTCATTGTAGGGGGGACATGAAATGTGACTACTGACTATCTTCTATCTGCCATGGGTAAGCCATATGCCTTAGGTGGAACCAACTGACTTACACAATAGGATGCCTTGATGTGATATTCTCCATAGCCCTTGTCTTGGATCTCGACCTTAGGAGTGGATGATGGTGGTTTGAATGAAATGGACTTGGTAAGATGTGATGGATCAACATATAGGGATAAAGTGGACGATGAAGCTTCTTGATTAATTGGTACCGTCATTGTGGAATTTCCCTTAGGCTTGTACAATATTGAAAAGGATCTGGATCACCATCAATCGTGATCTCAGTGCCATTATACGGGAAGTTAAGACATTGGTGATATGTGGAAGGTACGACTTTCATTGCGTGTATCCAAGGTCTACCTAACAACAGGTTATACGGAAGGGTGAGATTCAAGACTTGAAAGCTGGTGTTCATAACTGCTGGGCCAATTCTGATAGGGAGTGTGACAACTCCTTTGGATGATCTTTTCTCATCATCGTAAGCCTTGATGGCTATACTCTTAGAGGCGTCTATGCATGCTTATGAGAATCCTAATGCCTTAACCAATTTTAGGGTACACAGGTTCAAACCTGCTCCTCCGTCTACCAAGACTCGTCTGACTTTGGTTTGATGGACTAGGACTTCAAGATGTAATGGGTCATTATGATCGGTCTTTTCTATTGAATAATCCTGTTGGGAAAATGTGGCATGATGGGAGTTGGTTAAATATCCCACCATTTCTTCAAAATGATTGACATTTAAATCTATAGGAATAGTCATGATTTGTAAGGCTTTGTCAAGAATGGCTCGATGCTTAGGTGATAAAGTCAACAATTCCAAAATGGATATCTGTGCTTGGGTCTTGCTTAGTTGATCAAGCAGATTGTACTTAGACTTGGAAGACTGTGTAGGTGGCTCAGAAGAAGGACCTGGAAGAGTTATCTTAGTTTTGCATGTGTTTACAACACATTCAGGACGCTTCTTAATGGTGATGGTATGGACATTTTCATTTGCAGCTCGGAGGCGGTTTATGATCGTACCTTTACGATAGTCATACTTGGTATTGGCATAATTGGTTGATGGAGTATTCTTGGTTCCCGAACTGGAGGCCTTTCCTTTCGTGTGGTCATGTAATGGGTCTGTGAAGACCTTATGATCACTGTTCTTGGTATTTTTCAGCCCATTGACCTCTATGGTTCCGTTTTCAACAAATTCTTGTATAATATTCTTTAGTTGTTGACATTGTTGTAGGTTGTGTCCTTTTGTTCAATGGTATTAACAATAGGCGTTATCATCCCACCATGAAGGTTTAAACTGTCCAGGATCATATTCTCTTGGTTCTAATGGTTTTATGAGATCATGTTTAATTATCTCTTTGAAAATTGTCTCGATTGGTTGCCCCAAAGGGGTAAATTCACACTTCGGAAATCTCCTTTGTGGTCGTCGTTGTTGTGAATTTTGGACAAAATTTGTTGTTTGATCTGGATTACTCATCATGTCTTGATTGGGGTTGTAACCTCTAAGTGTGATGAATGGTCCCATATGTATGGTCTTAGCATCAACAATGTCATCATTTGTAACATTTTTGTTTCTAGACCAGAACTTGTTTCTATCGTTGGGTGCGTTTTGATGTTGAACCACTGGGTTTCTGCTTGGTACTTTAATTTCTCCTTTGTCAATAAGGTATTTTTCAAGGATGATGCCCTTTTGTACCAAGTCTAGGAATGAAGTACAACAATATACCCTTCAGTCACCTCTTAGTTTTGGATTGATATTTTCAAGGAATATCGTGGCCTTTTGTTTTTCTGGTATTTCAATTGGACATCTGCTAGCTACACTTCTCCATCTCTGAAAGAAAGTGGTGAAATTTTCACCATCTTCTTGTGTTGTGTGGCACAAGGTAGCTATTGTTACTTCATTTTCTATGTTAAAAGCAAAGTGTTCGACAAAATTCTCAACTAATTCACCCCAGGATCGTATGCCATATGGTAATTTAGAGAACCATTCTAGTGCTATCCCGACAAGGGTTCGCAGAAATAGTCTCATCAAGTATGTGGGGTCATATGATATGTCCATGCATGTTGTAGAGAATTCTCTAATGTGTTCTAAAGGATTCTTCCTCCCATTATACTTAGGAAAATTTGGTATGATGTATCCATGGGGGAAGGGTGTCATGTAGAGCGCTTTGTCAAAAGGACATGGACATAGATCTTGCACTGAGATAGTTAGTTTGCCTGACATAGACATGTTGTCCATATGTTGTTGAAGCATTTGCATTTGGTTTTGGAGAACATCTACTTGTGTTAAGGACATGTTGTTTGTGTTGTTTAGATCAATGTAGGTGTTTTGAAATGCTGTGTTTTGTGATGGATTGTGATTTGGCGAGGGTATATATCCTGTTTGAATGTTCTGATTTGGTGTAGGAATTTTTCCTGTCTGAATGTTCTGATTTGGTGTAGGAATATTCATGCCAACTTTGGATCTCTTACCAGTAGTGTTTGTGCCAAAGGGGTTTGACGAAGTTGCTCCAGTAGTAAATTGTAAACCTTATGTTACATTGAAAGGGATTGTGCTTACAATTGATGAAGTTTGAGTGGGTATGCCAGTTGGTATTGCTGAGGTAATTTGGGGAATAGAAACACTTGACGTCACAATTTGTGTTGGTTGGGGAATAGAAACACTTGAGATAATGGGGATCATTTGCCAAACATTCATCCATAAAGGATGCAAATTCAGAATCTTGTATTGCAACATCTATGTCTTCGATAAAAATTTGATCGTGTGTGTCTCTAGTGACGTGTTTTTCAAGCAAAGTTTTGTGTGGTCTTGTTTTCCCCGATGGTTGACTTCTGAAAGGATTGACAAATTCGTCAGGGTCTGACATTGCTTTCTGTTTCTTTTTAGACCTTGTTTCAACCATGAAAAGTTTCTCAAAATGGGGTAATGCAAACTATGTTTAAAAACCGATATGTCCAATTTCTATTTTTTTTTTGGATTTTCTGAACATAAAGGATATTGCTAAAGATTTCTAAAATGACGTATACTAAGATAACGTATGGTAGGACATACAATATGCAAAATCTCGAGTAGACTATGATGGTAAATGATTCTAAGATGGGTATAACCTACCACCTATGGAATAAATCCAAGCAATGATTTGAGTTGACCAAGGAACCTGATTGTAGGACAAAGCCAGTTGACAAGGTGAATTTCCCAAACTAGACTGTTGATCTGGAAAGATTTACAAATAGGATAATAGTGACTAGGTTCAATGATAGTGACAAATCGGAGCATGAACGTATCCAATGACGAGGAAAGTTATTCTATTCTTCAATATGCAATTTCCTAGGAAGTGTCTAAATGCTTGTAACCTAGGATGACTATGACCAAGACGTATATGACACCTAATAATGCAAGATTTTTGAGCAATTTTTCCCAGTTTCTGTCCAAGGTTGATCTTTAGAAACAAAAATGAAAAAGACAGTTATGCTTTCGGACTCAGTTTCAATTTTCGAAGTTTTTTGTTGACAATCAAATGCGGTTCACCTATCAGATGCGTTGATATTTTTGACAGATGCGGTTTAAGTTGCACATGCGGTGATTTGACTAAAAATGGTTTCAAATGTATGGCAGATGCGACTCAGAATATGGACTTTGTGAATCTAAAACTATTAACAGACATTTGCGGCTTTTCATTTGATAGTTGTGGCTCACAGATACACATGCGACTCAGAAACTAGATTGTGAAAAACTAAAAACTGTTGACAGACACATGTAGCATTTAAGCTAACAGTTGCGACTCTTTAAGATAGATGTGGTTCTAAAAACAACAGTTGCGGTTTTCTGAAGATGGTGTTTCGACTGACTCCGTTTGATGATCAAGTTGTTTGACGAATACAACAAAAACAATCATAGAATACAATGTGTTTTCAGTTTGATGTGATGGATCTGTTAAAATCAGAGAACAATTACACCCTAGGCTGTGTTGGACAATATTTACTAAGTTCTTACTTGGATAAATCCAGCTACGCATATTCAAGGCGGATGACTAGTAGCTTGACCCCACTGGCTCCCCTCCACGACACTCACTTATACGAGGCAACTAAGCTACTGTACCCATGAAACTCCCATGGGATACATCTCATCTCCACACATGAACCGTGAATATGTAAGACAGCTTCACAGGTCTGAACCTGCTGCACCAACAAATATAAAGGATTTTGGAAAAACTACATGGATTTTAGTAAGGGAATTATGTTCATGGGGCACCATCCAGTACGACAAGAGACTATTTCTGCCCTTGTCGTCGGAACAATGAGCGTGATTTCTGGGATTTCCCCCAAAAATCCACTTTTATATACTGGTTGGAAGTCGCTTGGCGTCTAGCGTGCTACCGGTCTGGGTCGTCTTGGGGTGAGTAATTTTTCCCACCAAGATAGGCCCAAGTTCTAGAGTTAGTAACTGTTTCTCTTACACCCAGGATCACACGAATGCGCAAGGGAGAGGATACTTCAATATACCAAATCGTGGGGTTCTAAATTAACATGAACAAACACAAAAAACACTGGTTAATTTTTAAACCCAAATGAAAATTTTTTAACTACCAAACACGAAAGCTTTTAAAATAAAATAAACAAATCAGTGTCTTCATAAGGTATTGCATGCAACTGATTAGTAATTTCCTTTGTGTCTTCGACTTTCATCCTGCAGAAAAGAAAATGTTTTTTGGTTTTTATTTTGGTCTTCTATGCTTCGTCTTGCAAAAATTAAGTTATCCCCTTAAACACAGCTGCAAACAAAACATCAACGAAAACAAAATAAGACAAAAACTAAAAAAAAACAAATTGCGAAAATACGAAAGTTAATAAAAAATAAAAAGAAATTTTACCAGGCAGATGCAGTGCGATGTTGACAGTCAAATACGGTGTGGTGTTGATAGTCGGATGCGGTGCGAAATGTTGACAGTCGGATGCAGTTTGTGTTATCAGATGTGTCGTGAAATGTATCAAATGCGGCTCGCTAGATCATATGCGTTGTTTCTTCAATCAATTATGGTTTGCTGTACGATTCCTGCAAAACAAAAAATAGAAAGACGAAAAGATGTCGCAAAATTTGAAGCATGATTCACGTCGGGTTCACCAAATGTAGACGTAGAATAAATGGAGAATCTGCATAGATAGACGATTAAATATAATCTAACAAATATTAATCTAAATCAAACAACTAAGAACAAGTAAAAATAAATAAAACAATTAAAACTATAACTAGAACAGTCTCACTGAATATGCATCCACTTCTTCGAATTATCTTGATTGTCCTTCTCCATTTTGCTGTATCAGTATTCTTGCCCTCAGATTTTCAGTATTGATGCAAGCATAACCTGGATGTATTGTTTTAGCAAAATATCGAAGATAATAGGTCTTTCTCAAAAGTATGATTTCGGGAGGAGGAATAATGATAATGATAGGTCAATTTATAAATTTTGGGTTTTCGAACGATCGGCTCAAATTCGAAAGAGAGATCAACGATCGAGATTGATGAATGTCATGCGATGTGAGTTATGTGTCAATTAGAAAGTGAGTTGGGAAATTCTGCAGGATAGAGATTAAATTAGAACAATAACTTAATCTTGTGTCAAGACTGTTCGGAAATAGAAAGAACACGAGTTCCAAATTAAATAAACAATTTAATCTTCAGTTGAGAGTCTTCGAAAATAGAAGAAATAGACTTTGAATGCAAAAGACAAAGTTAGAACTCGAAGAATAATCTGTTCGAATGCACACATGAATTAATTAATTAAATAAAGATATTTAATTAATAAACACATTCATGCATATGAGTTAGAACTAGTTAATTGACTGGTTGTGATAGAGAGTCTCCTCGCAGAGACGATCAGATATTGAACTCAGAGATAACTGGCAGATTTAAATAGATCTCGAGTCAGATGGCGAGTGAATAATTAAATAACTGGACGATAGAAGAATGTGACAGAAACAATTAATTATGAATTAAATGTTAATTTAATTCAACATTCGAAATTGAAATGAATTAATTGACTGTTGAAAAGGATTAATTGAATAATTAAATAATAAATATTTAATTATAGTTGAAATATGACAAAAGGGTAATTAAATAAAAAATATTTTATTAAGAAGGAGAATTAATTAGTTAGTGACATAATTAAATAAATACGATTTATTTAATTAATCAAGTTGAATAAAGGGTCATAATGAATTAATTAAATAATTAAAAGGTTATTTAATTAATAGAGGAAATATGTGTTTAGAAAGGTAATTAAATAATAAACATTATTTAATCATAACCATGGACATTAGAAAATTATGTCGAAAGTGGTGCTTGCAGGCCTAGACCAATTTTCGGTGTCTCTAGCATGAACACCCATCTCGAGCACTAAGTCTCATGACATGAAAGCTAACAACATCAACACTAAGGTACAAGCCTACGAGTGCATTGGATCATCGAAAGCACAATGCCTACGATCACAATGACCCAACCAAAAATTGAACCTTGGTGACAACAACAACAATGCCACACTTAACCATCACACTATGGGATGAACCCTAATAACTCAACATAATTATTGTTATACTTCTAGATATTATTACACCTAAAGTGATATATCACTTCATATTACCCTTGTCTTTTTGTTAACAATTTTTAATATATAAAAATAAAGTTTATTGATTAATAATCTACAATTTAATTAAAAATAATAATCATGTAATTTAAATATAAATTTTAAATCATATGAAATTAAAATAAATAATATTTTCTGATAAATATTATACAATTTATTAAAATAAAAAATAATTAAAAAATATTAAAATTTATTTACATAAAATATATATTTTTAATTGATTAATGTTCTACAACTTAATTTAAAAGAACCAAACATTTATCTCTCACAATACACTTCTACATCATTTTTTATAAAATAGCCTCTGGATGGAGGCGCGCCAAACAAAAATTATTTGAAATAATTGCATGTAAATATAATAAAGATTAAAAAATTTAGTCAAATAAATATCTGTTAATCTTAAGACTGAACTTTACAATATTAATATTTTTGTACCAATAAGAATTAAAAAAATTAAAAAAACAATTAAAATTAAATATAGTTGTTTCACTTCGTAAATATCGCCAGCTCTAATTTTCATTAGATATCGGTTAGGTAGGTTGTTAGAATCATTTGAAGTGAAATATTTTCCCCTTTTCTATTGTTTCCCCGTTGCAAAATGGTTTAGGCTTCAGTCCAGTTGTGAATCATATATTCAAGTTTAATGGCGGCAAATCCCACTCCTTCTTCCCCCACCTCTGCGTTAATCAAAGGTAAATTGAAAGTAATTCATTTATCTTTCTCCTCCTTGTTATAAGCTTTTTTTTTCTTATTAAAATCTGACCTATCATGAATGTCTAAATTAAATTGAATGTGGATGCCACACAAAATTCGATCCTGTATGGCTGGTTCTTTTCACAGTTTTCAAGTATTCGGCTAGAGAAGAGATGTGGGTTACAACATTCTTAATCTTTACAGTTATTTTTGGCTGCCTGGATCTGCCCTCTGTTATAACATTCCTAATATATGTATTATTATTGCTGAAAGGAGAAGTCACAATGCGCACGAATAAGCAAGATTGCTCAAAGGAGTAATCACGATATTCATGATAAGCAAGATTATTAAAACCCATTAACAGAACCGTGTAACTATAGCTATGACAAACTGTCATATCTAACCTTTTTAACATTGAAAGGGATCTCAGTGCTTTACTGGTCTGGGAAATTCTACCGTATGGGCTGTGTTTCTAGCATCCCAAGGGACTAGCGAATCAAGCATAGGCGTAGCTTGTAAAATCGAAGCCAACAGGCGAACTTATCGTATCTAAATTCATAATTGAAAATGGTTCCAAGTCTCAAGATTTGCCATGGCTTGAGCAGTTTTAGCGGAAAGATGCTCCAAATTGAAAATCCCTTAACTTCCTCATGGAGCTGCTTCATTAAATTTCAATAATTTTCCCGCGATTTCTTTGCTTTGGCTTGTAACCTCCAGTTTCTATGTTGGAGTTTGTTTTCACGTCTTCTTGCTTCTGTAATTGGTTGTACTTTGAACTTCCATTGAAATATTTTGGGTGTTTGTGTTTATTAATATAATACCTTTCTTTCTTTCTAGCAATGCGTTGGTATTTTTCTAATTCTGCTTATCAATCACATGGCGTTTGCTCCTTCGACATTGGTATCAAGAGAGTAGAAAAGGTAAAGATATTCCTTCTGTCTTGGGTGATGCCGTGATCTGCCCAGGCACTTTCTGGATTTTGCTTTATGGACTCAACATGCCGCTTTTTCCATTTCCCCTTTCCTCCACCATCTGCAACTGTTGTGGCGCCTTTATGAACTGCTAACCTCTAACCTTCCACTGTCAGGGATCTTTCATCTGCATTTCTTGCCATGGATTCCAGTCAGGTGATAATCGGTGATTTCTTAAGATGCTGGGGAGCAAATATATTAAGTGTTTTTAGGCTTCCACAGTCCTCACTATTAGAAAACAGCTTCTAGAAAAACCTGTGGTGGGTTTTTGATAATATGTTTCCAATCACACTTCGTAATCATACTTTCCTTGCATGAACCCTCTTGAGTCTGAAGCATATGGCCAGTTCCGCAAGCCAAATCGATTGCATGTAGGTACTCAATTCTTTCATCATAAAATAAAAATGAGCGTGTGCATGTTAAATTTTGTTGAAACAACTGCATGCATTTTTGATACCGAAGTCGGATATTTAGTAATTTACAAGGTCAATGTAATATTTGAGGTTCACATATTTTTTCAGGCATTTGTTGCCACTGAAATAATTTTGCGTGTATTTCATGCTAGAATAAGTGAACAAAGCAAATACGCAAAATTACAATCTTCCTCTTGCATGTTTTTGTCTTTATTATTGCTCATAATGAAAAAGAATGACTTGACTGTTTTCTGAATATCTTATTTAAGAATATCATATTCTGTATCCTGTTTGCAGGCTTTTATGGTTCTAAGTCTCTTGAATATGGCTCAGTAAAACTCACATTGATAAGATGTTCACCATCTATCTATTCATGGAAACGGAAAGCTAAATTTTGTGGATTTGTGAGCCGTAAACAGCAAGTTTTAGCACAAGCAGAATACAAGTAATGTCATGTATCTTTATTGTCGATTATTTTTGTCAATTTGCTCGTCTCTATTTGGGCTACAAGATGCAAGAAATGAGCTGTATATTTCCAAGAAGATGTTTACATGGTAGAAGTGAGAATGTGACGTTATTTCAATTCAAGAAAAAATTAAATCACTGAACACAGTTTTTTTCTTTGAGGAAATGAATATATTTTTTTCATGAGGCCTAACTGTTGATTTCGTGGATGATTGCTTTCCAAGTTTTTCATAGACTATAATAATCTCTGTGTTACCTCCTCATACTTCTTAACCTTTTGCCTTGACTATGTGATCACTTTCTCATGGAACTTGACTGCTACTTGGCTTGTTCAATAGTGGCATTGTACTGTTTTAATCTACCCTGCTAACTTTTGTTGTCTATGTTACATTTATCAATTTTATGTGTTCTTTTACCCTAAATTTGTTGACAAATTTGTAACTCATTCCTTTACATGCTGCTGGTATTTTGTTCTTCTTGGCTCAAATTGGCCTACTGATCATAAATGTTTTGAGGCAAGTCATTTACTGTTTGATTTGCCTAACCCCAATTTTTTTTTTGTTTCAACTTTTTCTCCTTAACCTCCTCTTTCTCTAGTTACCTATTTAAGACATTACCTTGTCATCTGGCACTAATATCTTAGCCTTAGCATGTTTCAGCATCTCATCTTTTTCCTGCTTAATAAAATGTTGTTCCATGATTATCTAAGGGATTTTGTATAATGGTAATTGGGTAAACTTTTAAGATTATGACCTAGGTTCAAACACCTCTCACCACAGTAAGGTGGGTCGTGATACCACCGGATGTTGTGAGGACATGGTGTAACAAATACTGTTGTATATTTGAGGGTGATCCAGGTTTAATGTTAAGAATGTGGTTCACGCTTATCTTGCATAAGAATCTAGTCCAAGCTTACACACATTGCATTGAAGGCAACTAATAACCTCAACCAAGATTTCTCAGGTAGAAAAAATATTGTTCCACAACCTTATGAAAATTTCCATTGGCTTTCCTAGGATCTCTTGCACCATGAGTGAAAATGGTTTCCAAGGAATTCCGAGTCTGGAAAGATGCTAGTCTAAAAGTAATAGTCATGGAGAATGTAGCCATAGTAGTGGTATTGATATCTTTAGGGGGATTCATCAAACTTATAATTTTTTTTTAAAATTTTTTTAGATAAATTATAAGGTTTCTATTTGTTAGTTTTTAAGATCAGACATTCAATAAGCAGAAATGCAGCACATAAGACAATGAACACAACAAGATACCCTGGGAAAACCCTCCTACTCAAGGGAGAAAAACTCAGCAAATATATTGCTTATATATTGATATAATAGGAGCAGAAATCTGCTTACAACTCAGGCATAACACAATGCCGAATTTGATACAATGAATAATAGCACCTCTCCTAGATGCGAAGATACAAAATGAATATGTTTCTCCTTGAAATCGATTTGCTGTAACAAGATGATGATCTGCTGCTCAAGTGTGAACTTCTTCTAGGACTGCGAATTATGATGAATAAACTTGATGATCAAATGAATGAAAGTGATCTCATATATAAACAAATATGTGGAGAGGTCGCACCCTTTCATGGTGCCAGGTTGACCTTAATTAAATAATAAATAAGTTGGCCACCATAAAGAAGTCGGCCCAATAAATAATAAATATTATTTTTTTAGTGAAGCGCCTCTTCAGTTATATCAATCAACAATAAATTTAATAGCCGATAGGCTATATTGAATTTATTCCTTCAAAGTCGTGGCTGGAAGGATGAGGCCCGAAGCTGTTCTAACATCAACACTCCCTCTCAGCTAGGGAGGAATACTTCCAGCTAACCAGTGTCATGAAATGACATTCACAATGGCTGCACCCAAATGCGAAAGAAGCTCATCATGCATCCACTCAATCGTGATATCAACCATCATGGCTACTCCCATGTATGTTAAAGTATATGTGCACAAGTGCCCATCACGGAATTACTCAACGTGATGTCATCTCAACATGACATTCACCATGGCTACAACCAGAGGATGAATAAACACAAGTGCAAGAAAATCATCACGGACTCTCTCACGTGATGTTGTCATGGAGTCACTCAACATGACATCCACCATGGCTACTCCCAGAGGGTGGAAACAAGGGCTTACACCTCAAATTTCTCTCATAGAGAAAGATGCATTAAAGAAAATCACAGAAGATCACTGAAGTTGAGTCTCCCTCTCAGCTAGGGCTTCATTCTCCACAATTCCAAGCTTGTCTCGAAAGTACTTAAACTTTACTCTGGAGAGGGGCTTGGTGAGAATGTCGGTTGTCTGCTCATCAGTGGTAATGTATCTCAACTGGATTGCTTTCCTCAATACCATATCTCTGATATAGTGGTATTTGATCTCAACATGTTTTGTTCTGTCATGAAACACTGGATTGACAAAGTTTCACACAACTTTGATTATCACAATGAATGACAGTCGGCTCCAATGATTGTCCAAACAATCCTGCAAGGAGCTTCCGAAGCCACACTGCATTTCAAGCTACCACACATGCTGCAATGTACTCGGCCTTTGCGGTGCTCAGTGCCAATGAAGACTGCTTCCTGCTACACCAGGAGATCATCGCAGACCCCAAACTAAAACAACATCTAGAGGTACTCTTTCAATCAGCAACACACCCTGCCCAATCAAAATCAGTATAACCATGTAGCTTCAAGTCCACACCAGAAGAATATCTCAAGCCATACCCAACTGTGCCACGCAAGTATCTCAGAATATGCTTTGCTGCAACTAGGTGTATTTGCCTTGGTTCACACATGAACTGACTAAGTGCACTTATTGCATAGCAAATATTTGGTCTAGTATTGACTAGATACATCAATGATCCAATCAACTGCCTGTACATAGTAGGATCCACTAGATCTGAACTAGCTATAGCCTCCTTTAACTTTTGAAAATTGGTTTCCATAGGTGTAGACATAGATTTGCAGCATACCAAATCTCTTCAAGATGTCTATTGTATACTTCCCTTGACTTAGAATGATCTCATCAGGCCTCTGCCATACTTCTAAACCAAGGAAGTAATGCATGTACTTAAGATCCTTTATTTCAAATTTAGAAGCCAACTCCTTCTTGCATTTGATAATGAGGTGTTCTTCTCCAGTAAGATATAGATCATCAACATAGAGGACCAAAATCAATGCTTCGCCATCAATTACCTTGAAGTACAGGTTTGGATCAACATCATTCTTGGAGAAGCCCAAGCTCAGTAGGTATCGATCAATCCTCTCATACCAAGCATGAGGAGCCTGCTTAAGGCCATACAAAGCCTTCTTCAATCTACAAACATGAGACTCCTTCCCATGAACCTCAAATCCGGTTGCTCAATGTATACCTCTTCTTCAATTACACCATTTAGAAATGTTGTCTTCACGTCCATCTGGTGTAACTTCCATCCTTTAGCCGCTGCAATAGCAATGATAGTCCTGATGGAGGTATAACGAGCAACTGGAGCAAATGTTTCCTCATAATCTATTCCCTCTTTTTGAGAGAACCCCCTAGCCACAAATCTAGCCTTGTACTTCTCAATGCTTCCATTAGCCGCATGCTTGATCTTGAAAAGCCACTTAGAAGATACAACAGATTTGCCTTCTAGTCTAGGTACAATGTCCCAAACATTGTTCTTGAGGATAGATTGATATTCTTCAACCATAGCATCTCTCCATACTTGCTGACTTGAAGCTTCCTCAACACTAGAAGGGTCAGATTCAATCATTTGACTCATCAATGCAACATGGCTTGAAAACTTCTGAGGTCTTTTGCTTTCTCTAAATGTTCCTCTAGGGGCTGCAAACTTTTCTGCCTCATGCATTGTTTGCCTAGCCCATAGGGGTCTCTTTCGACCAATAACAATGTCTGTAGGCCCATCAATAGGTTCCAAAGGCTCAACTAGATCATCATCTTCTTTAGAATCAGTAGCCTCCCTCTGAATCTCAGGAGTATGGTCAACTTCCATGTCTTGAGGAGACTCTTGGTCTTCATTGTCTATCTCCATGTGAGAGCCTTTAGATCTCTTGAATGCAACATCTTCTTCAAATGTAACATCCTTGCTGATCTCTATCAGTTTCTGACCTGGAATGTATATCCTGTAGGCTTTTGAAGACTCACTGTAGCCCACAAATATTCCCTTCTTGCCAGATGGTTCCAACTTTGTCCTTTTATCTTTAGGGACATGAACATACACAGGACAACCAAATATTCTCAAATGGCTAACTTCAGGCTTCACACCTGTGAAAGCTTCTTCAGGAGTCATGTTCTCCAAGATATGATGAGGGCTCCGATTCAGAACATACACAGCTGTCCTAGAAGCTTCGGCCCAAAGGAAGATTTGCAGATCCTGATCATGAATCATGGCCTTAGCTGCCTGTACAATAGATCTGTTCTTCCTTTCTACTACACCGTTTTGTTGAGGATTGTAGGGAACACAAAACTCCCTTTTAATTCTTGCTTCAACACAAAAGTTACGAAAGCTTCGAGAGATGTATTCTCCTCCGTTGTCAGATCTTAGAACTTTGATCCTCTTCTTTGGCAAGTTCTCTACTTGAGCTTTAAATTCCTTGAATCTCTCAAGTACTTCCTCAGATTCTTTAGTCTTTAAGAAATAAATCCAAGTCTTTCTAGAGTAGTCATCAATGAAAATTACATAATACAAGAAACCACTCAAAGAAGCAACAAACATTGGACCACACAAATCAGAATGAACAAGATCTAGAATGCATTTGGATCTACTTTCACTACTATGAAAGGGTCCTTTAGTATTCTTACCCAATGTGCATCCTCGGCAAGTACCTTCATGCTCCTGGCTGAGTTTAGGAATGTCGGTGACCATCTTCTCCATGGTTGGAAGCGCTCGGAAGTGAATGTGAGCAAGTCTTCTATGCCAAAGCTCACACAAACTTGATGTATTATGCAACAAAGCCTGTAGTGGACGAGTGGAAAGTTTGTAGAGACATTCTTGCGGAACACCAATCACTCGGGCTGACTTGATGCTAGAGTTCTTCGGACATGCAAGAACTTTACCTTCGGAGAATGCAACTTGATATCCCTTGTCCTCCAAGGCTGAAATAGAGACAAGGTTCCGCTTGATGCCTGGTACAACTAGTACATCACTAAACTGCAAGGAGATGCCGGAATCTAAATGAAGAGTGGAGGTCCCAACACCTTTCATTGAATAACATGCATCATCTCCAATTATGACTTGAACACTTGTATCTCTCATCACCAAATCTGAAAGATGTTCTCTAAATCCAATAATGTGACGAGAGGTGCCACTATCAATCAACCAAGTGTTGCTATCTGTTGAAACATTGCTTGATAAGGCAGAATAGAATAGAAATTCACTTGAATCCTTTTGAGGAGAGATCTTACCCATATCCGCAATTGAAGCATGTTGTTTTGGTCTAGTTGGGCAATCCTTTGCATAGTGACCAAACTTGTCACATCTGAAGCACTGTATGTGGGAAAGATCCTTCTTCTTCTTAGATGGAGGAGCACCATTAGATCTTCTATCTTTATTCCTCTTGAAATAGCCTTTCTTTCCTTCTCTTCCTTTCTTCTTCGAAGATTGAGCGGCAAGTACATGAATCTCCTCATTGGTAGAACTTTGCCCATTGCCTCTTGCTGCTAATCTCGATTCCTCTTGAATTCAATCTGCCCTCAAGCGATCAAACTTAGGTAGCTTTGATCTTGCACTAGTGCCTTGGATATATGGTTCCCAAGATTTAGGAAGACCATTAAGAGCCAACATGGCCAAATCCTTATCATCAACCATATGCCTAATGGTAGAGAGTTGATCTCTCAATTCAGTGATCTTCATGAAGAAGGACATGACAAAATCTCCTTTCGCCATCTTGACATGATGAAGCTGTTGCTTCAAGGCAAGATCTTTGCTTGTGTTATTGAACTCATACATTTCCTCCAAGGTTTTGAACATTTCTCTTGCTGTCTTCAACTTGGAGATAATTGGCACAAGGTGGTCCTTCACGGAATCAACCAAAATCTTTTTCGCCTTAGTGCCATTCTTCTTCCATTGAGGCTTCTCATTTTCATCGGAAGGTTCAGGAACTTTGTCCTCCACGAACTCAGCAATCTCATTTTCTTCCAATGCAAGCATCACCCTAAACTTCCAAGAGGTGAAGTTGGAAGCACCTTCAAGCCTATCTTCGATTTTGAGCCCGTTCACCATTTTGAAGATGAGATAGATGCAAGAAGATGAGAACAAGAGTGGATGAAAGCGCTGCTTATATAAATCTGATCATGATCTTCTTTAAACCTGCTTTGATACCATGTTAGTTTTTAAGATTAGACATTCAATAAGTAGAAATGCAACACATAAGACAATGAACACAACAAGATACCTTGGGAAAACCTTCCTACTCGAGGGAGAAAAACCCAGCAAATATATTGCTTATATATTGATATAATAGGAGCATAAATCTGCTTACAACTCAAGCATAACACAATGCCGAATTTGATACAATGAATAATAGCACCTCTCCTAGATGCGAAGATACAAAATGAATATGTTTCTCCTTGAAATCGATCTGCTGTAACAAGATGATGATTTGCTGCTCAAGTGAGAACTTCTTCTAGGACTGTGAATTATGATGAATAAACTTGATGATCAAATGAATGGAAGTGATCCCATACATATACAAATATGTGGAGAGGTTGCACCCTTTCATGGTGCAAGGTTGGCCTTAATTAAATAATAAATAAGTCGGCCACCATAAAGATGTTGGCCCAATAAATAATAAATATCATTTCTTTAGTGAAGCGTCTCTTCAGTTATATCGATCAACAATAAATTTAATAGCCGATAGGCTATATTGAATTTATTCCTTCAAAGTCGTGGCTGGAAGGATGAGGCCCGAAGCTGTTCTAACATCAACACTATTAATGGGGCCCTTTCCCAACTTTAAAACAAAACAGATAACAACAACATGTTCTATTTAAACCAGACATAGCATGCTAATATAAGAATTACACTCCATGTTAAGATTTTCCTTTTTATTTCAAGATATCAAAATGTATGCCCTACATTTTGAGATTTAATAACTTGCTTTTTCTTATTGATATACGTCCAACTATTGAGGCGAAGAAGACAGAGACTGATTGATAGAATCTAATACTGAATTTGGGATGTAATTTTATGCACCCAATTCCTTTGCTATGGTTAAGGTTTTTGACCAAACAGTGTTTTAGATTTGATAAGGGGTGGGAATCTTGGTCATCAAATGCTCCTTAATGCTTTTGTCTTTTTGGAATGAATGCAATTGGCTGAAAGTTGCTATCTTTTTCTTTTACTTCGATCTTGAAACAATGGCCACCTTTCCCTTGTTTGTTGAAACTTGAATATCTTTAGGAATGAACAACATCAGAGAACCAAGGCGGTGAGAGAGGAGGCATTGCCTTCTTACCTGCTACATTTATACATATCTGGGGCGAAGAATTATCAATTGCAGGCATTAAAGAAGGTGAAGAGGAATAATAAGAGTTTGCAAAGGATAAGGAGCTGCACTTTTAACTGTCAAACGAGCATAGTTAGCTCCTTTCCACCATATACTTGGCTTAGCAGATTCTCCAACCTTACACAGAAGCTAGATGCCCCACTTGGAAACATTTCCTACAACAAAAAGGCACATTTTGATAGTCTAATACATGATTCCATGTCCTTTCCTCCACTTTCAACCAAATTTCATCAAGAAGCCCTTTGGATATGTCATGTCACTCTTTTCCGGCAAGCCCTAATTTCATTATTAATATTAATTAAAAGTGTTATTAGCACTAAATTAATATAACAAATTATATAAAATAAAATAAAATAAAAAATTTAAAATTTGAATTTGAATTTGGGTGCCCAAATTTGGGCCCTGGGGCCTTATTTTTCATCTCTATATAAAATCAGATCTGAGCCCCATTTGAGGAGGAAGTTACTTGGAGCAATCCATGTTCAGGGATGAAAACCCTTGGACAAAAATCTAGCAAGGTTAGGATGCCAAATCCTATCCTCTTCCTTGGAAATTCTACATAGGAATTGTAGTGTGGTAATCATTGGGTTATTTCAGGTCTGTCCATTTCAAGCTGCTGTCAAGAAGTGCGCAAGATTGGGGAAAGCGTTCAGCGATTCATCTTCCAACTTGCATTTGATGGTGGATATTCCCAATGCTCCCAGGTTGATGACCTAGCAAATATATTCTGCAAGTCAGGTGTTTACAACTTTGTGGAGTCAGCACTATAGAAGAAGCAATAATCAATTTGCCATTACTACCACCACCTTCATAAACTAGATTGGGCAATTTAGACAAATATTTAGGCCACTATATCTATATTGCTATATTGACAAGGCGTTGGCCATCCTTAGGTCATTGTATTGACAAGTTGCAGGTCTGTGAACACCCAATTCACTAGCGCATACTTACATCGTCAAGAAAAGGGTGCAGATAAACAACATTCATATCTCTGTAGACTTGTGGACAATCAGAGCAGTGTAGCATAATCATATTGCCCCATAACAGGGTGTGGGTCAGCAATTCTCAGTCACCATCACAACATACCCTAAAGAGTTCAACAAGGGACAAAGTTGATGCTGGCGATCTGCCCTACATTGGAATGATGCAAACCACACTCAGGTTGCCAAATTGACAAGGCAGACACTCAGATCTTCAATTTATGAGTGATTATTGCCATTTTTACCAGATTTGTGTGATATTTATAAACCCTAGATGAGTCTACAGACATCTGCATCAATGTGAAGGGAAATTATTACTGTAAGGTCATTGTAATCTCATACCTGATTGCTCATTAGAGCTTTCGTTGCAAAATTAGGGTTACAGCAGTGTTGATATTAGTAATTTCCAATCCTCACTGTTTGGATCAAGATTGTGGATCATAAATTTGCTGTTTAATCTTACTTGACTGTTTATATTTAATTTGTGAAGAAATCAGGGTGATCAAACTACATATCAGATTGTAAACAGTGATCCAAACATGGTTGTATCACTCATCATAGCCTAGGGCTATTACAGTGATATAAGAGTAGGAATCTTGCTATCCTGTGAATCATCAAAGGTTAATTGTAGATTATATCCTTTGCATGTTAGCTTCTATAGTTGCATGCTAAAAAGATGAAGACAATTCAGGAATCCATGTTAGAAATGTTACAAGAATTGCATGAATATTAGAAGGGTTTTATTGCATGGATGGAACAACAAGAGACAAAGAGAATGATTTTGAAGAAAGAAGAAAAATCAGAATTGAAGTAAATGGCTAGGGTAGTAACTCAGAAGCGAGTGGAACAATCAAATTTAGAGTCACAAGACATTATGGAGCAAGAACAAGAGGGACCCAACAAGCAAGTTGAAGGTAAATATTCTTTGGCAGGATAAGATGTTCGATTGGTTTCTAATGATTGCATGTATCAGCAAAATATCAATGAAGTGAAGGCGGAAAGGGTACCGCTTGTGGGATGCGAAGAGTTCAAGTTGAAGGAAGATGCGCCAAATCATGCACCATCTTTCAAACTTCCAAATGGCAAGCCATTATTGATGAGTATGCAATTTGAGGAGAATGCATTGATTAGCCCTAAGTTGAGAGTTTTGAGTCACAAAAATGGAGGTTCTATGGATATCTCAACAATTTCTTTTCAGGCAAAAGAGTTTGAGTATTTTTTTCGCAGCCTAAGGTATGAAAATATTTCAGATTTGTTTCTTCCTATGTCATTGCAAAATCCTTGTCATCATTGGAAGCATGCAAAAAGGAGTGATAGAGTAAGGGATACAACTTGCAACATAGGTTGTGTGGACTCTTTGTATCAAATTCCAAATTGTTTTTGCGTATGGGATTCAAGTAAACTCTTGAGGGTCAAAGCGGATAGAGACATTGACATTACTATTGAGTTCTCCATCTCTTGCATTCGGAATGAAAGAAATTTTATGAGGAATCACATAGGGTTTGTTGTGCATTCTAACTGCATTGTGAATAATCAATGTTCACAATTTATAGATCACTCATGGGAGCCAAGTACAACAATTGAAGACAATGATCATGGGTAATGGCCGAATGGAGATAGTCACCTTGGGGTGCTTGATGCTAGATGATGGTAAGCAAAATAGATGTCATTTTGATGCTCAAAATTTTGTAACTAAGTATGGTATGGTGTTTTTGGTATCAAGCTACAAGCAAGTTGGAGGTTTTGTGAAGAATGAGACACTACAAATTCCTAGCATCATGAAGGCAAGGCAATTGGTCATCCTTTTGGCTGAACAAGGATATGCAAAGATTTATATATCATGGGTCTTGGAGGGATCAGCAAAACATGGAGCTTGCATTGGGAGAATTCGATGGGAAAGTTCACTATGGAGTTGGAAACCAAGAAAGAAGGAGATCCTAGAGTTGCCATGGCTCTTTGGATGAAAGATCATTTGGTGTCAATCACAATTTTTTCCAAAGGTAAGGTGCTTGATCATAATGGTATTTGGTCTATTTTGGTTATGCTCAATATTACACTTGTAAGGTTGCCAACAAAGGGGATAATTGTTAAGTGGAACTTGTTGGTTGAGGAACACCAATTTGACATAGTTGGGATGAGTATTGGTTGCAAAAGACATGGGCCAAGAGCCATTTTGAGGATGATTCCAAATTACATCTGCTGCCCTCAACATTTCCAGCACTCCCCACACTTTCCTTGCAACCAAAGAAGAGTTTGCAATCACATGGTGGAGGAGTCTTCAATCCATTACCATTGCTGAAGTGTTCTCAGCTAGTACAGGCGGTTTCCAGCTTTTACTTTCTCGATATTAAATAAAGGAATTCAGTTTTGCAGCCTGGATATTGTGTTCCTATTGACCATTTGGATAAATTCTAGTTTTGGATTGATGATATCTTACATGAGCGGCTACAAATATGCAGGTATGAAGAAGATTTCCTTGCTTGATGTTGTGTATAAGAGGTCTTATCCTTTGGGAATACTAGGTGCCAATATCTCCACAGATATATGGCTGTTTGAAGGGAAATCCCAAGCCAAATGTGACTGCTACAGCCACCTTCCAGCCCACCAACAATCAGATCCAAACCATCTTTCTAGGGTAAGGCTTGGAGCATCATGGTAAGAGTGTTTAAAGTTCAAAGTAAACATTATAAATTCAGCTTTAGAGGAGATGAAGATATAAGCTGAAGTTTTTAAAGTGCTTGATCATAATGGTATTTGGTCTATTTTGGTTATGCTCAATATTACACTTGTAAGGTTGCCACCAAAGGGGATAATTGTCAAAAACTTAAATGGAACTTGTTGGTTGAGGAACACTGATTTGACATCGCTGGGATGAGTATTTGTTGCAAAAGACATGAGCCAAGAGCTATTTTGAGGATGATTCCAAATTTTAGATCTGCTGCTCTCAACATTTCCAGCACTGCCCACTCTTTCCTTTCAACCAAAGAAGAGTTTGCAATCACATGGTGGAGCAGTCTTCAATCCGTTACCATTGCTGAAGTGTTCTCAGCTAGTACAGGGTGGTTTCCAGCTTTTACTTTCTTAAAATTGAATAAAGGAACTCAATTTTGCAGCCAGGATATTGTGTTCCTATTGATCATTTGGATAAATTCTAGTTTCAGATTAATGATATCTTTCATGAGCGGCTACAAATCTGCAGGTATGAAGAAGATTTCCTTGCTTGATGTTGTGTGTAAGAGGTCTCATCCTTTGGGGGTACTAGGTACCATTATTCTTGCAGATATATGGCTGTTTGAAGGGAAATCCCAAGCCAAATGTGACTGCTACAGCCACCTTCCAGCCCACCAACAATCAGATCCAAACCATCTTTCTAGGGGTAAGGCTTGGAGCATCATGGTAAGAGTTTTTGAAGTTCAAGGTAAACATTATGACGTCAACTTAGAGGAGATGAAGCTACAAGCAGAAGTTTTTGAAGTGCTCGATCATAAGGGTATTTGGTCTATTTTGGTTATGCCCAATATTACACTTGTAAGGTTGCCACCAAATGGGATAATTGTTAAATGGAACTTGTTGGTTGAGGAACACCAATTTGACATAGTTGGGATGAGTATGGGTTGCAAAATACATGAGCCAAGAGCCATTTTGAGGATGATTCCAAATTAGATCTGCTGCCCTCAACATTTCCAGCACTCCCCACACTTACCTTGCTACCAAAGAAGAGTTTGCAATCACATGGTGGAGGAGTCTTCAATCCATTACCATTGCTGAAGTGTTCTCAGCTAGTACAGGCGGTTTCCAGCTTTTACTTTCTCAATATTGAATAAAGGAACTCAGTTTTGCAGCCTGGATATTGTGTTCCTATTGACCATTTGGATAAATTCTAGTTTTGGATTGATGATATCTTTCATGAGCGGCTACAAATCTGCAGGTATGAAGAAGATTTCCTTGCTTGATGTTGTGTGTAAGAGGTCTCATCCTTTGGGGGTACTAGGTGCCAATATTCCTGCAGATATATGGCTGTTGAAGGGAAATCCCAAGCCAAATGTGATTGTTACAGCCAGCTTCCAGCTCACCAACAATCAGATCCAAACCATCTTTCTAGTGGTAATGCTTGGAAGTGTTTATCTTTAATTTGTGAAGAAATCTGGGTGATCAAACTGCATATCAGACTGTAAACAGAGATCCAAACATGATTGTATCACTCATCATGGCCTAGAGCTATTACAGGATATATCCAATTCTACCTGAAGCCTAACAAAGGTAGAATGAAGAACATCTGTTTATTGGTCTAAAGCCATAAATCTGCCTAAGGTGTTACCTATATCTTGAAAGCAGGTACCTACCCAGTATTGCAATAAAGATTAGGCAGACATACTCAGATTGGCATGATATAAAATAATTCTATCAATGGTTTGAAGCTCGGGAACCAAGGCTTTACCATTGACACCTCCTTATCCCAGGACCAGGGTCCATTTGTTGAATAAAAGATCTATATTCTAGTGCCTCATAAAGTAGCACAAGAAAGCCTTGAGCTCATCGGCATATTTCTATCAATTTTTTTAGTTTGGCATTCCATGAAGAAGTAATCCAGGCATGCAGAGTAGCAATACTAGGCCAAAAAGAGCTAAACTTACATATTCAACCTGTTTTAGGGAGTTTCACTTACTCACACTACACCTCTTTTCTCAGAGAAAGAATGGGATGTTCACCCACACAAGAAACAATGTTTATGCACAACATCTAAGAGTCCAGAGATTTCCCATCTGACTGCCCTGCATCTTTTTGCCTCAGCTTCAAGAAGAAGATTAATTTTAGATAGGCGCTCATGTCCTGCACAGTTCACAGCAGATTCTTCTCAAATGTTTCCCTCCAGGCCCTCTTTGCAAGGCATTACTGGGTCCACCAGCGACTTGGGTGCAAGAGGGACCTAGCACTAACCAGGTAGTAGAGGATAGACCTTTCTTGATTTTTGATACCCCATCTGCTGTCCCTGTCAACACAAGACCAGATCCAGATCCTGTGCTGCTACCCCACTATCTACTGCAATAGGATTCCTAATGTTTGAGTGGGAGAAACCATTTTGAACTCCGGTTCTGTGAGCACAGTGTTGCAAATTAATTGCTATGGATTCATCAAACTTATAAACTCCACATTCATTTTATCTAACCTTTTACTTCATCATGATCATCCATGTTTTTAAAATGGTTAGTCCTTTCTGCTGACCTAATTGGGGATTTATTGTGAACATCGACTATGGTTTGGTGAGGTACTTAAATTGGCTGATTTTGGAGCATTAATGGACATTTTCTTTTGGGTTATTTGTAGCTACCTAACCTTTTGCAGCTTCCTTTGATTGTAGGACCAACCTATCTTATTGGACATAATAAAGTGCCTTTGAGTTTTCTTCTCGATGACCAAATATTGAAACCCAAAAATTAGAGATTTCCCAACATAATTTACACTCAGTCCTTCTGTCTATGGTAAGTAAGAAATCAGTAATTACAAGGGCTTATTTAAGTAGCCTCCATTAGAAACTTTTACATTGTACAAATTTTCTTCGATTTTTTTCTGAGAGATTAGTGATTTAGTTATAAGGATTGTTTTTAAGAACACCCACTAGATTGGCATTCACCAATTAGGGATTTCAGAAATCCTTTCCATACAAAACACCAGACTCATCATATATTTTCTTATTGCCTCTTATCTTCTCATCTTTGAATTTTTTTCTTCAACCCATGAAACTTTTCTTTTATTGATTCATTGCTGTCAAGCAAGCAATATTTTGTGAGAAACACTACCTTTTTTTTCAGATGACATTCAATACCATATTTACATCCTCTCCATTGTTGAAGCCCCCAAACCCTTTAAAATCTTCTGGTTCTAATAAAATTTCTACATGGTGTCCATCCACCAAATACCCCAGTATTGCCTAAGTTTTTGGATCAGAATTGTCTAAACAGAAAGACAGAATCTCCTTATTCAATTCAAATACTAAAAATAATAAGGTATATAACACTCTTGCTTTTCTTAAGACATTGGGTTTTGGACTTGTAATTGAACAAGGGATATCAACTATTTCAGCATAATGTGACCTTGCTGAATAAAACGAATCTTCCTTTTTTCTGCTGGTTTTGTAGGTGGTGTGAAATGCTGTATTTTACTTCTTTGTCAGTGTTCAAAAATTAATTTTGTTGTAATCATGTTTTTTCATGCACTTTGCAGTGTGGTTATCTGTGGTAGAATAAAGCTTAAAATGGAACCATGAAACAAAAGTAATGAAAATTATCCAGCAAGTCAGACTAGTTTTACTGATACACATATACTCCTTTTGCTACATCCTGTTTTTGATTTGTTTTGATTTTGATTTTTGAGTCTTGACATAATCAATTGTATTACACTTGTGAGTAGGAATGTGGCTGCATCCTAGGTTGACCAATGCAAATAATCTGTATGGATTGATCAACCCAGGTGTCACCAGTTGCAATTAGAGTGATAATGTTCTTTCCTGCACAATATTGCTTTTCATGCTTTTGTTTTAGATTTGATTGACACAGACTCAAATATATGCATAGGTCTATGTGAAATGTTGATGTCTTGTTTATTAGGGTCCCCACAATCTTTAGTTCTGCCATGAGTTGATTGAAGCAGATATAAGTTTTGTGTTGGTGATCACAAGATTACAAGTGCTCGATGCAAATTCCTTTGAGAAGAACCTCTTGGTCAAATTGATGCCAGTAGAACCTTTGCATTGATCAACAAAACTCTTCACCTTCTACAAGAACATAAATAGTCTCTTTGTTTACGTGATTGCAAGTTTTAACTGTTAAAGCATTAATAAAATTTTTGTGTGGTGAGCAGTCAAGTTATCAACACAATTGCCTTATCTTGAATGGAGTTTCTTGTAACTTGTTCAATTTTCCACATATTTTTCCACTATGCCCCCAAACTTAGGAACCAGCATATAAGGTTTTAATTTTTTTTTGTGTTGATAATGCCTATACTCACTTTGTCACTGGGCCAGCTCGGTCATCCATTGAGATGTTAAGAATTTTTCATTTAGCATATAAAACTTATGGAGTAATTCTTTAAAGCTTAAAGTATCCCCACAATAGCTCTCTAAAACTGCTTTTGAAATTGGGATCAAATACTCCATGGGTACTATATGTTAATTGAAACAATATATGATTGTTGTTCCTTAATAAGATGATAATCTTGACTCCCTGGTCTGTCTTTCTATACCAAATTTTTTATGGATAATGGTATTTGTGGCTTTGGTTTGACCATTTACTGTAGGATAATATGCACTAGACTTATGATGATTGATTTTGAATTCTTAGAGCTCTTCCTCTTTAATCCAATTTAAAAAGTGAGTACTTTAATGACTTACAGTGTTCAACGGGTGCCCTAATTGGTTAATAATATTCATATATAAAGTTTCTTATGATTAGAATATGTTTGCTTTTATGTATTTAGTCAAATGTATTAGAATGACTAGAAGATAGAGACACCTTTTATTTCTAGTAGGAGTCTTAAATGGTTCACAAAATCCTAGCCTCATATTTCAAATAATTCTTCTTGTTGCAGTGAATTCAAAAGTATGGAATTTTGTTTCACTTAACTACCAATTCTCTTGCAAGTATCCCACTAAGGAACTTTCTAATGACAATCCTTAAATATGGAAGCCCACCATAATTGAGAAGATAAAATTTTGAAGGTTGATCAAAGTCATGTATTCTAATTGGCCAAGGCTACTTTCTTTGAAAGTCCAAGCTAATATCAGCTAGAATAGTTAGCACATTGTTGCCTCTCCCTTTTATTTAAGTAATGTGGAATGGTTGGGATGTGCCAGCCCACTGTAATCCAATAGTTCAGAGCAATGCAATCCAAACTGGCAAGGAATGCCAAACTTTTTGTGTGCATATGATACCAGATTGTTGTTCATGCACTTGAATTTGGCTCAGCCTCACTATGTCATCCTTCCTGACCTTGGTGTGCTTCCTCTAAAGCGATGCCAATTTCTTTTGCCACAGCACACCTCAAAATCTAATATTTTCCCATATGATTTAATAACCAGTTGACTGATTAAATTGGTGTTGATATTTTGACCGTTTTTCCCTTCTTTCTATGACAGTTATATCAATATAGCTCAAGGTTATTTTTGAATTCATTTATAGAAGGAAATTTACAGCAAAAAATATGTAAAGTACGATAATCCCAGTGTTCCATGGGGACATACTCCTGGGGATCTGGGGAATGTCCAGGGGACTTGAAGGAGACACCCCTGTTTTTCAGGACTGGACAATCTGCTAAAAGGTGGAGGATTGTCATTGCTAATTCAGCACATTGTATTTAGTTTTTAAAATTTCTGCCACTTTTAATTTGTTTTAAGTTATTTTATTAGCTGTGTGCCACCTCCCCTCCCATCTCCTTGCTGTCCCTGAAACTGCTTCCTTACATCCATGCATCTCCTCGTGCTGGAAACTTGGAGAAACACTAGATTGTAATATTTTAATTTTTTTTTTTAATAATTGCTCACTTGACTTGCTTTTACTGGTTAAATCTCAATTTTATTAGAGGAAACAATCCCAATTCCTTGATATGCTGGTACCAATAATTTTTTATTTGGTGAGATGTTATCTTCCAAATAGCTTATTCATTTGCAACACTTATTTCTCGTTCAGTTCATATGGTACTTTTAAAGTGCTTATGAATGATGTATCAGAGCTTGGTATTAATGGCTTGGGTAATCAAATTCATTATTCAATGTTTGCCACATATGTAATGGTATCATGACTTGAATCATGTATAACAACTTCTTTATTCACCATGATCTGCCCAAAAATGCATCGTAGAATCATATGCCTTATGCATCATTCCTTGGGTGGGTTTTAGTAGCAATGAAGGTGAGAGGCTCATGTTTCTATCTTGGAGTTATATGATCAAATCTGAGTTACAGTGGAAAAAATCTATCCACCATTGACTTTCATAATGAAGAAATATGGGTGAATAAAGGACAACCAAAATATTGGATTGTTGACAGAACTACTGCAACTTGCAATAGTCATCCATGCACATCCTCTTACAGACTCTAACACAGGCATTGATCCTACCATATGCAAATACTACAATTTCTAACCATATTCCATTCAACCTGGGTGCTTTGATACCATATTGAAATTGCAAAATGCTCCAAATGATTGCAACAAAGTAAAATAGTATATTGTTATTCAATGGGATTGAATGAATGAAGAATGAAGGAATTCTAATGACATCCATGAGACCAAGTGGTCTAAAGGACCAAGGGACACAACATTAACACATTTTCAAGTTCCTTTTGATGTCAGCTCTTCTATTATGATCTTGATCAAGAAACCTACTATTTTGTGAAGCCTTGTCTCCTAAAATAGCTCATTCAAACTACCGACCTTCAAATTGTTTTCAAATTGAATACGAATATCCTCATACACTACGCATTCAAAGATGAAGTGCCATTCAGTTTCAACCACCCCTTTGTTGCAGAAAATACAAGTTCTTTCTTCCCACTCTTCCTTGGGGACCGTCCATCTACTTGTCTCACATCTAAGATGATTTGCGCAACTAATGTTTTAGCTTTTCCCTTAATTGCAAACCTCAAATAAGCTTTTTCATCATGTTCCCACATGGGGTTGAACTCTTTGACATAGTATGCTTTTTCCGGCCAATTTGTTTTGTCCACATGGTAGTCCTAAATTTTTCTGACACAAACATTTTTTATTTCTTCATTAGTGTTAGGACATTCTTGCAAGTTAATGTCCCACTTGCTGTTCTGCTTCATCCAAGTCTTTTTCCTAGGGTTTAATTCCTCAACCATTTTGGGTCACTGATGCTTATCCATGTTTTCAACCTTTTTTAAGTAGCGTAGCAAATGTATTATTGTTGATGCTTTCATTAGAAACATTCCCGCCTCAGCCAAAAGGATCTCATAAGGGATCATTGATTCGACTTTGAGACTACTAGTAATTAATTGTTTTTGGATTCTTTCTAATTTCCTCCACTTGTGGTTTAACATGCTACTCCCCAAACCTCACAACCAGAGAGGACAATTGACATGACCAACAAACCAAAAAGGATTTTCTTGGTTTTCCAATCCCATAACTCCGCTTTCCTACACCTATTCTCAAGTAGGAAAGAAACTCTCCATCCTCCTTTTATCCGTTTTATTCTACAAGTCTCTCAGTTGAGCCTATTGTGAAAATCAATTCCTAAGTACTTGTGTTCTTCCACTATCTCCAATGAGCCTCCTCCTTCAAAGATAAAGTTAAATTGTTGCTTCTTCCTTTTCAAAGAAAAAATTACGACTTTGGTCTTGTTGGTGTTCACTTGCATCTCGACCTCTTGACAAAAGAGTTCTAAAGCCTTCAAATGCTCTCTCAAGCCATGGGGAATTTTTGCTATTAGAATAAGATCATCCACATACAAAATTAACTTCACCACGTAACTCGCCAGCTTGATCCCCTCTCCAATAGTTTTGTTTAACCATATTCAAGTTTATCAATATGTAAACCAAACAATGTGGGGGATAGAGGACACCCTTGCTTGACTCCAATGTTGCTACCAAAGCATTCAGACATATCTTTTTTAGTTCTGATTTTAGCTCTAACCTGCTCATAAAGATTATGAACAACCACTCTATACTCATTAGGAATCCCAAGTTCCTCCATTTTTCTCCAAAGTTTGTCCTTAGGAACAATGTCAAAGACTTTTTTGAAATCAACGAAGCAACAAAATGCTCTTCCACCTTGGGTGTCCCAAAACTTTTCAATGAAGTGTCTATGAGTGATGCAGTGATCAATGGTAGAGTGCCTTGGCCTAAAGTCAACTTGCCCTTTTGCTCTTTTTCCCTCTTTTTTTGCCCACCTGCTGATTCTATGTTCTATCATGCTCCCAAAATGTTTTTCAAGAAGAGGATTGATCATAATAGTATGATAATTGGAAGGGTTATTGATATCACCACTTTTGTAAAGTGAGATAACAACACTAGTAGTCCATTCAATTGGAAAACTCCCTTGTGTGACACTGTTAAAAATTCTCTTGATGTGTGGAGCAAGCTGCTCAACTCCCCATTTTTTAAATTCTGCCTGCAGCCTATCAATGTCTTCAGCTTTACCACCTACTAAATTTTTTATGCCTTGTTTGATATCTTCCATTGAAAAGAGCTTGGTTGATGTGCCAATTATGGGAGGGTTACTTTTCTCTTGTGCCCGTTCATAAAGGAGCTTCTCATAATCTAACCACTGAGTATTCATGATATTGTTTTCTGTTTGTTTTCTTTCTTGCTGTCGCTCCCTCCAAAAGTCTTTGGGGTTGTGTATCCCTAAAGAAATTAATTCTTTCCTTATTGAAATCACATATCTTTCTTTTTTAGATTTTATCAGTGGTTCATATTTTTTCTTTCTTTTTTTTGGCTCATTCTGTTTAAGGTTCTTATAGCAACCTTGCATTCTTCATCATACCAGGGTTAGTTGGGAAAGCATTTGAAACCCTCTTTATAGGTCGAGATCTCTTACACACCTTTAAAGCCATGTGAATTAAAGGGATCAACATATTGCTGCAGATATAATAACTTTCTTTATTGTTTTCCTTGCACTCTATGTTGTTTTTGCCAGCTGAAGGTGCTGTTCAAGTGCAGCAACAAAGAGCTCTTGATTTTCTTGATTCACAAGAATTTTATCTTGTGTTTGAACTTTCCTATGCATGTGTTGGGTTTGCCCTTAATGTAGGTTGTTTGTGTGGATGCCAAACTTAACAAGGAGAGGCATATGATCAGATTTCAACTCAGTAGGACATCCCCCAATATTAAACTTCAACAACCTAGAAATAGAACTCTGAGAGCAGATTACATAGTCCACCACACTTTGCCTGTTGTAGGTTTTACAAGTGATAACACCAAATCTTGGCCTTTTTTTCATGCCATAACAGATAACCGTGCCATACAAACTACATAAACTTACCAACTCCACTCCAAAGTATGACATACTCCCATTCCTATCTTGCAAAGCCCTTTCCCAAAGCTGGTCCCCATTTTCCTCTAGACATAGAGGATTACTATCCCCTCCTTCTTCATTGCCCAACTGGATAGATTGATTGTTTGCTGTCCTAGCATTAAAATCACCAATTAGAACTATTTCTCCTAATGTGTTGAAAACATAAATGTCTTATTTTAAAGCAATAAATGGGTTTCATTATCTAGATTTATCTTCTTGTAGAACTTCTAGCTTCTTGGAGCAAAGTAACAAGCAGGCAACCTAATTGTTACCTCATTACCTGTTATTTTCAGCCATATGAACTGCTTATTAGGGCCCTCTTTTTCTACTTTTACTATTCCACCCCACATTTCTTTTATAGGATTGTGATCCCTCCATGCTCTTCACCTGGTTTAGTCCCTTTATTCCAAACTGAGATTTTATTGTATCCTTCAAAGTATGGAACTTTGCATCCATCATGTTCATGCGTTTTTATAAGAATAATAATGTCTTTCCTCTTTGCTGTGGGCCCCAACCTCAGGCCTCTCCTCCAAGGGTAATCTCTACAATTCCAACTTACCATGTGTAGATACTCCCGTGGGGGCCTCAAATCCCTATTTCTTGTGTGATAACCACTCATTGACTCGAGCTTTCCCATTTTTCAACCATGCCCACTTTTCTACATCTCTTGCTGATTTCACTTTCTCCCACTCCTTTCTTCACTCTTCTTGTTGGGCAAATGTCAAGTCTTCATCAAGTAAATATGAGTGCCTCTAAGCAATCCCTTGTTCTTTAGGAGTGCAAACTTGTCTTCCATGTTTCATAAGGCAAATCTTACATGCCTATTCTTTCCTTCTATTTTCCTTCCCATCCTATTTGCTTGTTGAATACAACTTTTCCATTTCAGCTTGTCCTTAAGGAAGTCTCTTGCTAAAATATCAGTTCTCTCCCTCTCACCAAAGTCCTTCAAATTTTTGATGATGATATTTACAACCTTGTTTTGTTTGTCTTTTTCTTCTCTTATTTGCCTCTTGGTTTGTTTCTCTATGATTTCTTTTTCTTTGATTGATGGTCTATTTACAACTTGTGCCCAAGACTTGGCTTCTTCTATTTGTTCTTTTAATTTGTTTTCTCTTAATTCTATGCTTGTGATTGCTGATGGAAACTCTTTCAGCTGTGTTGTGCCACTTACTTTCAATGTTTTTGAACTCTTTTTTTTCTGCTTTCGCTTGTTCTCTTGCTGTCCTCTTTCCATATTATTTTGCAAGCTTATTACTTGTTCTTTGAGTAACTTGTTTTCCCTTTCAAGGTTCCAATTTGTTTCTATAATTTCCTTTAGCTTGATATCTTCTTGCCGCCCCTTTGCTTCTATATACTCAATACCGTTTTTTATGCTCATGAACTCATTTACATTAAGCTATGATGACCACAACGGAGTGGTTGTGGGTCTGTATGGGTCTTTAATGCCTTGAGACCATTCCTCTCTTTCCCCTTTGCTTGCTGTGAGAGTTTTGGTATTGCTTTTTTTTACTCCGAATCCTCTTGAAGTGAAGAAACCTCCATCTTTTTGCCTTTGTCTGGACCTTGATCTGTTTGGTCACCTACTAGATGATACATTTTAATGGTTGATAGTTGCATTGTTTCTAATTGCTTTCAGTAAAATCATACTGAGTTTTTTTTTTCGGTGACTGCCTCATCTTTTGGATTTGCCTACATCTTAGAATTCCCTTATATTGCTTTGCATTCACAAAGATCAACCTTTCACTTGTTTCAACTGCATTAGCTTGATAAAACCCTAGCAAAAAAAAATTCCAAGGGCCAAATATATTCCTTACATGAGCAATAGGGTATGAATCTGCAGGCCCCCTTGTTAATTGAAGATTGTGATTCTAGGGGATGTTTAAACCCTCTTGGTATGACCTCCTTAACAAGGAATCAGAAATCTGCATTTGGGTACATATTTACTTTGGTTTCCATTGGCTTATATAAGCCTCTCAATTCAAACTACCCCAGCAACTTCCCAAACTACCTAACCAAAGTAAACACAACCAACACAAATAGTAAACTACCCTACTTACATTTACAAGGGCAACTTGTTATTGTTCTAACATACTAATTATTAATGTACTTAAATTTATTCATTAACCTAGATGCAATGTTGCAAACACATCCACCATTTTCAAATAATACAATATTTTCTGCAGGAACAAATTATTTTCCCAGGATTTTGTTTGATACAAATTCCCAATTTTGCTCATAATTTTTTCATTGTATCCTCTCTAGAAACATTCAACTGCACTGAATCTGAAAGGCATAAATGAATAATAGGTCTAGCCTTCCTAACAAGTTTAGCATAATCTTCAACAGCCATACCTTTAGGACTAATCACTACCAGGAGGTGCAACCCTTGTTTTATGTCTGCATCATGGTTAGAGTCCATCAATAAACTGGCTAAGCTTCATTTTGTTTGTTGAATGATAACCTAACATTCTTGAAAATCCAATGAGATGTTGGCACACCAGAACGAATTCTTCAAGCTGCTGTTTTGTTCTAGATATTTCTGTCAAAATCTCCTGATTGCTGCCCAAGGATTTATGCTCTGCTTCAAAAGCATCTTTCAAATCCCCTCATCTAAGAGTTTTGCTTATAATCACCAAATCACCAACATATATTATTTGATGGTAGATCCTCTTGAAGTGGATGTAAGTGGAAGTCGATGTAAGTGAGTTTTATTTTTTGTTCTTCCTCATAATCTTAGGTGGCTTCAGAGTAAGATCATTTGTATGACAATATCTGACAGGTTCATCTCATTACCCTGGATTGTCTAAAGATACTTTATGTTCGCATTTTGGAGGCAATTTGGAATATAAATTTCTTCTTTCCTTGATTCTTTTTCTTGTTATTTCCACTTTCTGACACTATTTCCAATATTCATTTGAGATCGTTTATTTATTAAGACTAACGTTTCACTGTTACTTATTATTTGATTGATATCACTTATGTTTGAACTCCCTTCAATATCCCTGGACTCTTGTCATTTATTCTTATCAATAACTTTTTTTCAACACTTTTTTATCCCTTCAGCTCCTATGTAGATATTCCTTTGTTCAGACCCTTGAGGTACCTAACCGATCTAAGTACAGATTCTGTTTGTTGCTTAACTCATAAATTCTCTTCTACCGTTTTACCTGTTGTGCCTTATTTAACGTAAGATTCTGAACCACAAAAGAGACACTAATTTTCCTCGAATAGACCATGATGTCCATGGTAAAAATTTGACAAAAACACACATTTAAAGTTAAAACTAAGCAGTAAGTACTATGTTGTCAATTGTCTAATCGATTTTTCATCTTTAATTGTGTATTCTTGGTTACATAAAAGATGAGATTAGAACACCATGCTGAAGCCCAGATTTTTTCTCTCCTTGATACAAAATAATTTCTTTGGTGGATATATGCTTGGGTAAGAGGAATATTATCAATCTTGAAAACATTGCTGCTTTGGGGTCTATCGATAAATAGATGGATATAATCTCAAGCAATAGATTTGTGTTCTTGGTTATGCAAAAGCGGTTATTAGATCACCGCATTTCAGCCCAAATGTTATTTCTATCTCCTGGTTACAAAAGAATTGTTTTGCTGGCATACTTGGATAAGAAAAACACTATCAATCTTGAACGCATTGCTGTTACAGAGTCTATTGATAAATAGATGGATAATATTTCAAACAATGATCAAAGCAGCTTATCACCTGCTATGGGAAGAGATTATCCATCTCTACGTAGATAGACATCCTCTTAGAAACTTCTGTAAGGGGAGAATTATTTTCATAGAGGTTTAAATAAATGATCTTTGGTTAACTTCTCTTACTCTTCTAAGAAACCATCTGATTGCATTTGTTAGGACCCTTATGCCCTAACCTTCTCTTATTGTTATGCACATTGTAACAATCATAGTTTAGTTATTTAGTTAATACTACATTGTGTGCATCCCACATGCATCACATAAAGTAATAATAGTGTAATGAGTTCATATTGAAAGTGTGGACTTATCTCATATGGTTTGTATCTCATAGGCCTTTTTGTGAGTAATGAAGAGAAGATCATCTTGAAATCATATTTTGTATTGGAGCTTTGCTCTTAAGGTGGTTGCCCCCTTGAAGAGGCCTGTGATATTTGTTCCAGATTCATGAATATAAGCATGCTTGCAGCTATTTTTCAAGCATTGTGTTCTTTTTCATATGTTATTGCTTCTGTTTGATAATATTTTCCAAGTAAATTCTTACCAGCATTACCATTCTGAAAGTGAGTGGATGAAACACAACATGATTTGAATTTTGTCCAAAGCACATCATGATAAAATTGTTAATAAGAGCACATCTCAATTGTGTGCATGAGATTTGGATTGTGCCTTTTATGTCTATCAATCTAAGATTTTTTGTGCTATACAGATGTGATTACTATAATCTATCAACTGAACTAATTCCATATAGAGATGCTCTGTCCTGGCAAAAACGCTTGGTGGAAGCTAAGCAAGCCTTGTTGGAAGAAGATGGGGATGTATGTAGTTCTCTGGTGGTTCTTCAGCATCCTCCAATCTATACTTTGGGCACTAGGAGCTCAGAGAAATATTTACACTTTGATTTGCAGCATTCTCCAATTGATATACTTCGGACTGATCGTGGTGGTGAAGTGACATATCATGGCCCTGGCCAGGTAATGCTAAATTCAAGCAGGCAATATGCAATTACTTCTGTAATAGTTCCTTTACTTTCATGTCCAAAAGTAGTAGCTAATTATGTAGCTTCATGTTTGCATGAGCCAAATCAAACTTGTAAATTGTTTTTGACTCTGATTTTTTTTTCTAAGATGCATTGGAGTTGCAGCTTGTGATGTATCCTATTATGAATTTGCGCCATTACAAAATGGATCTTCACTGGTATCTCAGAGCTCTAGAAGAAGTGATCATAAGAGCTCTGTGGTCTGAATTTTCTGTAAAGGGATCGCGTATTGATGGGCTTACTGGAGTTTGGGTTGGTATGTGTCTCACCTTTGTCGTGATGTTTGTTTTGGCAGACTGTAAGGGGGAGGTTATGAAGATTATTTCTCACGTATCCTTTTTGTCCAAGCAGGAAATCAAAAAGTGGCAGCTATTGGCATTCATGTTTCTCGATGGATAACATATCATGGTCTTGCAATTAATGTTACCACAGACCTTAAAGCCTTTTCCAAAATTGTTCCTTGTGGCATAAGTGATCGGGCAGTTGGGAGCTTATTTGAGATTTTAAATTCAACTTCAAGTCAAGATGTAGCAATTCCAAGGCTCAAAGGTAGCAGCCAAAAATTAGATTCATCTACATTATTAGATTTGACTCTAAAGTCATTGCTTAAAGAATTCTCAGAAGTTTTTCAGGTTGATCTCATTGAGAAAATAGCTCTCGATGTTAGGGGCATCTCGGAATTTGCAAATGCATGAACCATTCACTCATTCTTTTGCTATTTAGAGTAGTTCTATACTTTTCAGCTTATAGCAAAAGGTTTTACCGAGATGTGTTTGGATGCTTCATTGACTGAGAAGACAATAAGCCCTAATATTGATCAAAAGCTGGAACTCCATCCACTGCATGGATTGGCACGTTTGTATGATGAGTTAGTCTAGTTGAAAATGCACGCATTCATGTGCATTGGAGATTAAATATTCCAAGAAAAATGATTATAGACTATTTAATATCATGCATTGGTGTATAAGCAAGGGCAGTAATTGCTTAGCAAAAAGAGAATCCAAAGTTGGTTATTTGGTGCTTTATGTGCCCTTTTGTATACCGACAACAATGTTTGCATCTTGAAGGCACATATATCGTTATATGGTGTGTGACAGCTCTCTCAATGTTGATTTTTCAATCCAGTTGTGACGAATATTAAGAAAAAGCTCTTTCATTTTGTGTGGGCACGTTAAATTCTACTGCTTCTTTAAGGGTTCTTTTTCTAAAATCACAACCTTGGCGTCTTCAATGAACATTTTGCGGTGGGAGTACTACATGATAATGTAAGTGGTTTACTTTGTCTATTTGATAACACAAGTTTCATTGTAAAGAGACTACTTTCAAATATTGAAGAAAAAGTTTTGGTTTTTAAAAACTGGTTATATCTATTGATTATAAAGTTTTCACTAAGGGGAATTTAACACAAAATATAATTTAAATGGGATAAAAAAAGTCTAAATTGAATTAGGTAAAAAATGAGGTGCAGTGTTTCTCAACATGTAATTTATGTTATTAAATTTTTTTGACATGATAGATAAGGTTTATCCCAACTAAGTAGTGGATAAGAATTATAATGAAACTTGCATAATTCTCTATAAACTGAGTTTCTAATTCCCTTTTTATATATAAAAAAAATTAATTATAATCAATAAGGATTTATTTCAAATATCCTTTCCATTAGATGTTTTGTCCTCAGAGTACGAGTACAAATAGATTCAAATCAATGACACTTTGGTTAGCAATTCACCCTCCAAATGCCTCATTGTCAACATCTTGGAACTTTTGTGAGGCAAATTCAATGGTCTATTATATGAAATCCTTTTTGGAGGAACCAAATTTTGGGATGTCGAATTTTACATGAAATCCCTCAAATTTTTTAATATGATTGTACTCTAAATTTAGAATTCAAGGAAATTGCTTTGTACTGTGCTCCTTGTAGCCAAAACAATATAATATCTAGTTTATGGTTTTTTTATAGTGACATATCCTCAACATTCACGAGTATTAAGGCCAATGTACCAAACTATATATATATAAAATAACATTTTATTGATGCTAAAAATCTATTACATTTTGATTTGAAGAGCAATTCAAGTCACTCAAGTAAAAGATAGATAAAATTATAAAAAAATAATATAAAATTATTTTGAGTATTTTTAATTTAATTTAATTTTATATTTTCAAATTTTTTAGAGTGGAATTTAATTTTTATATATTTTTAAAGTTATTTGATAAGTTGTTTTAACATTTTTCTAAGACATTTAATTTAGTTTGTGATTTATGCTTTTATCCTTTCTAGTTATTTTATCTTGATGATGGATCATGAAATATGATTTGAAACGTTGATGATGAAATTTTTTACATAGTTAAATCTACAAATATACCAAGCTAATATTATGGATTGTGAAAATTTCATGACTTTAATGTGATCTATGTTTTCAAATATATATTTAAAATTTAGGTTTTGTGTTACGCGCTATGAATAATGATCTTGACAATTGGAGTAGCAAAAATAAATAATTTAGTATTTTTCAATGTGCTAATAAATTTGTCATTTAAAAAAGAAATCATTTCGGCTTAAGAAAGACATTAGTCATGACCAAGCGTAGCATCTTTTCTAATCTTAGTGAAACCTCAAATTCAATATTTTTAGTTGGTTTCCATTTTTTTGTTGTAAAGCTATGTAATCGTCAAGTTTGAAGCATGAAAGTATTATTGATAAATAGGAAGGTATTTTTACACCTTGCATAATATTATTTTAATGTGTAATGTTGGTTCTCATACATTTGGACACCACATTCGAGAAAGAATCTTGAAATTCCTCTTGTAAGTTTGATCCCATCACATGGATTGTTTCTTATGATGCATAAGAGGATTTACATTGAGCATTGAAATTAGGGGTTACAAAGAAACTCTATGGAGCATCTTTTATTGATTAAATGTAAGAGTGGGTAAGAGTAGTTGATTGCTCCAAAATCAAGCACTTGGTTTGACCAAGTGGACTCTTTGGTTACGAGGGTCAAGGAATTTCATGGAGTTACATTATATTCATAAAGGGTGTATTCATGATGTGGGGAACTTGGATCTAATTGAAGGAATTTTGACCAAGTATGGGCTCACAAATTTGACCACTTGTAGTTTCCCAGTTTTCCTTTTGGCTATATATCAAGTGCTTGAGTTTGTGTTTGGACACGTTGTGGCAAATTTTCAAAGAAGACACATACTATTGGATTGATCATAGGATTGAGAGCAACTTATATAGTGCATCGAGATAGGTTCTTTGAAGGTGCATGTTTTTGGATTAGACATAGGATTGAAGACATCATTTAACACAATTAAAATTCTCTTTACATTGTAATCATTTCTTTTGGAAAAAAAATTATACTAAGAGTCTCAATACATATTGCAATACAATGATTTCCAAATGATCAGGGCTAAAAATAAAACAGAGAGAGAGAGAGAGAAGACCCAAGAGAGTTTTCCACAAATCCATCCCTAAGAAAGAACCAAAGCCCATCAAAAAATAATAACTTGAAAAGAAAGGGGGCATCGTATCAACAAGGTTGGTAAGATCAAGATACCAAGCATACGAAAGAAGCCAGAAAGGCCTATAAGACCAACAAAATTTACTTTGTTGAAGAGTAGCAGTCATCAAGCTTGATTTGTAATGAAGAAAAATGAGGGACATCAAGGTTAATCATTATTAACAAGAAGGAGAAGTTGAGAATATTTTTAAGAGGTAGAGTCTCCCATTGAGAGACATTCTAGTTGGGATTTTCCTCTATAAATCATTTGGCAAGACAATCCACAATTGAGTTCCCTTCACAAGGGATATGAACAAAAGACATAACCTCAAATTGAGGAGTAAGACAAATAATCTATTGAGCTAATATCATGAGCTATCAGGAAGATCATGAATCCTTTCTCTGTTCAAGAGAGAGACCATGATTATGTTGAGAAACAAGGTGAAACTATTGCAATAAAATATTCTCAAAGGTTGAGCAAAATTGAAATTAATCTCTTAATGAGTAGACTACTAGAAAAGATTGTTTGTGTGAACATAAATCAACAATAAGAATAAAATCAACAAACCATAATAATACATTATTTATGTGGAGAAACCCTTTCAGAAAAAAACTCCACCAAAGAAAAATGTAAAGTATCTATTAGTCTTCAAAGAACATGGATACAATATCAACTCACATCCTCTACGTACTCTGGTAGAATTTTGGCAACATCTTTGTACCTACAAACATAATATCAAACTACTATCTCATACCTCCAACATATAATCAAAGAGAGGTCCAACATATAAATGACTTCACAAAAATAATGGATAAAACCATTGTATCATGTAAAATCCCCACACCCACTTGGAGAGCATCCTCCACGAATATTAAATACAATCAATGACTTCACATGGACATCACGTGAGATCCATTAATGAATCCTCGAATAAAAAATGTAATTGCAAAGACATCTTTGACTCATAAATCCTTGACAACTCACATCTTCAAGTGTAGCATTTTGGAGTCCATTGACTTGTTAGAAATCGAAAAATCATTAAAATTTAATATTTGGTTGCTTGAAATAAAATTAATTTTTTATGTTTTGATCATCATGGTGTTTTTATCATCCCAACAAAATTTTAAGGAAAAAGGCTTTACCAGTCAGGAGTTATTAGCGTTTTGGTTTATGGTGTTAAGAAGTGATTAGGAGCATCGTTGAAAAAGTATGTAAGATTATTTTGAAAAACTGTCCAAAGTTTTAAAAGATCATAAAAAGGGAGTTTTTCTAAGCATTTAAATATTTTATTTGTTTGAAGGTGAGATCGAGTGAGTTTTGTACGCACTCTCTTCATTATTCTTATTTGCTCGCTTTTTGGAAAATCCTAACCTCTTTGCTCACTTTTTATCAAATCTTGACCTCTTTGCTCAATTTTTGACAAATATTGACCTCTTTTCTCACTTTTCACAAGTCATAACCTCCATTCGCTTGTATGCTCACATTTTTGAAAATCCTAACCTTTTATTAGTAGCTTGCTCACATTTTCGAAAATCCTAATCTTTTATTGCTAACTTGCTCACTTTTTCAAAAATTCTAACCTCTTAGTTGCTAGCATGCTAACCAATTCAAAACTTAAAAACATGATCTTTTTAAAGGGAGGAAAGGAAGTGGTTACAACCAATGTAATTTGCAGGAGATAATTATGCATGCCATGACTGCAGAACATGCATTAACATATTTGTTTAAAGGATTTCAAAGAAATGTGGCTACTTGAGATGCCATGATTGTATAATATGCACTAAATTAATTAATTTAAATGCAATTGTGTTGGGCATTGAAAAATAGCTTAAATAATTTTTTTTTAGTTTTACACAGTCACAGTAAAATTGCAATATCTTGTTCATTTATCAACAAAATTTTAAACTTTAAAATGTTTCAAAAAGTAGAAGAATAGAAGAAAAAAACCCATAAAATATTTGAATAAATTATGAGATCTTTGTGAGCAACTCAACACACAAATCTGATGTGAAGAAGAAGGTGTGATTCATTTGTAGGCACAAATTGTTTGATAGAATGCCTCAAAAATATGTTGTCTTATGGGATGCAATAGGCACAAATTATCATTTGAAAGTGGTTCCCTTAAGCATGAAGAAATTTCAAAGCAGGCAAATGAATTACTAAATTGTATATTTGAGGAAATCGTGAGGGTCTTGCTCCAAGAATTAAGGTGATAGTATATTATATGGGGAAATTGAAGAAAAATGGGAAAGTATCATTTTTGCAAAGGAGTGGTGATGATTTTATAAATGACAGTTACATTTATTTGCCAACTTCATTTGGTTCAATTGAATATTACTTTGTGGTTGTCCTTGGAAGGCTTAGCAAGCTTGATGGACCGAAATTCACTATTTAAGGATGTGAGTGTGGGAAAACTTGGTTGATTCAAAATTCTTCATGATGGTCAAGGCTATCGTTATAGATGGATCATATCATGATGTGGACTCTAGTATACTAGCATTCCAACTTATAGTCATGGGGCTTTCTTGTGACAATTGGGGATCATTTGGGTGATGTTATTAATGATCTCAATTCAAGACATGGTCAAATCCATAATTTCAATGATGAATCAAAAGAATTGAAAATTGTTGATGCATTCATTCCATTTGCAGAGATGTTTCAATATATGAGTATGCTTCATGATGTGATAAAAAATTGTACGTCTCATACAATGCAAATTACTAGTTTCTATGTGGACACCTCGGCATAACCCATAATTCAAAAGCTAACAAGTTCCTAATTACCTCTTTGTAAAAGTGACTTATGTCACTTCCTGTAAGAAAAAGTTAGAAATAGAACTCTATTTCTAGAAAAGTGATGTAAAATGTAACCAAACAAGGTTATTATTCTCAAAACCATTGTATTTCAAAAAGGTAATTTGGAGGTAGTTATAAAATGGTTACTAGGTAGTTACAATCAATTATCAAGAAGAAGCCTATAAATATTTAAGGATTCTCTATTGTAAAGGGGGGACTTTTACAGAGGGGAAACACAGACTTTTTGATGACCTTTGGCTTTACACATTGTACAAAAAGGGTTTATGAGATTGTAGAATTTCATAAAGATAATACAAAATAACTTTGGCTAGTATATTTTGAATGTATTTCTAAGTTATTATTACTAGATTTTTGTATGTAAAATTGGTAATCCCTTTATGTTTTGGTGGAGATCATCTATTATCTATTTAAATGCTTATTAATCTATGCAATTGATGTAATGAAACACAAGCATGCTTTGGTATCTCAGTTTGAATGTGTTGGAGTTACTCATCTCTTCATATGCCAATAATTGTAACCCTTCTTTCATTGTCATTGCATATTGAAATATACATTATGAAAACCCTCTTGTAATGGTTGTCAATCATGAACTCCTATTTGGTATTTGTATGTCTACAAGTATGGTATTTTTCATTTAGCTTTCTTTAGTTTTCTTCCTTTTCTCCTTTATGTACTTTTGAGTTAAAAGTACAAAAAACCTTAAACACTCTATCATACAAGGGAGTTGCCCCTCTCAAATGTAAAGGAATACTTTTGTTTCACAAGGAATCTCTCCAACTGTTGGAGTGTTATTGCCACTTTCCATTGGGTGAGTCAAGTATCATTTCAAGTGCCAATCCGCTTACCGACAGATTTTTGGTGGCTCTACTAGGGAGCAAAGTGTTGGTGCATTTTGTTCCTTAGAAATCTAAAGATTCCTTCCCTATAATGAAGGTTGGTGACTCTGTCTAAAAGAGGAATCCAGAATAATGGTTTGGTATAAAGGAATTCAAAGTTGTAACTCACAAAGTGATAGTGACAATGATGATGAAGATTATTCTTTTTCTATGTACTCATATAATAAAATACAAGTTCTTGAAGAGCTCAAGCAAGTTGAATTCTTGAAGAGCTTCTATGGTGGCATGCAATTTTCTTCCAATGAGATGCATCCCTCTTTGCTTCAAACTTTGCAAAATATTTAAGAAAAATATGGAAAAGAAACTCGTTTTCTTGCTCGTGATCATGAATTCTTACTAGAAATAAGTTGTACATTTGAGGTTAAAGAAGATTTTGTTGAGGGATATCATTTGCCTAAACTAGTAATTGACAACAATGATGAGGAAAAAGATCCTTCTATTGTACCTATTTCCCAAGAAAATCAGATTCTTGATGATCCTAAGCAAATTCAATTTTTGAAAAGATTTTACAAAGACATGCAACTTTCTCTTGATAAGGTGGATCCTTCTTTTGTTTAGGCGTTGCAAAAGATTGAACCAAAAGATGGGAAGGGGACTTGTCTTCTGGAAACTCCTGTTCCTCAAATGGAATCCATTGTTGAAATGGATTCTTTGTATAATGAGGACAACAATATAGAGGATAATTTTTCTTAAAGATGAACATCCATTTGTCAAAACACCTTGCAATCAAAGTGTTAAAAGTGGTTCATCAAAAATGCATGCGCCAAAAGAGATGAAGTTGGTATACCTACTCATGATGATGCATGTCAAAATAATAATCAAGAAAAAGTGGCAATGGTGGAAAGAAGAGATTCTATCGAAATATGTAATAATTAAGAAGAAAGCTTTCACTGGCTTGAAAATAAAGATGATGATAAGGCACTACGAGATGAAATTCATTAAGTTTTCATTCCCAATTGGTGTCTCGATGCTTCAGATGATGACTTTATTTGTGGAGGACCTTTTCATTCATTCATCACTGATCACTGAAGTCAAAAATCCTATTGATGAAATTGAAGGTATGAACTCATCCATTTCTTCTTCTATGCAATCATTAGACAATAAAATTTCTGAGTTGGTCATATTAAAATAAAATTAAGTTTTGTCTCAATAAAATGTTCCTACGACTTTAGGAGAAAATACCCAAGAAGTAGACTTATCTTCTAAGTTAGCACAAATTTCATCATATTAAAGGCTACACAAAAAGGATCACGACATTCAAAACTACCTCGTGGATAATGAGGATAGTAATATAGATGCGACAAAAATTTCTTATAAAGTTGGTGCAATAGCAAGGTGTAAATTTTTCATGTATAAGAAAGACTATTGAAACTCATATTGAACATTTGAAAAGTGAACTACGAGCTTTTATAAATCTAATGAGGTTCAAAAGAATGCTCAGCTCAGTGGAACCTTTGCTTTTGATTGTTGTGTTAAAAATTCAAACATTGGCTTTCTATGAAATGAAAAAGCTTCCTATTTTCTTGTTCATAGCTCTAAATCCTTATTAGAGAAAAATCATGCATCCAAACAAGCCTTTGTATCGAATGAAGAAAATCATGTGATATCGTATCATCCACATGAAGAGGACAATGTTATAAAGGAATAATATTCCATAGGGGAATCGGTGCTTGAAAATGTGTTGTAATCAAGAAACTGAAAAAATGTGAAGATGAAGCCAAATGAATCTCTACTCTAGTGCACATACAATCAAAGTGTGAAAAAGGAATTAATGATAATGTTGATACAAAAATTATTTCTCCTTTGAGTAAGTCTTCAGGAAGTAGTCCCCATCACGTAGATTCATTGCATCATGCATGCACCAACAATGAAAAATCTATTACAGGTTCTCATGATGACACATGTCGAATGAAAGGTCACAAAGACGGAATGGAAGATAAAAATCATCTTATGCAAGTTGAGCCTAATGGGAATGCATCTCCAAATCTAGACCATTGTTTGCCATGCCTAGTTGAAATTATGTCAGTGAAAGAAAAATTATTTCACTTATCAAAGGATCAAGAAATCAATGATGATCAATCTAGAGAAATCCAACAAAAGAGTTTGCTTCATGGTATTCCTACTTGTTTCTCTAAGATATTAGATAAAGACTATTCTTTTTTTGACAATCTTTCATATTGATTAACTAATTAAAAAGGAAGATTTTGAAGTTGTAATACTTCAACTTATTCAAGGAGAAATGATTTCTAACATGCAAGATGAGGTCAAATTGATTCCAGATTCAAATATTTTTAATGAATAATGGTTGTTTGGATATGTTGCCTCACCTAGAGAAGTTGCACATACTAGAAACCTCAAGAGTAAAGAGAAAGAGACAAAGTTGTAAATGAGTACACAGGTTCTTCAAGATTGCCACTTGGTTATTTCATCATGAAATTTATTCTCCTCAACTAGTCAGTGGGTTTGCATGATTCATCCAAAGTGATTTGGGGTGGGGATCACCTACCATATACATATTTTAGGTAGTAATTTTATTTTGGTTGTGTGTTCCATTATGGACTGTGTTAGTTTCTAAAATTGGTATCTTATGTTGTTTCATTTGACTCTATTTACCAATGGATAATGCACACTAATCCTTGCGAAGATTCTGGGTTCATCCTGTGTCCTTTGCAACCCTAGTCCCCAATCAAAGCTAGTTGTTAACCTCATTTTTAAACTTGAAAAAATTTAAAATTTTGAGTCAAAATCATTAAACTATGAACACCCTAGTTAAAATAATTCCCAATCATCTACAAATATTGGGCCTCTTTCCATTTTGGAGAAAAATCTTCATTTTTCTCAATCAAAACCCAAAGGAGTAGTGATGTAGCTTGTCAAGATTTACAAAAACAATTAAATTTTAAAAACCATAAATGTTTATGAAAAAATATTTTAGGAGGATGTTCTTGATAGTATTACGAGAAATGTGGCTAGTTTTTGCAGCAACACACTTCTCGATTTAGGAAAATTTAAAGTTTTAATTTTATCAATTTCATTTAAAAAATTATTAAAATTTAATAGTTTTTTGCTCAAAATAAAATTATTTTTCTAGGTTTTGATCATCACAGTGCTTTTATCATCCTAGAAAAATTTCAAGGAAAAACGATTTACTAGTCAGGAGTTATGAGTGTTTTGGTTTATGGTGTTAAGAAGTGATCAGGAGCTTCGTTGGAAAAGTATGTAAGATTATTTTCAAAACTTTTACAAAGTTTTAAATGGTCATAAAAAGGGATTTTTCCAAGAATTTAAATATTTTACTTGGTTGAAGGCGAGGTCGAGTGAGTTTTGTACACATTCTCTCTTCGTTATGCTTATTTGCTCACTTTTTGGCAAATCCTAACCTCTTTGCTCACTTTTTTCCAAATCCTAACATCTTTACTCACTTTTTACCAAATCCTAATCTATTTCCTCACTTTTTAGAAAATACTAACCTCTTTCCTCACTTTTTCACAAATCCTAACCTCCCTTTGCTCTTATGCTCACATTTTTGAAAATCCTAACCTTTTATTGCTAGCTTGCTCACATTTTCGAAAATCCTAACCTTTTTATTGCTAGCTTGCTCACTTTTCCAAAATTCTTAACCACTTTGTTGCTAGCATGCTATACAATTAAAAACTTAAAAACACGAGCTTTTTAAAGGGAGGAAAGGAAGCAGTCACAACCAATGCAATTTGTAGGTGATAATTATGCATGCCATGATTGCAAAACATGCATTAATCGATTTGTTTAAAGTATTTCAAAGAAATGTGGATACTTGAAATGCCATGATTGTATAATATGCACTAAATTAATTTATTTAAAAAATCTCAAGGAAATGCAATTGTGTTGGGCGTTGGAAACCAATTTAAATAATATTTTTTTAGTTTTACATAGTTATAGTAAAATTGTGATATCTTTTTTGTTCTCAATGCAATTTCAAACTTTAAAATATTTTTAAAAGAAGAAGAATAGAAGAAAAAAACCCATAAATTTTTTGAATAAATAATTAGATCTTTGTGAGCAACTCAACACACAAATCTAATGTGAAGAAGAATGTGTGGTTCATTTGCAGGCACACAAATTGTTTGATAGAATGCCTCAACGATATGTTATCTTATGGGATGAAATAGGTACAAATAATCATTTGAAAGTAGTTCCCTTGAGCATGAAGAAATATCAAAGCAAGTAAATTAATTACTAAATTGTATATTGGAGGAAATCATAAGGGTTTTGCTCCAAGAATTAAGGTGACAGTATATTATATGGGAAAATTGAAGAAAAATGGGAAAGTATCATTTTTACAAAGGGGTGGTGATGATTTTATATGTGACAGTTATATTTATTTTCCAACTTCATCTGGTTCAATTGAATATTACTTTGGATTTTTCCTTGGAAGGCTTATCAAGCTTGATGGACCAAAATTCGCTATTTAAGGGCATGAGTGTGGGAAAACTTGTTTGATTCAAATTTTGTCATGATGGTCAAGGCTATCATTATAAATGGATCATATCATGATGTGGACTCTGGTATAGTAGAATTCCAACTTATTGTCATGGTGCTTTCTTGTGACAACTGAGGATCATTTGGGAGATGGTATTAATGATCTCAATTCAAGACGTGGTCAAATCCACAATTTCAGTGATGAATCAAAAGGATTGAAGGTTGTCGATGTATTGATCACATTAGCAGAGATGTTTTAATATATGAGTATGCTTTGTGGTGTGATCAAAATTTGTGTATCTCTTACAGTGCAAATTTCTAGTTTCTATATGAACACCTCGGTATAACCCACAATTCAAAAGGTTACAAGTTCCTAATTATCTCTTTGTAAAAGTGACTTATGTCACTTATTGTAAGAAAAAGTTAGAAAGCGAACTCTATTTCTAGAAAAGTGATGTAAAATGTAACCAAACAAGGTTATTATTTTCAAAACCATTTTATTTCAAAAAGGTATTTCAGAGGTAGTTATAAAATGGTTACTAGGTAGTTACAATCAATTATCAAGAAGAAGCCTATCAAAATAAGGATTTTCTATTGTAAAGGGGGGACTTTTATAGAGGGGAAACTGTACAGGAATTTTCATAGACTTTTTGATGACTGTTGGCTTTACACATTGTACATAAAGGGTTTCTAAGATTGGAGAATTTCACAAAGATAATATAACATACTTTTGGCTTGTATATTTTGAATGTATTTCTAAGTTATTATTCCTAGTTTTTTGTATATCAAATTGGTAATCCCTTTATGTCTTGGTGGAGATCATATGTTATCTATTTAAATATTTATTAATCTATGCAATTGATGTAATGAAACACAAGCATGCTTTGGTATCTCAATTTGAATGTGTTGGAGTTACTCATCTCTTCGTATGTCGATATTTGTAACCCTTCTTTCCTTATCATTGCATATTGAAATATACATTATGGTGAAAACCACCTTGTATTGGTTGTCAGTCATGAATTCCTATTTGGTATTCATATTTCTACCAGTATGGTCTTTTTTATTTAGCTTTCTTTAGTTTTCTTCCTTTTCTCCTTTATGTACTTTTGGGCTAAAAGTATAGAAAAACCTCAAACACCCCTATCATACAAGGGAGCTACCCCTCTCAAACACAGAGGAAGATTGATGTTTCACAAGAAATATCTTCAATTGTTGGAGCGTTATTGCCACTTTCCATTAGGGAAAACTTCAAGTATCATTTCAAGTTCCAATCCACTTACCAACATAATCATATAATAATTCATCATGAATACAATCTTATCCATCTCAACTATCTCAACAACCATTATATTTTAACCAACACCAATCGTACACTAATCCACCTCTAAATTAACTTCACCTCCTCTACCTTCACAAAATCAATACATCAACCAGCCAAGTTTCAATCTAGTGGTTCCTCCCCCATCGGTGGCTCCTAATAAAGAATAGGAGGATATGAAATCCACACTTAAGGATTTGCAAGCTAGAAATGCCAAGTCATTTAAGTTCAAATAATTATGTCCATATCCCTTTGATCATACTATTGCAACAACACCTTTCCCAAAGCACTTTGAAATCCCCAAATTTGATAAATATAAAGGGAAAGGTGATCCTTGGGACCACATCAAAGAATTATTTATGAATTTTTAGGAGGTGGCCTACAATAATAACTATCTCCTTTATTTTTTCCTCACAGTTTGAGAGGAAAAGTATTGGAATGGTTTCTACACCTCCCTCATGGCTCTATTACTAATTTTGAATAATTGTTTGAGAAGTTTATAACTCACTTCTCTTATAATATTGAGCATGAAGTCACCATGCTCAATCTATGTGACAACAAACAACGCAATGGAGAGATTTTTTTAGAGATACTTGCAAAGGTGGAGAGCTTAGGCTTGCTATCTTTCATGGCCTCTAATTGAAAAATAATTGGTAAATATCTTTATCCAAAACTTGCAATTGGAAATTACTTTTCAATTACGAATTCATTGTGCATCCTCATTTAATGATATCATAGAGAAGGGTGTTACCATTAAAAAAACACTCATAGATAAGGGGTTAGTCAATATTTATAAGCAAAATACCAGCAAACCATCTAATTAAAAACCTTGTTTTTGGAACAAGAAAAACAATGTTATCAATGATGGTGTCATACGTACTAAACATGTTCAAGTAGCTAATACATCTAAGGCTAATCAAACCCTATCTACCCATCCTACCACAAATGCAATATTTGTTCCTTAGGGTCCGCCTAGACCCCCTACTCAAATAAATGCTAAATGTAATTTATCTCCTTTAGAGAAACCCCTTGATGTGGTGTTTCGTAAGTTGGTACAAGCCAATGTGGTTACTTACCTAGTTACTCAACCTTTTGATGATACCAGACTGAAGCCTAATTGGTTCAAAGATAATAAGTATTGCGACTATCATAGGATTAAGGGACATTCTAAAAATAAGTGTATGAAGCTCAAGAACTATGTTCGAGACCTTATTGATAAAGGTGACATCACCTTGGATGGGACTCAATACCCTTCGTCTAATGCTCAATTTTAGATATATCAAAATGCTTTCCCAAAAAATTCTCAAGGACCTAGCACTTTCAATGCTAATCCTGGTTCAACCAATCCTCAAGGAAATAATCAACACAATCGAACCAATAATGTCAATTAAACTAGGTCCCCTTTAATTATGATAATGTGGTCAGTTGCATTATGCAAGTTGATCCATATGTGGCCATGATTAGGGTTAAAGATAAATAATTTCAATGTGTCATAACCAGTAGAGGTGGTCAAATTACTATCCCAGGTCCATCTTATGCATCCAATCTATCCCCATCGAATCCTCATAGTAATATTTTGGATCACCTTGGGAAGACTCCCGTCCAAATCTCTATTTTGGATCTTCTAAAGTCCTTCACCATTCACTAGGATATTCTTACTAAGGCTCGGGTCCCTACTGATATTGATCCCATATAATTCCAAGCACTAGTAGGGTATATTTCCTCCACTTATCAACTAGGCTTTAGTCAAAATTATATGCCACCAATCAATCCATCCCACAGTTTCCCATTACACATTGAATTCCTTATTGCCAAACAAAAAGTAAAGAGAGTCATTTTGGATAATGGGTTTTCCCTCAATTTGTGTACATTAAAATTTATAAAGTATGTGGGGTACACTCAAGTTGATTTAGACCATTAATTAATCACCATAAAGGCATATGATATTGTAGAGTGAGATTTAGAGGGCACTATTTGTCTCCCCATTTAGGTCAATCCCGCATTATAATACACAACATATCATGTCTTTGATCTTGACCTACCTTAGAACCTCCTTCTTGTTCGCCCATGGATTCATTCCATACAAGTCATGTCACCCACATACCATCAATACCTCAAGTTTCCCCATCATAGGATCAAATTCATGATTAATGTGAACCTCACCCTTTCGAGTATTGTCACGCTCTTGAGGCCAATTTCCTCCACTCTCGTTATTGTTTGGGGAGCAAAATTGTGCCTTCCAACGAAATTTTTTCATTATCTTATATTGATCCCAACACACTCTCTAGACCATCCAACCCATTTAATCTCCTTGAGTCCAAATTATTTAAGGTTGAGATCAATGATAAGGGTTGTGGAGAATATGAGCTAACTAATACTCTCCATGTGGGCTCCATGCCCCTTAATCCACATACCTTCAAGAATCCATCTTGTTTGAAGGTACAATAACCATCGACCATTAAAAGCTTAGGATCCATAGTTTTCTAGTCTCCAAGGACATTGGAACAAGAGAAAATTGAGGAAGATCTTAGTTAATGGATATATTGGGAAGAACCTGAGAGTACTAATACTCTCTTAGAGTATTTCCAAGAGGCCTATCTTATCCCTCATTAGATGGATCAAAAGGTTAACTATCAAGACAAATGATTAGGCATTTATGAGTAGGGTATGCTCCAATCCTTAGAACCACCTGTTAACAAAAACAATCAAGGACTTGGGTATGGTTCTAAGCAAAAGGACTCCTCTGCATCACCAAGTACTTCCAATAATATCGATTCAAATTATTTTCCCATGAAAGACATCATAGAATAAGTCATCAAGATCTCCCAGGAGGATTTAGATGTCCCCCACCTTTTTTCTACCATTATCCTTGTTATTGATCTTCCATTTTTTCATCCCGAACTTATTGATTGGGACCAACATAGATGCACCCATATAGATCTATTTCAAAATGATGAAGCATTCATCAAATTCATGGGCTTGTGTGAGGGTATGCCTCATCAAGACCACCAATCTAGTTTTATTTATGCACTTGATCAATAGGCCTACTGGGGAAGATGAACTCCTTGACCACAAAAATAAAAATCAAAAGAATAGTCAATGATGTTTCAATGAAAACCTCCTCAAGGTACTTCTAGATATATCAAAAGGAAAAAAAAAAGGGTGTATCCTTTGATGAAAACCTCCTTGAGGTGTTAGAGGATGAGGACGTTCATCTTCCCCTCATGGATATGCATTAGCCAGAAATATATGCAGTCTTGATAGAAGAGACCAAAGAGTATATTAGGGACTCTAGCTAAACTGCATGTCACATATGTGGAAACCTATTTGTTGACACATGAGTATCAGACATTTTCCAACATTCTTCAAAATGGCTCTATTAATTCTACTTGGTCATATTCTGATATGCCTGGACTTGATCGCACTTTGGCCATTCATATCTTGGTTGTTCATCTTAATGCCAAGCCTATGAAGCAGAAAATCCACAATATGCACCCCCGGGTTGCTTTATTGGTTAAGGTTGAACTTGAGAATCTTGAGGAAAAAATTATTTGTCCTATCGACTACTTTGAATGGATTTCTAATATTTTTCATGTTACCGAACCAATTTGGGGCATCTGTATTTTCATTGATTTTAAATATTTAAACAAGGCTTGTCCAAAGGATGATTTCTCACTCCCCAACATTGATATGCTTGTAGATCTAATAGTAGGTCATGATATGTTGTCTCTAATGGAAATATTCTTAGGCTACAATCATATCTATATTGTGGTACAATATTGGCATAAAACAACCTTTATGACCCCATGGGGTACCTTTTTCTACCAAGTCATTCCTTTTGGTTTGATGAATATGGGTGCTACTTATCAACATTCTATGACCATCATCTTTCATGAAATCATTCACATCATTATGGAAGAATATGTGGATGATTTTTAGGAAAATAAGACTAGAGAAGAGCATCTGACTATCCTCAAGTGTATCTTTTTCTCAGTTAGAGCAATATCAATTGAGACTCAATCCAAAAAATTTCTTTGGTGTGACTTCAACTAATCTCTTGGGATTCATAGTGTCTAGGCGAGGCATAGAGATTGATCTTGCTAAATTAAAAGTTATTATCGACATGCCTCCTCCTAAGACACTTAAACAATTGAGGAGTCTTCAAGGAAAATTGTAATCCATTTGTAGATTCATAGCTCAACTTGCAGACAAATTTCAACCATCTAGTCACTTGCTTCATAAGATACCTCATTTTAGTGGAGTTCTTCTTGTCAAAAAGGCTTTGATAAAATCAAGGAATGTTTGGCTAACTTGCCTATTCTCATGCCTCCTACACCAAGAAAACCATTGTTGCTTTATATATGTATACTAATTTCATTGCATTGGGGGCACTTCTTAACCAACATGATGAAAATGGGAAAGAAAGAGCGGTATACTACATCAGTTGTACACTTTTTGGTTATGAGCTCAATTATACCCCTAAGGAAAAGGTATGCATTATAGTTGTGTTTAGTTGGACTAGAAACTTAGACACTACATGATTATTCATTCTATCAAACTCATCTCTAAGGTTGATCCCCTCAAGTGTCTTCTATCAATAACATCCTTAATAGGTTGTATGGGTAAATGGGTCATGCTTCTCAGTGAGTTTGATATTGAGTATGTGGACAAGAAAGAAGTTAAGGGCCAACTTATAGCAGATAAGTTAGCAAAGGCTCCTCTATTGGATGCATATCCATTGGTTATAGATTTTCCTGATGATTCTATCTTCACCATCACCGAACAAGCTTCCTAGAAGCTATATTTTGATGATTCATTTACCCAATATGGCTCGGGTGCAATTATTCTCTCCATTGCCCCTCAAGGTGTTTTCCCACCTAATTCATTTAGGTTTACTTTTTCATGCATGAACCACATAGTTGAGTATGAAGCCTTAATCATTGGGTTAATAATAATAGTTCAATGAAATATCAGTTGACTATATGTCTATGGTAAATCTCAACTCATCATCAAATATGTCAATTATGAATTTCAAACTTGAGATGGAAAATTGCTTCCCTACAAGCACATGGTTGATGAATTCAAAAATTATTTTATCCACGTCTAGTTTGAGTGCGTCCCATGTCTCCAAAATAAAGCATTGATGCAACGAAAACCATTGGATCCTTGTTGGACATGCCCCACGACAGCCATGAATGAAATTTTTTAGTTGAACAACTTCTGGTGCCAACATATGATATCCCAGATACAAAAATGGTGTGTGAAATCGTTGGTCTCGAATCCCCTTGATACCATGACATATATACCTTCCTTCATGATAATGTCTTACCGCCTAAACTTACTCGACAACAACATCTATCTTTCATCCAACGTTCATCCCATTATACCATCTTAGGAGACACCTTATATCGTCAGATCTATGATGGTTCCTTATTGTGATGTTTGAATACTAGATAAGCTAATTTAGCATTACACGAAGTACATGGTGGTGTGTGTGGGGCTCATACAAGTGGAATAGTTCTTGCTAAGAAACTTCTTCAAATAGGCTATTATTGGCCCACTATGGAGCACGATGCATGTGAGTATGTTAATAAGTGTGTCCCCTATCAACAACATGGAACTTTGATACATGTCTTTTCTTAGGAATTGTAACCTATTACTTCACCATGGCCCTTCTCATAATGCGTTCTTGACATAGTTGGCAAGATACACCCCTCATCATCTAATGGAAATCCATTCATTATAATTTCTATCGAATACTTTACTAGATGGGTGGAATCCATTCCTATCACTCTCATTATCGACCTCCAAATTCCAAATTTATCCTATATCATATCATGTGTAGGTATGGTATTCCTCCGACCATCATCACCAAAAATAGTAGACCTTTTAAGAACCAACATGTTTGTATCCATTGTAAAAAATCCCACATCTAACACTATTGGTCCACCCTATACTATCCTTAAGGTAATGGCCAAGTAGAGGTGACTAATAAGACCTTAACCAAAATCCTCAAGAAATTTATTGATGAAACTGGTCATGATTAGCACCTCCATCTCAATCAAACCATTTGGGATTATCATACCATCATTTGTACCCCCATCAATGCCACTCCATACTCATTAGTCTACGGTGCTAAGGCTATCTTGCCGATATAAGTGGAACTCCCATCCTTGCATATTTCATTGAAGAATATCATCATTGATGATAAATATTAGGTTGAACAATTGAATCAACTAGAGATTCTTAATGAACAACACCTCAACACTTACAATCATCTTGAAGTGTATCAAAATATGCTAAGAAGAAGTTATAATAAGAAGATTAAGCCTCGCCAATCACGACCAATTTCATTGACAATGTTGAAGCTAATTGGCTAGGTCCTTATGTTGTTACTGCAAAATATGGTTCAAGAGCATATTAGTTGGCTACCCAAAAGGAGAACCTTTGGATGAACACACCAATATCATCCATCTCAAAAGGTTCTATACCTAAATCAGTTGAGTTATCCCACCTTTCAAAAAATAGAAAAAAATAGTAAAGCGAAATAACTAGTCCTCTAGTGAAAACTACCTTTGGTGGCACCTAGGACAAGTGGCATCATACATAATTGGTAGTTCCATTATCCTGCTCGTCCTCATCTCACTCTAGTAATCAATCCATCCACCTATCGCTATCTCATCTTTCATTATATACCATCTCTCGCCTACCCTTAGATATACGTTATTGAGCATTAGATGAGTTGGATGCCTATCACAATTCCCAAGATTTAGTCATTTATTCTAAGATGTGTCTCATGAATTTTCTACAATCCTAATACTCAAAATATTTCACAAGTATGCTTTCACTTGATGTCATTGATTGTATATATTGTTCATAGTGTAGATATCATGTGTCGTGTATATCAGTTTAGTCTTGTGTCATCATCTAGGTTCATCCTTATACATACTTGTCACTAGGTCCCAACCTTGTGTAGGTTGCATCGATTGTGTCCCCTATCTAGCTGGTACTCTAACAAAATCCAAAATTCCCCTTGAGTTTTAGGTATCTTGATTGCCTCTTGTCATGAGAATCCTAGATCCTATCACATCCATCTTGGGTATTTGTAGGATATATCATTCCTCAAATCATACCACATCAACCCATCCACCATCCTTATGGAAAATGTTACTTGAGATATTTGTTATTTCTTTGGTTCTTTTGGATCTTTGTTTATCTTTATTTTTAACTTCCTACTTTACTTGCTTGAGGTCACAATGATCCATCATATCATGGTGTGCTTTGAATGGTGAAATAGGGACATGGTCATGGTTTCTTTTTTTGTCATATTTTCTGGCTTGCCTTGCGTACTATCCACCAAGATCCTCGAAGGTCTTATGCTATGCTAGGGTGTTCCTTGTGTTTATTTTTTTCCAATATCATATCTGCCAAAGCCCTTTGTGACTTTGTGAGATATTAGACTAACCTTGTGTGTTTGTTCTGTCATTCATATGCATGTGATACTAAGTCACATTGGTTCCTCATATCCTAGTGAATAATATCCTATATTATATCAAATTGAGTGCTCGCTACATGGTATCTCTTTATATGGAACTAAATTTCTCAATAAAACCCCATCCCTCCACCCATTATTCTATCTATCCCCATATCATTAATCCCTATCATGATTCCTTCCTAATCCCAATTTTGGAATGTGCAAATGTGCCCCTTCATCACTTCCTCTCGTTGGCTCTAGTTTTTTATTTATTGATATACTATGGCTTAACCCATTCTTTACATATCATTTATCCATTTAATCATTTTTATAATCATTTAGTTGCATTAACTTTTTTAATATTTTTTTTGATTAAGCAAGGATTTTGAAAGGGCCCAGATCCCTTTTACAACATGAAAGATTTAGCAATAAGTATTGTTATCTCCTAAAGTTGCACCCTGGTTAAGTTCTAAAACTTAACACTTTGGAGGAACATGGGATCATTTCAAAGTTGTGGGTCACCTGAAGTTTGAAATGAACCTCTAGATAGGCCGACTTCCTAGCTGGTAATGCCTTCTACACTACTGATTTTGTAAGTAAAAGGAGAAGGATAACATAAAAACTAAAACTAGAAAAGAAACGTGAAGTGATACACCAGACTGAAAATGAGATAATAAAACTTAGAAAAACTAACACTTGGTTTTAACTGATAAGAAACAAGTATGCACAATTCTCTTCTATATGTTCTTGCATAAGTATTTCATTTGAAAGGTATGAATGCAACAAATTACACAAGGGAAGGTATACTTCACAATGAGCAAGTAAAAGCATCAGATACTCAATTAATGACGTGCATGAACATATTATTTGCAGAAAGGTAAAAACATGAGACAAAAACCAGGAGGGAGTGATGACACTTCCACTGATGGCTTCATCAAATCACTTCATATACACTAAACTACAAAGAGACAAAAGACAAGTATTCATTACCAATAGAATCCAAGGGAAAAATTTGTATTCAGTACCTCCAAAGTTACAAAAATGGCCAATATTGCATATGGACTGTAAAAATCACCAGTACATGAATAAGCCTAATCTGAACTAACTGTCAAATGAGCAACCAAAATGGCTAAGTAGCCAAGCTCCACAAAAACAGGTTCTAGAAACCTCATTTTTCGAAACCCCCCAAAAAGCCAAAAAACCAGGACCTAAATCCTCTCCAAAAGAACTCCACCCTGTTGAAAAAGTCATGCAAGACTATATCAAATATGAAGACAACTCAACATGGCTCCAAAAAACCCTCCAAATCTCATAAAAGCTCAAAAAACAGCTCCTACTTCTTTGGCATATGTTTACCAACTGATTCCAACCTCCCTATATTCCCTCAAAAAGTCATAAATCCATATCCCCTTTCCATGCATACGTTGAAAGCTTCCATTATTTAACTTTTGCATTCTAAAAATAATATTTATTCTAAGTGATTTATAGACAATCACCTAGGTAAACATTGCACATCATGTAATGAATGCAAAGGAAATACAAAACCTTCGTGCATTGACCAAGTTAAATCCCTAAGAAATAGTGTTTACAAATTCAATGAATAACTTGATCATGCAAAAGTCATAAAGGCATACTTGAATACCAAAATTACAAGGCAAAAGCAAAGTAATTACAAGACTTAAAGTCTTGACCACGGGAATCAGTTGATAATGCATATTTTTTAAAAGAAAAGGAAAAATTTCCTAACTTTCAATCGACCGCCACTCAAAATAGGGTTTGAAACCCTAAAAAAAAACTCGAAACTCTTTCATTTCCCATTTGCAAAAAGAAAGCTTCCTCAAAGAGTTCTACCGCCGACTTGCCGACAAGGGTTTGAGATGTTCTGAAACAGGTCTCCATGGTAGATTTTTGTGTGTACAGGGGCACTTCCATCATAATATTTTATGAACAAAGGCTTCTCATACTTGAGTAAGCACTTTTATACATTTAGCTTTATTTTATGAAGAAAAATAATTCTCGAATCGAGCCTTCTTTGCATTCACCTGAAGATTGTTTGCTTTTTTGAAAAGAAAACTTGGTTCCATTTCTTTAGGCCGTGGCCATATGTTATGTATTTCATTTTAATAAAAGCTTATTGAAAGCTCGAACCTCTCTTTTCTTTTGTAGTTGTGATTAATTAAGCAAATCTCAAGTGGGTTTGTATGGTAAAGAAGACTAGTTCTCCTCCTGTAGATTTCACTGTTCCATGAGTTTGTTATGAAGAAAACCACTATTCCATTTTGTGCCTTCTTTCAGGAATGGCCATGGATGTTATCATTTTTTGTTTGTAAACTATGAGCATTCTTCATTTTCGTGGCTTCCTTCCGTCATATTGAATATTTCTACAAGCTAAAACTCTCTTGGCATTTCATGGTCATTAATGACAGTGCCCAAATTGACAGTCAGCCACATAAGGCACGACAAAACAAGCATCCTCATCTCTGAATTGTTGGACTCCCTTCTAACCTTCAAGCACTAAAAGTAATAGTAATGCCGTCTAGAACATGATCCTAGTAACCTGGAAAAAAAACTACTCTTTTGAACCTGACCTCAACCAACAGTCAATTTCCACACTCTTGCTTTGTTAACAGTGGTTGTCATCCCTTCTCGCAACTGTATTTTTCTTTATAGCCACGGCTCTATGCTTATACCTCTGCTCGCAGGTTTCTCTTTATTGTTAGATGGCTCCCAAACAATACTTCCCATTTGTCACATGGGAACCTGGTAATAGAAAGCTTCCTTATCGTAAATCACAAACTAATCATGTATAATAAGAGCCGAACCTATCACAAGTACTGAAACTGCTACATTTGGAAGCCTTTTCCATTGTTCCTAATGTATTTTTCTTATGTATTACTCTCGGCAACAATATACAGACATGACAATCTAAGTTGTGCATAACTTTGATAACAACATTCCATCCTCCTGATGCCTATAGACTTTGTCACCGCTTCAGTTCATAGATGAAATTGGTATTGCCAACACATGACTCCTTCCTGATAACACTGTGCATACTTAGATTCATGACTGTAATGCTTATTGAAAAGGTAATACCCATCCTTTACTCAGAAACACTGCTCCTTTACATGGTAGATTACTATTTTTCTCTTTTTGATTGCTTATTGCCCTTACATTGAATAATCCTCCATGGCATGGTTACCGTCCCTATCACTGTTAAGAATTAATGTTGCATCCAAACTGAACAAAGGCTCTTCATCCATTCATAAACCATGCCACTGTCTCATGAACACATGACTGCATTTGTCATTTCATAGTAATAAATGTCATCTCTCCCTTCACTGATGTTGATTGTCAAACATACTCACTACCATGATTGTCACCAACTGTGAAGGCCTACCTCTTGATATTCTTTTGCAATAAAAATGCTTCCCATTCTCATTACTGTTATGTTACCTTTGAATGACCCTGCAATTTTATGCCCCCTTCATTGTTTCAATGAGCAAAACTGTTAGTGGTACATTATGACTGCATTCCACTTTTCAAGTTGTGTTATAGATTTCAAACATGGTAATCTGCATTGGATGCACTATTTTCTTGTCACTTTAAAAGTTGTGCACATATAATGAGTTGGACTCAACCCTCGTGGGAGCCTCATTTTACCCCGCTCATTTGATCTGACAAAAATAAAGGCATGATTATACCTGTAGTTACACATGAAGCAAACAAGTTAGAATAAGATACCTACCTTAAGTGTGTATAATAGTCTTCTATGGCTTCCTATGGACACTTAGGATAGATGCTACATTTGATGTATATAGAAATTAGCATATGAATGCATGGGTAGATGTGCATGTTTAGAATGCAACCCTTCATTGCTTAGAACCTAATGTTCTAACTCATTCCCTTACCCAATGCAGGTACCAAACACAAGGCAACCTAAGGACCAAGGAGCAAGGCAGAGCCATCAGACACCAGACACCTTTGCAGAACCAGTCATTGCTTAAGGACCAGGGAGCAAGGCAGAGCCATCAGACACCAGACACCTTTGTAGAACCAGTCATTTAGGCAATGACCGGTTACCTTCTTTTCATGTTCATTTTTAGCATTTAATCATTCGTGCATAGTTTAAATTCTATATACAAATGAGTAAGCCAGTCTCACAGCTTGTTGTGTGAGACACATGTTTACGATTACATTCAATAAGATTATTTCTCATCAAAAGATTGTAAAAATATTTTGTGTTTCATTCATTTGTATGAATAAAATAACTTTATTTTTCCTGAAATCTTGTAATGCTATAAAGTTGTTTCATTTGCATAATTGAATGTAGCATAGAAGGTTTTAACAAAAATGTAGCATTTATCTTGAAACATAGATGGCTCTTCCTGATTGAGCCAGTAGGTGAAAATCTGGTAACAAGGACATCAAAACAAGAACTACTAGATGAAACAACAACAAGAAACAACTCTCATTGCCAGCAAAATAGAAAGGAAGAATAAGCAATAATGCCAGCAGATCAATCCAAAAGGACACTCACAAAGCTGCAAAATAGTAGCCAATAACAACACCACACCAAGGGTGGAAAAACTAGAAAAACTTCAATCCATTACAAGTAGGTATAAATGGGTCCAAAACCCAATCAACCCTCAAAACAAGCCTCATGGCTAGCAACACAAGCCTGCATGCCACCCATCGAACCATGAACACAAAAACCTTAAACAACATCCACCCCAAGGGTGAGCAAAACAACCACCAAACCATAGCAAACTAACCGCTCAATATCAGTAGCACTCAACCAGAACAAAGAAAGAAACAAGAGCTCCCTTTTAGAACTAGCAACCCAACCCTTCTCCCTACCCCAATAAGGGAGTAATAAGGTAAGCAACATTAAAAACCATCCACCTCCTTGCAGCTCCATCCCTCCTGAAAAGCCAATCCAATCTCCTCCTCAATAAAAGAGGGCTCCCCTCTAATGGAAAGGAAGAAATAAGATCCCTTGCTACCAAATCCTTCACTCTCTTGCACACACCAATTCCACCTCAATAGAAATGAGCAGTAAAGGAGATAACTTCCTGTCAGGACTACAACAACCAACTCCACCTCTAGAGGAGAGGGATCCACCTCAAAAGGATCAATTTTCACCTCCATAGAAGATACCCATTGTAGAACCTAAAATAAGGAAGGGATTTTGATAGAAAGATCAGTCACAACCTCCTTTGGCTTAGAAAGAAACTGGAACAAGAAAAAAGAGACAACCATCAACCTCAAACACCACCATATCTGAGGCATAAAAATAGACCTTCGTAACTGCTCAACACCAACGTCAATAGCTTCCTTGAGAAGTAAAACCCACTTGAAGGCACCTGAGTGAAAGACCAACAACTTCAAAAAAAACCACCTCCTCATATAAGGTAGTCTAGAAACTCTCAACACCCCAAACCTCTAGCGGTAGAAAATGAAAGCAATGAACACAACCATTGTAGAAAGTATCTCCCTTGAGAAAACCATTCTTGATGGCAGAAATGTCATAGAAAGCAAGACACCTCCAATAGAGCCCAAGCTGTGAAGGAATAAAGACGAGAGGACAAAGAGTCTGATAGAAGTCCTCTAAAATAATCATACCCGAGACCAAAATCAAATCAACCATATTATTAATGAAGCCCACAATGTCGAGCATATTTGATTACAAGACACCAGAATAGGACCAATCCCCTAGTGCAAACAAAGGATTGTAGAGAAAGACTGACCCAAAAACCGCTAAGAACCCAAAGTCCATAACAAGGACAGAACAAGAAAATGCCAAGAACTGGCCAAAGGCATTGCAGGACAACAAGAAAGGAGGGACAGGAACACACCACCAAAGCCACGCATCGAAGCAAGCTCCAAATAGCGATGAACACCACAGAGGCTCACCAAGGTACGTAGGATTAAACAACCAACTCCAACCACGCAGGGGGTCAAGGGCTAAGGATAAAAAGCCTCAAGGAAGGAGGAATAAAACTCGCTATCAATCACCACGAAGGAGAGGGGGTCACAATAGCCAGACAAGCCAACACCAAAACCACACCAAAAACTTCCTTCACTCGCACAAGAGACAAATGAAAAAAAGCACCGCAGAGCCAGGAATAAACAAGAAGAAACAAATCTACCAAAAAAACCAAGATGTCCCCCAACTGATGGAGAAAGAGCCAGTCAAGGGAAACTAAAACAAACACTTCCAAAATCGGCACAGCAAGAGCCGAGACAACCCGAGTAGGCGCAGCGACAACAGGCTGACAAAAGAAAGGGAAGAAACGCAGAACCTTCCCTTTAACACCCAACAAGACATAACTCCATCCACGCTTCACAATTCGCAAGAAAACCCAACCATCCCCATCCGGATCTTCATCGCCATCACCGTCTCCTTCAACTGATTTCAAAATTCCAGAGTCGTTTCGTTTCCGCCTAGCATCGCCATCCATATAGATAGAATGTTAATTTTGTTTAAGATTTGTTATTCTAAGCATCTTTAATCATTTTCATAATCATTTAGTTACATTAAGTTGTTTATGATTTGTTATTCTAAGCATCTTTAATTATTTTCATAATCATTTAGTTGCATTAAGTTATTTAGGATTTGTTATTCTAAGCGGATTTAATCATTTTCTTAATCATTTATTTGTATTAAGTTGTTTAAAATTTATTATTCTAAGCATATTTAATCATTTTTTCTAATTATTTTGTTGCATTAATTTTTTTAGAATTTATTATTCTAAGCATCTTTAATCATTTTAATAGTCAATTATTTGCATTAAGTTCTTTAGAACTTTTTATTCTAAGAATCTTTAATAATCTTAATCCTCATTTAGTTACATTTTCTCATTAGGTTCATTATTAAGTGCATTTACATTATACATCATCTATTAGGTTCATTTATATGTCTATCATATGCATCCATAATTTTCATAAATCTCTAATCATCACATATCATTAATAACCCAAGTCACATCATCCCCATTAGGTATCATACACATAATAATACATCCATCCTACATCATAAATCGTCGGTATGGCATAGGTATACAAATCATATAATATCATCATCCATAAATCACATATATACAATCGATTTCCATTATATAATCAATATCCATATATACAACAAATATCCATAATAATAAATGTCATATATGTACAATCACATAGTCATCAATACATCTGTCTCATCAAGAATATTTGTACATCAATCCAAAATATAGCTTAGCCCACTCTCAGTGTATCCATTATTGTCTACATCTGAGTGTGTGGGGGAGGATGGTACTCCCCCTGACCCTGTCAGCCCTCCACCCCCTCCTCCTCCCCCTAGTGGCTCCATCAATCCACTCCTTACCAACCCTGACCGCGTAGACCATGATCCGCTCCTCCTCGACCCCCTACGTAGGAGAAACTTGAAACCCTATTCTCCATTGGTATAGCCCTCTCCTATAGGGTATTGTATTACTGCACCTCCCTTCTCACATCAGCTAGAGTTGAAATGCTAGCTTTTTCACCCCTACTCCTCCCCCTATTTCCTCGCTGCGTCTCTCTCTTGGCAATACATATCCCAATCTCCTAATAGTTACATCCTCTCCAACCCCCAAGCATATTGCACTAGCCTTAGGCTATCTCTCTCTATTATAACAATGCTCAACTGCCCCTATAAGTTGTCTCTCCTCCTATAGGTTCAAAGCATACTTCACCTAGACTATCCAGAAACCATCTTGTGTCTATTGAAACTACCCCTGCAACTCCTCCACACAAATATTTATTGTCACCAACAATGCCTCCAAATCCTTCTTCTCTCCACTCCTATATGGGGTCATGTCCTCCAAGGATGGAATACTAGGCAATCTTTGTGCCTCTATATCTATATTCATCCTCTCCTATCCCCTCTCCTTCCCCTTCCCCTCATTGCTCCACAATCTCCTTAGAAATAATATACTCTCCCTCCTTCAACTAATGTTAATCCTCCTCTGTCTCACCCTCTTGGCCTCTTCGATGACTACCTACATCTTGCCTACTACTGCCACTATTGGAGCCTATACCATCGACGTGAGCCTCTACTATTCCCACCATGTTGTATATCTCTTTGTAGTCTCGAGGTCATCTACCCTACCCTACATGTCCCATAACACCTCCTCTACCCTCCACCAGGAATGTGCTACTATGTGTGGGGCTATTTGCGGCCCCCACTCCCTGGTCTCCCTCAATAACCTTGCAAATATGTAAGGCCCCTCAAGTATATCATGTCTCATGCCAAACTAGCATGTCACCCTATCAAGCCAATACCTCTTTATGACGCATGGGTATTGCCTGATGATAAAGCAAGAGCTAAACATGTATCGTAATACCTATTGGTCCTTTACCCACCCATCATAGGTTTGATATGGCATCTAGATCACATCTCCCTCATCTAGATCATTCAAAAACCTCCTTTAGTATAACATACCTTGTACCTCACGATACTGGAGCCCCCCTCACTAGTCAAAGACAATCAGATCCTCTACTACCCGATCCACCTTCTATCCTATTGGTCTGGCCACTACAATATGCTCCCATTCCCACACCTGTAATAGGGTGATGTGGGTGAGGATTTTCCTACCTTGGTAGCATACCAAATGTATGTCTTTTTATATCTATGCTAACACACATGGTCCTCATGCATATTACCATTGTAATCAATCATCTCTTCTACAACCTATCCCAATGTTAGGCTGAAGAATTTTCCACTTTGATCCAACAATAACACCTCATTGATCAACTCTTATAAATATAGTGCCACTCCTACCACTAGATCAATACACCTATCTATGTCTAGTGCTCTCTCTTGGGTGGGTACATCCATGTGGTAAAAGAGTCTATCTAGGAGTGCGGGAACTACCACACTTGACTAAAACACCCACGATCCTTGGATTGATAGCTTGAGGATCCTCCATACATCCTCTAAGGTAAATATCATCTCCCTTATTTGGAGATGGAATGTGTTGGTGTCCAACCTCCATCTCTCCGCCAAGGTAGTTGATAATGGTTAGTGGACTCAGATGATTAGCATTTGTGCCATGGGCCTAAGGCCACACACTTCCAAACAAGCCCAATCATTCTCATAGAAATGTGCCACCAATTGTATCACATTAGATTTCCTCTCTTGAGTCTTTAGACTCAAGAACACCTACATTCATTACACACACCATGTTAGTCATTTGTGTCAAAACTAATTTTATGTTTGGTGAGCTTATTTTCATCTATTTCCTATCCCTTTCAAGTGAATCTACCCCTCCTTTGAAGTGGAATCACTCATTCCTACTGGATCCTCCCTTTGGTGTGGAACCAACCATCCCTAGTAGATCTGCCCTTTGGAGAGAAATCACCCATTCCCACCAAATATGCCCCTTCCCATTGGGTACGATCCTTTATAGAAGAACCACTCCTTCCCATTAGATCTGTCCCTTTTGAGTGGAACTACTCATTCTTATCAGGTCCACTCCTTTGGGATGGAACCAAACCTTGGAGAAAAAGTCCCCCTTCTCATTGGATCCACCCCTTTGGAGTGGAACCACCCATCCCCCTACAAATTCACCCTTGTATCCATGGATCCACCTCTCTTTCTACAGATCCGCCCCATTTTTGGCTTTTTTGGCTCATCAGCCCAATTGGGGCACATTCGCCCTTTCCTCACATACTTGCCCATTTATAGACGGATCCTTACCATTGGTTGAGCGGATCCACTTTCAATTTTTTTTCTATCTACCATAAATATGAATTCGAAAGTACAAGATAAGTTTTAAAAGGGCATACCTAACCACCTTGTTCCCCTCATCATCTTGATACCCTTAATCGATCTCCTTGGTGCATTTGTGTTGCTACATGAGTCATTTTATCTTGCATTCTCTTCTCACTTCTTTGATCAATCTCTTAGGTTCTTAGGTTAAAATTAATAGCAATTACCCCCTAATTATTATTTATATTGCCTAAATCATTATTTTTACTCCCATTTCTTCCCTGCACCTCCGTTTTCTTCTGTTCTTTCACCCTTCTTCCACATTTTTCCTTGCATATCATATTTTGGGTTTATTTTCACCTTTTGAGAGGTTTCCCAAGACCCTTTATTTTTAACACCCTCTCGAGGGGGCATCACCTATCCACATTATTTTTATTCCACCTCCTTAACACTGGGGCATCTTATCATCTACTCCTTTTCTTCATGTTGACTATATTTTATTTTTCTTTAAAACATCGTTATTTTAACATTATTTCAAAGAGGGACAAAATGTAGACACCTAAAATTGCCCACTATCGTTTAGGAAATTTTATCCTAGTTTTCCATCTATGTCTATTTCATCGATTAAATTAAATGAATAGTATTATTTATCTAATTTAATTCATATTTTCCAAACCTTTAGGCGGATTAAATAATTTTATATCATTTAATTAAATATTTCCCATCCCAATATTCATCTAAAATCATTGTCTATTTTCCCTATAGTCCAACCTTGGGTAAATAATTATTCCTAATTATTTACCCAAAACATTATTTCCCTTTCTTCTAAGGAATTAAATAAATAATTTCTTATTTATTTAAATTCCCTCACATGTCCCATCATCTAATCCTTTTCACTAGCATCTAAACCTGCATTTAACCCATTCCCTAATCATGTGCACACACTTAATTATTGATTAAGAGGTGTCACATCCTCCATTTTTTCCCACTTGCCCTCTAATCTTAATCCAAATTGTAATCACCACCTAATCTACCCCCTACTCATTTGCACATTCCTAATCCTACGATTAGGAAAGGGCTAATCACTTTCTGATTATTGTCCATCCACCTAGCCTTCCATCTCAAATGTTTCCCCTTTTAGAAAAGACCCCATGTCCTTTTGGCACATGGGTCTTTCTTCCAAAAATGTCCAAAAATATTTTTTTATTCTTTTATTCCTTTTCATCCCATGCTTTAGGAATGTGGGGCAATAAATTTTTTTTTGAAAAAGGTACTCCCCATCCCCCAAGGTACTTTCATAGTACCAATTTCCCTCTCAAGTTCCCTCATTGTGACTCTTGTCACAATCTTGGGGCTTGAGAGATCATCTCTCTCTCATTTATCCTACACTTGACACTTGGCATAATCTCATGCCTTGAGGCGTCTCATCCATTTCCAACCCTTGATCTTCTAAGATCTAATCCTAGCCATCCAATCCATCTCTCCCATTTTCATATACCCAGAACTTAGCCATTTTTCATTATCATGAAATCTTGAGAAAAAGAGCATCATTATGCTGCCAAAATGGAATGATAACACATCAAATCCAATAATATTTTGCTAATCTACACGATGAAGGCTTCAACATACGTGGATTTCATCAAATTCAATGGAGGTTTGAGCTCTCTTTGGGTCCAATCTGATTTTTTGCATGGTCTTTGTGCTTTATTTGGTTTTTAGTGTTTAAATCATTCATAGTTGAGCATATTTCCCTACACATATATATCACAATATTTCTAGTCCTAAATCATATACCCACAATAAAAAAAATCATCCATGAAATGCATCTCCTCACTACAACAAAACTCATCTAGACAAATAGGTACTTAATACTAAAATCTCATTTTCACAAAAAATAATGTCTTCACAGATATGACACACTGTCAAGCAACATTGTAATGAGTTCCAATATAAAATACATAAAACAACAAAACAATATTCAATATCAAAGGTTTCCATAAAAAACTTGTTATGCCTTGCATAACCACCCCATCTTTTGCCTTGGTCAAAATGGGTCCCCCTTTGAGATTTTATCTTTTGTTGATTTTCAAACAAAGTTTGGAGTCTTTTGTTTCCAAAACTTTATTTTTCTTTGGTTTAGATTGTCAGAATCGGAGTCGGAACTAAATCAGGTTCTGAAACTTCTTTCAAAACTCTTTCCTATCCCCATCTCGATAGTCTTTCTTTTTGGCTTTTTGTTTTGTCTTTGTTGGAGCCGGAGCTGGAGTGGATGTTAAGTTGGTATTTATTCAAAGTTTCAAAATCCAAATCCATCCCGACTCCGCCTCCGCTTTTTGAACTTTTGTTTTAGACTAAGTCCTTATGTTAAGTTTTCTTATTTCATTTTTTTTGTTTTATTTTATGTTTTGTTGGCGGAATCGGACCCGGAACGGGAACGAAGTTGGGAAATTACTCAAGTTTCCAAATCCATTTTCATTCCGATTCCGCTCCCGCCGTTTCTTGGTCGTCGACTTTTTACTGAAGTCACACTGCAGTAATGTGTTTGTTCTTCTCCAGTTTCGACTCCGCTTAATTGCATTTAATGCATTAATGACAACTGCCATGAGTAGGTAGAAACTCTAAATTTTATCTTGATTAGGGATTAAACGGGTGATTATTATCATTGTTAAGAAATCAAAGAGTGAAGTAGAGCAACAACGAAGTTGTTCTAAGTGAATCGATTGAAAGAAGAAGAGATAATTGCTTGCGGATTTCTTCAGAAGGTTTGCCAAGTTTTGCGTTCGAGGTAGGGTTCCTATTCTCGTTTTTCTTTTATTTTGCTTTCGTGTTTTCTAGTTTCTATTAGATCGTTTTGCTTTGGGCAAGTTTGCCATCCCTGTGCATTTGCGTGTTTGTTTTTCTTTGTTTGTTTGTTTGTTCTTGTTTTTTTGCTTTTGTTTCTGGTTTTCAGTGAGTTAGGGCATGGTCATTTTCACGTTTTTCCATGATTGTGTCGTGTTGCATTGGGTTTTAAACGTGTAGATTAATTAGGGTTCCACAGTAAAATAGATTAAATTCAGGTTTTACAGTGAGTTAGGGTTTGTGAGATCTTGTTTTTACTTAGGGATTTTTGTCGAGCATTCATCTGGTTAAAATTAGAGGGTTAGATTTGTGCCCTAATTTTTATATCACGTTTTTAGATTAGGGTTTTACGCATTTCTATATTCATGTTTTCGAGTGATTAAATATGATGCCCTAAAGTACAGTCACCCCCCATGGTCATATGGACATGGTCCTTTCATGCTATATTTTAAGCCTCATTTTGTTTAATATGACCTTAGTCTTTAATCATGAAGTTTTGCATTAAACTATTAAAATCATTGATGACATCATGGTCAATCTAGGGGGAAGTGGGATCGGAATTGATTTAGATTTTTGGATGTGTTTTATAATTAGTGTCAATTCCATTTTCCATCCCATCTCCGACTCTGCTTGTAGTAAGAAGCTTTATTTCAAGATAGTGTCAACCTTGGCGGAAGCAGAAGCGGAACCGAAATAGAATATGAAAACAAAAAATCAAAAGAAAACCGAATCAGTTTCCATTCCGGTTCCGATTCTGATCACTATTCCACTTCCGACTTCGAGCCTGCTTCTTGTTAGTAGAATTTCAATAATAGTTTTTGCTCTGAACCCGACAATATGTTAAAAGAAGATTGTTTAAGATGTTTGCTGCCTGGTTCCGCCTCCGATGTATGTTTGAAAGGTATGATTTTAAGACATATTTTGAGATGTTTATTCAAGGATCTAACTAGAGGTTTTGTTGCAGGAAAGCTAAAAGAATGTCAGGAACATCAAGAAAATTTGTCCAAAGGCAACAGCTAAACCCAAGAAGATCAAGCCATAATAGTTACCCTATACCTTGAGGTATAACCATAGGAGTCCTTTTGTCACAGTAAGCAAAGTAGAATCAGATTGGTCAGACATCACCGTCACAAATCTGGGCCAATATAATTTTGAAGAGCTATATTCAAAAATGTTTACTAAAGATATAACAGGGAGGACACAAAGAATTGTTGAGTCTGGCTTGGCTCATATCACCATGTTTTCGCTATCAATCCAATGCCTGGAGTTGATCTTGATAGCTATAGGAGCTTATAATTCGGCTACCCGACAATGCATGGATTCACAAGATAATGTAATCATTGATCTTACTCCTCAAATGTTTCAAAGTATATTTAGTGTCCCAAATCCTAAGAACTTGGTGTAGATAAATGAGGCAAAGGCCCTAGAGAAATATAGAAAATATAAGGAATCCAACAATTCCCACTTGAACAAAAAGTGGTTAAAAACAGAGAAGAAGTCTCTGACTAAGCTTGCAGACCAACCAAAGAGGGCAGATTTCTACAAAGAGGTATCAAATTTAATAATGATGTTGTCTAGGGATTTTGGGAAGAGAGATGCCTTTCATTTCAAGGAGTGGATGTTTCCCTTCATCCAGATAATCTTAAATGGCACCCATCAATTTGATTGGTTGATGATTGTATCAGATGCCATTCATGATCAATTGACCAACATTAGGGAGACTAATTTTTTTTTCGTGACTTCTTACATTGTGTATGCAGCAGCAAGAGTAGGTATCTTCCCAAGTCTGAACAGAGTGGAGATAATGGGAGTGTTAGATGGACAAAAGAAGGTGTGGGAGCATTATAACCAGTTGTCCCTACAGGTTGCTAAGACTCAATTCAGAAGGGTTAATGATGCATTCATATATGTGATTATTAACCAACTCAATGGAGATGCAGGGTATAGACTGAGCCAAGAGGCCATGGCATTTATCACTGAATGGGGATGTTGGTACATTCAATACACTAGGTTTACATACTTTAGGCTAGCTGGCTTTGAAGGGCATCCAAATTTGCTGCCAAGGTGTTGCAATAACAGGATAGTGTTAATGGAATTTGTATATCAGGCTCTTGGGGTTAATGTCTGGTTTGGATTAAAACATAAGACAGGATATCACAAGTTCCCCATGAAGTTGGGTGAGTACAGCTGTCAGCATCTGGTAGGAGCAAAGGTGGTGTGCAGTGAGTTGATACAGTTAAAGCTAGGTTTATATACAACTCGTAAGCACTTTGACCCTAAGAGTAAAATGAATGCCTTGCTGCCTTCTGTGTTTGATAAACATTTTAATTTATTAGAAGATTTCTAGAGTGACCGGTAGGATGAGTATGATCTGAGGAAGAAGAATTATGAAAGATTACTTGTCTCACTCATGTCAGAGCTTGGTATCAAAAATGACATTCCTGAGACATTGGTGGATGATGGAGTTGCATTGGATCCATCTTATGAAGCTTTAAACATTGGAACTAAAAGTCTGGATCCAATAGATTGGAATAGTGAGGAAACCATTGACACTAAATAGATAGGGCGAGCAATCTTGGATAGAAGTGTTCAATGGTTGGTTCTAAGAACCAAAACTCCTCAAGGAGCAGCTCCTAAAAAGGGGAAAGGGTATAAAAGGATTAAAAGGAAGACACCTCCCAAGGAGCCTTTGGAGTTCCTTCCTCCAAACATTGAAGAAATAGAGCTTGAAGCAGCAGTTGATGAAACAGAGACACAAGAAGGAGATACTCAAATGGGATTGGTTGTTTCAACACCTACATTAGGTGAATATTCTACGAAGTGCAAAAAGGGACTCTTCATAGTATGGTTGAAACTATGAAGGGAAAAGAAGTGGAGGTAGAAATTCATGATGTTGGAAAAGATTTGGATGAGACTCTATCAAATAAAGGAGTACAGGAAAATATGCCTCTAGAGGAGGATACAGAATAGGTAATGACGCAGGAGGATCAGTGGGCATTGTTTGACGAAGTCAGGAAGGCTGCTGATGAGCAAGCTGCGGCAATAGAAAAGCAAAAGTTAGTTGATGCCAAGACACAAGTTGATGCCATACTACAGCAGCAACAAATTGAAGCTAAGTCAAAAGTTGATGAAGTAGAGAGGCAACCAAGGCAAAAGGAGCATGAGCTCAAGTTTAAGGAGGAGAATGATAAGTTAGAATTGATACAAAAGATTCATGACCTTGAGGAAGAGAAGGCAAGACACTGAAGGGAAAGAGAAGTTTTGGTAGCCAAGTTAAAACTTGCTGAAGAAGCTCACAAAAAGGAAGAAGAAGCAGAACGATTACAAAAGGAGAAAGAGGCCGAAGAGCTGGTCAAAAAGCAACAAGAAGAAGAAGAAAATGCAGAAAAGCTTAAAGCTTTAGAGACAGAAAGGTTGGATAAGGAAAGATTGGAGAAAGAGAGATTAGAAAAAAAGAGATTGAAGAAGGAGGAGGAAGACAAGAGAGTACAAGAGCAAAAAGATAAGGAGGAAGCTGAAAAGCTGGCACAAATGAGTGTGGAACAAGAACAACAATAGAAATAGAGGGTTGATTCTCAACCTCAGGAAAATGTGCAACCTCCCTTAGCTACTGCCTCCTCTTCTTCAACCTTGATGACTGTTACTCCAGGAGCTCCGACTTGGTTGAAATTAGACCTTCAAAATAGAACACCGACACCTTCTCAACCTCTCAATTGGGAAGATATGATGAAGGAAATTGAAAAATAAAGGCCTAAAAAGAAGGCCAAGATCCTGCACTCTACTAGGCTGACTGATAAGGGAGAAATTGTGGTTGAGTGTGCTATACCTATGATAGACAAAGAGGCAAGAGATATGCAATTAACGGATTATCAACTAGGCACTGTAAATTTGGGGAGACCTACCAGGGATCAGCAAATGAATCTAATTGATGTGGTAGCATCCTCAACCAAGTCAAGGATGTTGAAGGATAAACAAAGGAAGGATGAGCTTAAGGCTCAACTAGATCAATTGCATGTTTTCCTTGGGAATATTTCTACTCCAAGATCACAACAGGTTGTTGCAATTGAGACCCCAGTTTTGCTGAGCAAAAAGGAAGTAGAGGATTTAGAACAGGTGAGGGGCAAGGCAGAAATGTTAGATCGGTGGGTAAGTAAATTAAATCAAGAAATAGATGAGGTGTTAGAAAATAGTTTTGAGGTCTACAAAATGACAGAAGATCTAATGGAAGAGATGAAACAATATGTTAAAACTTTGGAAGCACAAGAGGGGGAATACAGGGGATACAACTAGAAACTGAAAGAGGTTAATAAGTTGCCTAAGACTACCCTCCTAGAACAGTCGATATTGGAAGAAGATAATAAGGATTTTTTGGAAAAGACTTCTTGTATACTCCGATTTAGAACAAATTTCTTATTCAAACATAGAAATGAGGTTCAAGATTCTGTTAAGGATCTGAGGGAACAGTTTGAGGAGTTGGAAGCCATTCTTGCTATTATTGTGAACATGGAGGTACTAGAAAAAGAAGGCTTACCTTTAACCCAAATAAAGGAGAAGTGGACTGAAAGATTTAAAGAGGTTATGTAGAGAGGAGATGTTGATGAAGATTTTCTAATAGATAGATTGATTGACATCAAAGAAGCAATAAGGGTAGCCAAGAGAGAGTTCACAAAGCTAAAGGATATGAGAGGGTTTGCTGCAGCGGAGTTGGAGCGAATTAAGTTTGAAGACAGCTGGGTGGATGGGCCTGAATTAGACACATTACAACAAGTCTTCTCCAGCTATGACGAATACATGATGGAGCAAACTTCGCATGCATGAATCTCATGCATGCATGGCTTTTTTCTTCTTTGCATGTTGCATGCAGCACTGACAGTTTTTGAAGCGCATGGCTTTTCTTCTCTTCTATTCTCTTTTCTTCCAGTTTAACTGGGTTTCCAAGGATAATTGTAAACCCTAAAAGGGTGGGTCAACTTAAAATAGAAGGGGACTTTATATTTTGTATATCTATAAATACCCTTTGGGTATCATATTGTAAGGGTCGGCTAATAGAGAATAGAATTGGCCACCTGATATTAGGAGATATAATTTTTCATAGTGATTACAGAGATACATTGTTACTTGATTTTTTACAATTAAATAAAATTATAGGTTTACGCAATATGGTGTTAGAATTAACTTTTACTTGATAAGGCTGATGAGTTATAATCTATCTGTATGCCAATGATTGTGTTGAAGCATGATTGTTTCTTATGTGATGAAAGTCATTAGAAGAAACTGGATTTAAGGATTATCTTGTTAGATTATCATTGAATTGAATTTATTGAAGTATGTTGATCTATGATCTTGGCAATGAATGAATATGTGTTCTCTTTGAAATAGTTGTGATATGCAAATTAAAATAAGCACCTTAGATGCATACAATGGTATAGATTATTCTGTGAATTGTATCAGGCTTTGGTTTTCTTGATATGTTGGAAAACATTCATTGTTGAAGATATATGTCTGGATGTTACATGAGTTTGATTCATGTTTGCTGATTTACCCTCTGACCTATCTTTTTTTCTTTTATTTAAAACCCCTATTAAAGTAGCTCAATGAATAAGTCATTGCTTGTATTCTTTGTTACCAACACACGCCCCTTGAACATTACAGTTGCATGGACCGATTGAGTGACACCAAAAAGTTGAGAACCAACTACTAGGACCTTGGGAGTTAGGCTACTATATGTTGTCTTTCTTTTTTCAGGAGAAATAGAGTAGAAATGTTATGTTTTAACGTTGTTTGTGTCATTTTCACCATCAACAAAACTGACAAACTTTTAAAAAATATTTTAATAATAAATAATATCAAGATACACTATAAAGTGGCTTAAGAGCCTATTTTAATGATTCAACAAAAATTTAGAATCCCTTGGTCCAAGTTTTTCAATCCCTCATTTTCTTTAAAGCTCTCAAGCTCTCCTAACTTTTTTCCTCCCAAAATATTTTGAAAATAAAAGAAAAATAAAGGAACCAACCCTAAGCAAAGACATAATAATGGCTTAAGTAAAGAATCATTTTCTAGATATAATAAACCTAGGTAAAAAAAATTATTTTGTCGCCACATGAATCAAATTTGTCTTCAAATTCGTCATTTATCTTTCAAAATACTTGTAAGGTTCTAGATTCTTCTAAAACACATATTAAGCATTTCAATATGGACCCAACTCATAGGTCATCACTATAGGGGTTTAATTTTATTCAAATAACAAAAAATGATATTAAAAGACCTCCAAATTTCTCTCTAAAGTTCAAATTAATATTTGACACTTAAAGAGACTTACCCAACCCCACTTAATAATAACGTAATTATACACATAAAATAACAATTAATCAACACAAATTTACATATAACACATTTATACAAGAATATCTTAACTCTCTCTTTAGATAAGGCTTAGGTACAATAGATAATCACAATAATAATTTTTAAGAACCTCCACAAATTTTTATTCATCATGGAATATTAACCTGCACACTTACACCAAAAAACCAATATATTTAAGATAATAGTTGACATAATATTTATAGATAAATCAATATACTTAACATAGATAAATTATAATTAAACAACATTGTCATGATCCAACAGAAATTAAATAAAAAATTTAATCCATCATCTAAATCACATTCACATGTACCACTACATACACATATAAATCTTATCGAAATTATATTGAGATTCATCACGCACCATTAATTTAATTCTAAAATTAATTAATGGTAACAACTAAATATAAATAGAAAACTATAATCTAGAAATACTCTAGAAAAAACTAAAGTATATAATCATTAATTCACAAAATCACTATCAAGTGATTAGTAAGTTGCTACTCTAACATATTGTCAATATCAACATAGTTTATAATCATAACATAGAATAATATCATGAACATGAGTATCTAAAAAAATAAGTTTATCAAAATAAAGAATAATTATGAGAAAGAAAAGTGGGCATCACAAAAAATATTCCTTGAAACTATCAACCAATTTTTATAGAGAATCAATTTGTCAGCTTTGATTGATACTCATTGTTTGTCTATTTTATGATGAGCTATGAATCTTTGTAGACTAGGAGATGCTAGATATTTTACTAAAATAATATTTTGAGACCTTTAATTAAGACCTCATATTTTCTATATTGTTGGAAAACCTTGTTCAAAAGCTTTAGGTATGAGATCTCCTTATGAAGTAATAAATAGGATTCTAATGCCTAATCCTTTATTTGTGTAGGAACCATAAAAGTATAATTTCTTTGTTGAATCATCCAATGAGAATATAAACATCCAAAAATTATATAACTAAAGGATAATTATATGTGAGTGGTGCTTTCCTAGTTGATCAACCATAACCTTTCCTTTGATAGATTCTTGGTCCACATATTTGATATCAAATTCACTTTGTAACATGACCCATTTTTTTATGTATCTTATGACGAAAGTTCTTGAGAGAGGGTACTTTAGTGAGTCTATTTTTGAGATGAGATTTTTTTGTGTCTCAGCACTAGATTTTGATAGCTAATAACAACAACTAAGCATGCACATTCAGCTAGGGTGTAACTAAGCTCATAACTCACTCAAATCTTTCTAATATAGCAGATAGCTCATTCATAGACTTATAAATCACGTTATGCTAATAATGACCATAGGGTGAGTGACATTATAAATATGTAGATAAATAATGCTTTGTTAGGAATAGGTGGTATGAGGATAAGAGTTAATGATAGATATTATTTGATTTTGTCAAAGGTCTGTTGACAAGATTCATCATAGTGAAAGACAAATTTCTTTAGAAATTTGGAAAATGTCTAACATTTAATAGCTAGATTTGTAATAAATATTTGGATATATTAAATATCTCAAGAGAGACTACATAGTTGTTTGATATTCTTAGAGGTGGCATTTTCATGGTGGTAGTGACTTTGGTAGGATCGACTTTGATGTCTCACTAAGAGATAATGAAGTCAAGGATTTTACTAGATGTGACACCAAAGACACTTTTTTGGATTAATTCATACCTTATACTCTGTGAAATACTCAAATATATGCTTAAGAACTTATGGATGGCCCTCTCTTATTGTGGATTTTTCTAGAAAATTCTTCATGGAATCTTTCATCATGTCATGTAACACGTCATAAACAATTATAAACATTACTTTGTGATAGGTTCCCCCACATTTTTTAGTATAAATGGCATGAATTTTTAGTAGAACATGCTCCGATGAGTCATAAAGGTAATTTTATGTTGATATTTGGGGGGAAACCAAATTTGATAGGATTCCTTGATGGAGCACTTACATCACATTATATTAGGAATCTAAGTGCTCCATGTGCTCCATCAAATTACCTATGTTGGTGTGAATACGGTGTTTTTTTTAACTAATCTACTAGTAGGTCCTATTCACATGTTAAGTTTACTTAGATCCTAGGAATCTTTCTAGAAGTTGTAGTTGACAATTGACCTTATCTTTTTTCATTTAATTCTTGAGTCCTAGGTCATTTTATTAATAGTAGTTGAGTTATTTGTCTCATGATATAAGATTAAGACACTTTTCATGATCATGTCTAATCCTATGTCTCACCTTGGCTATATAACCAAGGGGTTCTTATTTTTAAATACATTGCATTATATTGTATTGTATATTGATCATATTCAATCAATATTATTTTACATCTATTATTACAAATTTATGCTCTTGATTTTCTCTCTTGTAGAAGGTTATTTTTGGTTTTGCAAGTGATTCTAGGAGCTTGAGTCCTTAAGCGACTCTAACATGGTATCAAAGCTTCAAATTTATGAAACCCCTTATCAAATCTAAGGGTGATTCGGGCTTGGGTTTTCACTAGGTGTACATTGGGAAAAAATACCTCACTATTAAGTCTAGAAGGCCCATAAACCCCTATTTTCATATAAAATACTTGATATTTAGGTGATTTGTTTTGGCTATTTTAGAGAGTTTGGAAAAAAATACAGATTTTCAATCTATGTACAATGATACAGAATCCGTACAATATGAATATGCATTGGACATACTTTTTTTGTACCATCCATCACTGTTAGATATGTCATCATTAGTTAGTAGTACCATTGATGACATAATCTGAGGAATCGACATTCTCAGAGAATATTCCCTATTTGTGTTGGCATACGATTCCTATGTCACTCCTGCACCAACTTACATTTTTTGTCAAATTTGTTTCAGCTTCCATATGTATAATTTTGTTTTAAAAAATCAGCTTTTTAATATTCATTTTTTATTAATTGGAGTTAAGCACCTAGTCATGCTTTCTTGGGGCCTCGAGTTCAAGTAGTAGCAGATGGATCTTAAACACCTAAGCAACATGGCTCCACCCACCGCCCTCGGTGATACCACTGCATAGGTGGCACCTTTGTGCCTAGCGATGTAGATTTAAAAAAAAAATTTTGCACTAACAATGGTCATATGGATGCCTAGGGGTAAATGGCCTAGGGGCCCAAATTTTCCCCCAAAAGCCCTAATAGGGATTTTTTTCAAAAGACCATAACTTTTGACTCGTCTATCAAATTTTGGAGAACAAGATATCATCAAAAAGCTAGTTCTAAGAACTTTTCAGTGGTGCAGGTCTCATTATCAATTTTTTCTAGAGATAAACATTATTTCTAATTGAAGTTAGATATTTTTTTAGACCTTTGAAATCATAAATTTTTGCCTAGATCTCTAAGTTTTGCTATGTTGGAAAGGTATTAAGGAGTTCTACAGTTGTATCCATGCACTTTTTTCAACTCCAAGCATCTTTTATTTAGATTTAATCATATTTACATTCTATTTGATGACTTGGACATTTTGACTCTTGTGAATTTCTATCCTTTTGGGAAGGCTTCATTTTCAATATAGATCATATTGGGAAATTGTAATTTCAGTTTGAAGATCTCACTCTAATATATTGTTGTATTTTTCTATATTTGGTTCATCTTGTCAGTGTAAACTCTAGAAAGCATTCTAGCATTTTAATTGCACTAGATATAACGTGTCAAATCATAATATTGGGTGGATTATTGATTAAGTGATTTGGGGGGGCGGGGGCGGGGGGGTTCTTGGTTTTTTTTAATTTATTTTCTAGTTCTCTTCTTTTACATGGATCATTATATGGTTCATCTCTATATGTTGAATCAAGGTCACTCTATATATGTTAAGAATAAGGTACCTAAACCTAAAGATGATGATAAAAAGATAAAATGGATGATTGAACATACAAAAAGCTCTTGAATGTCTTTGTAGCTTAGTTTCTCAAGATCTATTGTTTCAAAATAAATCATGCAAGGATTCTCATGAAGCTTGGAACAAATTAAAAATATTGTATGGAACTATAGATGAGTTAAACGGCTATCAAATAGATAATTAATTGATGATCCTTGATCCTAATAATTTTGACAACTAAGATTACATCACTAAGGTTAATAATCTAAGAGAGCAATATAAATTATGTGGTATTGAGAAAAAATGCATTCAATTGGTCTATAATGCATTGAATAAACTTGGTCCTAATTATGTAAATTTTATTTATAACTTTCAAACTCGTAGGTTAATTGTGGGGTGTACACATAAAACACCTTCATTTGCAACTTTTTTTAAGATATTAATACATGAGCAACAAAATCTTATTTCTATGGGTCTCAAAAAGTCACCTCAATCTCAGGCATTGTTGGTTAGTCAAGCAAAAGAGTTAGAACAATCTGATAAGAAATCAAAGAAATCAAAGAACAATCCACATTCAGATAAGCCTACTTGTTCATATTGCAATAATATTAGACATGAAGATAATTCTTGTTATATACGAAGGATGTTGATTAATTGAAACATCTTCTTGAAAATAATCACATTGATCTACCTTCTAGAATGTCTAAGTCAACTTTTTCTTCTTCAAAAAATTATAATAAAGAGAATGGCCATGCTGATTTTGTTACTACATCAGGTAAAACTAAATTACAAGCTCTTTGTGCTTCTAAAAGTTTTGGATCAGGGAGATGTCTTCTAGATTCAAGAGTATCTCATCATATGGCATATGCACAATCAATTTTCTCTTCTTTTGAGCCTTGTTCTATGCCACTTATTTTGATGGTAAAAAATAAATACAATAATGGAATTGGGAAGAGATTTATTGATAATGGGGAGGGCACTTTCAATAATGTTTTATGTGTACCTCATTTTTCAAACGATCTTCTTTCTATCTATCAAATTACCCATGGTGGAGCAAGGAAGACTTGGAATTCACTCATGATTCAGTTATCATTAGAGACTTGGAGAGAAGAGATATTATTTCTATTGGGATTATTGATCATGCATCTCAGTTATATGCCTTTGCATATTTTTATTTTGATGATGGATTTGATCCTTTAGCTATAAAATTATCACACTTTTAGTGTGGACCATGATTTTGAGGAAAATTTTAGCTACTTAAACTTGGTTGTTCTCACAAGTGATCCCATTATTGAGCCTTTAATTCTATCTCCTCCATCTTCTATTACATTTGATTATGCTTGTGTTACCATAGTTTTGGCTTCATATACATCATCTTCCACATATGGCTACTTGGGATGAATACTTGACAGACATTGCAAGTTTATTTGTTGAGTCCCACATTTCAGATTTGGGAGACACCATTTATTGCATGCATATTCTCTTTGATCAAGATGATTCTTCTTCAATTGTTGTGAGGGAACACTCTAACCCTCTTGTTCATTCTCTACATAATAATTATTCATATTTTGACGTGAGTGTGGATACACTTGAAAAACATTTATAGGAGGCTTATTTATCTTTAGAGGATATATATTTGTCTTTGGGTTTTGTTCTACCATCATCTCTACTTGATTCTATATTGTCCTCTTCATCAATGTGGTCTAGAATGCTTGTTTGAAGTGCATAGCTTCCGACATTGGCATAGAGACACTTGAGCATAATTTAGAGACATCACACATCATCCTTCTTCTCGCGTCTTCCTTTCAATAATGGGAATTTTTTTTGCATACCATCTTGGTTTTTTATGCGTAAGGGGAGGAACGTTGTTCGACTAGATTAGATCATCCTCAACATTCAGTGTCAAGCATCTACCATCATTGCAAGAGACTCAAGATTGGGGGGGTTGCATGGCCTCTCTTCTTCTCTCTTATGGGGGTTTCTTTCTCTTCACATGGGGCTTTTCCCTTCTCATTATTTTGTGAGAGCATTTTGTTTTCATCTCTCTTTTGGGGTGGATTTTTGTCCCACTAGGTTTTCTCCTTTTTTCCATTTGTGAGATATTACATTTGTTCATGGGTACCTCACATGGTCTAGTACTCAAGACCCATATTTACATCATTTTCATTGGTTTAATCCTCCCTAAGTTGTGCTTAAGGAGGGTGTTGGTGTGAATAAGGTGTTTTACCTAACTAGTCTACCAGTAGGTCCTATTCACATGTTAGGTTTACTTAGGTCCTAGGAATATTTCAAGAATTATTAGATGACATTAGATCTTATCTTTTGTTATTTAATTCTCGAGTCCTAGGTCATTTAATATTAGCTGAGTTAGTTGTCTCATGACATAGGATTAAGAGACTTGTCATGATCTTGTTTAATCCCATGTCTCACCTTGGCTATATAATCAAGTGGTTCTCATTTATAAATCCATTGCATTGCATTATATTACATATCAAGCACATTTGATATAATATTATTTTGCATCCATTATTGAAAATTTATGCTCTTGCTTTTCACTCTCATAGAAGATTATTTTTGGTTTTGTAGGTGATCTTGGGAGCTTGAGTCCTTGAGTGAATCTAAAAACTTGCAACAAGAATCAAGGTGACTACAATCTCAAGAATGAATTCTCTCATCCTCCATAATACCAATGCACAAAGATAATAATCCATCCAACTATATTCCACACTATTTTCATAAAGAAGCATAAGCCATACCTCCAACTGATATCCCAAAACACAAACACTCAATCAAAAGGTAATAAGTATGCATTAATAGTTTCCTAGAAAAATTACCATAGTTGAACTAGCACCCACAATAAGTTGCTAACACATCCAACTATCCATACCTCAAATTTATGCACATCATAACAAGTGAACCTCATGCCATCAACATATACAACCCATAGCATGAAATCATAAGCTTCAACAACCAAACCTATCAATGAATAATATATGCATCTAGGAACTCCCACTACATAGGTAATGCCAAATATGAAAATGATCAAAGTATCCAAATATCCACTAATAGAGTCACATAGAGAGTGTAACCAACATCGTTTAGTATAAACAAACATCCATAATAATATGTAAAACTTGCAAATGAACCTACTGCAATACATCTCCCACCACTAGTGGATAACTCTCGCAAGTTCTCCACACTTAACAAATAAAATAGATAAATTAACATCCATGTTGTCACCAAAAATAAATGAAGTATAAGTAACAACACATGACAAAAAACATAGTGATCACCATAGCTCCACACAAATCTCAACTCCAATGTCATGTGAATACAAACATCCAAGAAGAAGAGAAACACCAAAGAAATAACTTGTAAATCATAACTTATAGCATGTCCTTCTCTAAATGCTCTAATTATGATAAGTATGATATCCTCAATAAAACCACCAAGAGATAGTCATTATTCACATCTAATTATAAACAATATATATGCATCTCAAATCAAAGGAAGATCAACCCAAATCTAATGTTGGAGTTCATAGTGAACCCCATAGCTCCCAAAAATCACCTACAAACAAAACACTTATCACAAACGAGAGATCAAAGCAACATATTTGCTATGCAACCAAGAGAGAAATGATTGAATCTACACAAGAATATGATATTGATATTAACTTATAATTATATTATCAATTTAATATTATAATTATAAAGTACAATAATGATTGATTATAAAAGTAAAAGTGCAAACTCTAGATGAGGATTTGATTAGATTGTGACAAGTGTATGAATCCTATATAATGAGACAACTTGACCTATAAATAGCCCAATATAATAATAAAAAACACTCCTAATTTTAGCTTAAGTGAATAAAGTAATAAATTTTCCAATAATTAATTAATGATTAATGAATTATCAAGTGATTATTGTAATTACTCCAACACCCCCCCCCTTACGATCAACTTAGGGAGAATCTAAAAACCCTACTAAAGAATGCAATTATGGATGAAAAATGCATGGATGGGTCCCAACTACAAGGCTTGATGAGGTACCCATGTACAAATAAACAAATCTCTCATAACCAAAGAAAAGGAGAAAACCACATGGGAAAAAATCCTTTCCAAAAGAGAGAAAATGAAATAACTCCACTAGTGAAGAAGGATAGGAGGACTCAATGTGACCCCCAAGGAATACTTATGTCACTCAAGAACAATAGATGTACCCCCAATAGGAGAGATAAAATAAGGATATGAATTACCCCCATAAAGAAGTAGCTCATGTGTTAATGATGAACACCTGAAAATAGAACATGATTCACTGCCTGCAAAGAAAATTTCTCCCCTTATGAAGAAACAAATGAATTGGTGATTGGAGAAGCCATTCCTAAAAGATGGAAGACTCAAGAATCCAAATCCAAATGATGTGTGCCTCTAAAAAGTGCTCAAGTGTCCACATGTCAAAAAGAGATGATTTCAATCTAGAAACTTGTGAAGTCTTAAGTAGAAAAAGCTCCAAAGATGATGAAGATGACGGTAGGCCAATAATGATGATGCGGCTATCAATAAAGAGGAGATTAATTTCCTCAAAGTAATCCTCCAAATCTATAATTTGAGACTCTAAAAACAAGGATAATATGTCTGGAAGATACAAATCCCAAGTAACTATGTCTAGAAGAAGACAAATTTTCTATTGCACTAAACCAATAGGGGCCAAAGATGTGGTGATACAAAGATGATAAAAAACAACAAAATATGAAGATGTAGTCCCTATCTGAAGAGTGGGAACATGAAGACAAGTCTTTGAACCATCAGACCATGCAAGACCTGTGATATACTCAAGCTCCTCTAAATTATCATCATCAAAGGGTATGAAATTTTTATCTCCAAGAAGAATGAAATAATTTGTAGTAGGATCCTCTAGGAATGGAGAGATATGAGGGTATCCATAGATCTCCCAAAGTCAAGTCCAAAGTGTGTAGGGACAAATGATGTCTGATACAACACACATAATGTCATGATCAACACTGAACAAATCACTCCTACAACATGATCACTGATAATACCCCATGTTGAATGACTCCCTGGAGTGTCTCATGTAGGTATGAGTCCATACATATAAGACAAAATATCAAGCCACCTAAAATGTGTCAAGATGTCATTTTGCTAAGACTCATAATTATTCTTTTTCATAATGACCACAAAAGGATTAATAGAAAACCCATGATACTTACTCAAATTAAAATCAGAGATTGATAAACTCAATGTATGTTACAAAGTAGATCAAATGAAGTCATCTCACACAAACAGATCATTTCCAAGTGCTAAGACATCCAAGTAATTGACAAAAATGTAAAATCACAAGAAAATGAATAAAATATACTTGGGGTAGATTCTAGAAAAAGTGCATGTATAGATCTATAGATATTTGAAATACCTTTCAAACATCGTTCGAATCACAAAAATTGGAGATATAGGCAAAAACATTATGAGCTCAAAAGAAAAAAAAATTATCTGAATTTGACTAATAAAATGAACTAGTAGAAAAATTTGATGATCAGACATGGAACACTAGAAAGTACTCAAAACTAGCTTTCTAACAATATCTTGTTTGCCCAATTTTGACACCGTATGCCCAAGTTATGAATTTTTGAAAAACAGGGTAGCCGATAGTCAGTAAACACAACCTTTTTTATTTGATTTTTGAAAATTTTACTCATTGCATGCAAAACTAATATATACCCATAAAATATTTTGGTGCTAACAATAAAACCTAGAAAAAAAATTCTAAAATGCATGTTAAAAATAAACTTCACTTATAGGGAAAATGACTATGTTGTGCTATTTCGATAGAATTTTTTGCAATATTTGATCACTATCTGAAAAATATAATAGATACCTAGATGGTTTTTTGTGATTGTGAACACATTCTAGAAATCATTTTTCTTAAAAATACACCAAATAAAAGATATTGGCCAAAATTTCTTGGATCTCTTAGAATTTGGATAGGAAGTAATAGATCTGGTGCTTGGATACCATGTTGGAGTTAATAGTGAACCCCACAGCTCCCAGTCTCCCATAAATCACTTGTAATAAAAACACTTATCACAAGCAAGAGATCAAAGCAACTAATTTGCTATGCAACCAAGAGAGAAATTATTGAATCCACATAAGCATCTAATATTGAGCTTAACTTATAATTGCATTTTCAAGTGAATACAATAATTATAAAGTATAATAATGAAAGCTTATAAAAAAAAGTGCAAACCCTAGCTGAGGATTTAATTAAATTGTGACAAGTGTCCTACTCCTATGTAATGAAACAACTTGACCTATAAATAGCCCAATCTAATAATAAAAAATACTCCTAAGTTTAACTTAAGTGAATAAAGTAATAAGGGACCTAATAATTAATTAACTATCAAGTCATTATCCTAATTACTCAAACATTCCCAACCAAGGGGATAAACCCAATAACATCTCCTAATATCAACATCAATGAACGAACTCACAATGTATAAGGAGATAAATATGCCAACATTCCTCAAATGAACCCTCCAAAACTAGCAAACCATAGCTCAAGATCCATATAAATGAGAAGACAAAGAATAAATAACTCATGCTAAACAATCCTCAAATGAGTCATCCATAATCAATCACCATGAATCAAGGCTCATTCCCATGAGAAACAATGCATGAAACATAATGCATTTGAAAATAAGAATGGGAAATACCTTTCAAATGAAAAACTATCGAATAGACAAAGAGTGGGGAATGAAAATTCTCCTCCAAGGTAGCTAATTCATCATGACTCATCCAAGAACAATCACCTCTATAGGTCCATGTTGAATTCATGTCCAACCAAAGTATAGTCTCCTCGAACTTCCAACTTTAAGACCTCATTAATGAGTATCCATCTCAATACATGTCTCTAATCCCAAGAAATCTCCTAGCCTCACTTATGTCTCCAATTATCCATGAGCACCTGTACCAATCAATCCATGCTAAACTCTAAATGCAGCATAACACTATCGTGAAGCTCCCAAGAAAATGACCAATGTAATCAGTATCAAGAGAACTAGCCAAGATCAAATTCAAAGTTCTAATCATGAATCAGGAACACAATCATGACATAATGATCTCACATCTCCTCAAAAGTAGATCATATGCTCCAATAAACATAGCATTCTCCCAAGAGAACCTATATCATTCCAAAAATCTAATGTGAAATCAAGAGTCCACCATGGCACAATAAAATACCATCCTATAAGCAAGGATCACCTTTCAAAATTGAAAAATCGTAACCAACATCTCAACCAAAGACTCCAAGACTCCTCCATGGTACCAACATGTCAACATCTCCAACCACATGAATACAACCATCTCCTATCAATAAAACCTAAGACATCAATGAAATCTCATCGTATAAGAAACATGATACAAGAGCTACTCCATGATGCCATCCATTGTAGAAGATCATCCATCATTAAACGATGAATCCACATCATTGCCACAAGCTCCCACTAAATCATAATATCGATCTCTCCATGAAATCATGACAACCATATCTAAAATTAAGATCATCCATGGCCCCAATTCAATCAAAGAACTCAACACCAAGAGCTCCCAAAGGGAAGAGTAAAACCACGATCTCAAAAATAAGGAGATAACACTGCTAAACCATCACTATAACAAGCTCCCCCCAAAACATGTAATAAAGTTATCCATAATAAAGTTATCTATGATATTTTCATAAAAATCTTCTTAATTAAGATCAACCAAAGACCCTCAAACAATCAAAGAACTCAACTGCAACACCAAGAGCTCCCAAAAGGCAAATTAAAACCATGATCCTTAGACCAAGAAGATACATCACCACAAACAATCTAGAATCAATCCAACACCACCAAGAATGTGCCTACATAAACAATCATGTCATGTCAAAGTCTCAAAGGAACAAATAATGTCTATAACATCATTATCACCACCAAATTTACTAACATAAAACTCCCATAATGTCACACATGTCTACATCACATAGTCAATAAGCGTAGGTTTCACATGATGATTGTACCTGGTAATACCATCTTTCTACCTCAACATGAAAACCAAACTAACAAAACAAGTGACTAAGACAAGCCAAAAATCAAAATCTACATCAACACTAAAACATCTATGGGTAAAAAAACCCACATTTGAGTCATATATGCAACCTCTAAGTATATAAATCCTACAACACTACACAACTCATATATCCAACAATGCAACATATAAAATCAATAATGAACTAATAACCATGTCAAATGAGGATAATCAAAGATTTAATTGTAAGTATACAATGACTCAAACACCAAATCACTAAGATTTGATTTGAAATAAGCTCACAAAATTATCATAGTCAACAGGAACCCATAAATAGCTTAGATGGAAATAACAACAAATAAATCATACCAAAACATCTCCAAACTTAATCCACTATATAGTTATCTAAAAAAGATTTGTGTCGACTATTAGAAGTCCAAAATATGACTCCATATGCATAAGTTATGACCTCTCCAAGTCTAAAAATAACATCTGACTTCCAAAAAACATTTATTTTTCAAAACAACAAATTCGAGAAAAACAACTGATACCGTAATGTAGTTCTCAGAACCACATTTTCAATGGCTATAAGAAGTTGAAAATATGTGTTTTACCTATCTAGGTCCTATTTACATGTTAATTCCACTTAGGTCCTAAGAGGGAATCTTTCTAGATAGTGTTAATTGTCACTAGATCATATCTTATCTTTTGGCATTTAATGCTTGTGTCTTAAGTCATTTAATATTTGTTGAGGTAGTTGTCTTATTGTACAAGATTAAGACACATGTCAAGATCTTTTCTAATCCTATCTTACAATTTGTATTTATAAGCAAGCTATCATATTACATCATATATTCAATCTAACAATCTTGCATCCATAATCATAGCATGATATTTCTGTCATTTCTCTCTTATGGAACTTATTTTTGTCTTGCAGGTGATCCTGGGGTGTTGAGTTCACCATGGGTAAAAGTAAAAATTTGTGTCACACTTTTGACCAACTTATCAACACAAGTGAATTTAAGTATTTTTAATTAAAAATAAATTTTGGTCAAACATATGATCTAGTAAGATTCATTCTAGCTAAGTTAGATATGTCCACAGCTTTTTCAACTAAAATTGTTGGCTAAATGTATATGTAACACCACTTTGAGGCCAATTTACCAAAAAATAAAAATTATTTGAAAAAATTGATGTTTCATCAAATTCTTACTCATGTAAATAACATTTTTTTAAAATATAAAATACCATTTTGTTGATCCATAAGTGTAGTTTTCAAAAATATATATTTTAATAGTTTACTTATTATTTTTATACTAAAATCAGATTATCAGCAAAAAAATATTAGGTTGATTACAATCTCAAGAAAAAAATATTAAAACTTATTAAAAAATTTGAAAAAATTATGATGCACCAGATAAAAGTGTTGCAAGAGTTTCGCCCTTGGTCTCCTTGTGTTGTGTAGCATGGTGCTTGGGTTCGTGACATGGCTTAACTGCCTCCTGTGGATCTTGTATAAATTTGGCGTTTGTATTGGGCATTAACAGGTCAATCTTTTGGTGCAATGAAAGCCACTTGTTCAACAATTGGTATCAAAGCCAAGGTCATAGGTTCGAACCCCTTGCTTGTGCTAGGGAGATTATTGCAAGAGTTTCGCCCTTGGTCTCATTGTGTTGTGCAATGCGGTGCTTGGGTTCGTGACATGGCTTAACTAGCTCCTGTGGATCTTGGATCTTGTATAAATATGGCAGTTGTATCAGGCATTAATAGGTTAATTTTTTGGTGGAATGGTAGCCACCTATTCAACAAAAAGAATCTGTATCAAGATGGTATATTTTTTCTATTGTAGATAAATAGTTAATATGAAAGTTGAAGTCCAATAGAAACAGTTGTGTTTTAATACACACACATTTTAATATTTATTTTAAAATATATTTATCAAAATTGGAAAAATAATATATCCATGCACTAAAGTTACAAGTTTTTAACTACACACAAAAATTTTGAAGAAAAAATAAAATTCACCATATAAAGATCAAAATCTCATGTAACTTCATTTTTCAGCATTTTATCAACAACTAAATTATAATGTCAATTTATAATTTACATCATTTCAAAATTCAAAACATATATGTCACTTTTTAATGATTCAAGTTTAAAAGTTGGATTAGTGTTGGGTGTTTTCTTTATAAAAGTGTGACACAACTTTGTACCTTTATGGAGTAGTTGGACATTGTTGCATACTCAAAATATGAGGGCAATCAAGCATATTCAAGCAAAATGGAGGACAATGGAGGTGAACCAACCATGGCATGGAGATATTTGGTAATATTGCTTCATTATTTTGTGTTTCCATGTTGGATTGTGCTTCATTGTTGGTTTAAGGCTTTAGGGTTTTAATTTTGTTGATTAATGCCTTTAACCTTAAATTTCCCTATTCTACATTGGTGAACCCGACGTGAATTGAATTTTGGTGTCACCAAGGTGCCTGTTTGCCAAGTTTTCCTCAAGGTGATTTTTATTTTTATTTTTTTGATCTTTTTATATGGACTTGATATTTTGGATGATTACTGATTGTTCTAAATCCTTTGATGGTATTGATATAGATGTTGGTGTCATGATATGCCAATAATGACCTTTATGGAGTAGTTGGGCATTTTATTTATTTAATTATTTACTAATTTGTCTTTTTCCTCTACTTTTAAATTAAATTATTATTTAATTTAAAAGTCAACTTTCCCTCTTCTATAGTTAAATAATTGTTTAAATTATTTAATTATTCACTTTTCCTCCTAAATTAAATAATTTTATAATTATTTAACTTTCTCCAACAACCTCTTTTTCTATGCCATTCTCTTTATCTGTGCCATTCTCATCTCTTCACATCTCATTTAATTTCCACCCTTGATTGAATTATTTTATAATTTAATCTCAACTGTCCATCCTTAACCTAGTCCCATCTTTCCCCTAATTTGGCCCTAACCCTATTTCATACTACATTTTTCAATCTTGGCCATTGATTTTCATGTCTTACTGGATTTTAATCCTAGCCCTTCATTCACATTTGGCTTTCTATAAAAGACACCTATCATTGGAATTTCATGGCTACCTCTAGACTACCTAGACTATTACTATCAAAGGAGACAAGTACAATCTTCAATATTTTACTATCATTATCACTAGGCTTATTGTTGCATACTAAAAATCTAAGGGCAATCAAGCATATTTAAGCAAAATGGAGAAGGACAATGGAGGTGAATCAACCATGGCATAGAGATATTTGGTAATATTGTTTTATGTTTATGTTTCTATGTTGGATTGTGCTTCATTGTTGGTTTAGGGATTTATGGTTTAGTTTTGATTATTTATGACCTTAACCTTGATTTTTCCCTAATCTACATTGGTAAACTTGATGTGAATCAAAATTTTACAGATTTTTCTAATCTTATATTGTTATTTTGTGCAAAAATTTGGAGACTAACATTTGCAGCTAGGGTTGGAGACACAAGCTTAGGATTTGAAAAGATTTGATCATATCTTACAAATGGTTACATATTTTTTCACAAAATCTTTTTGGTAGGTTGGGGATGATATCAAGGGCCTTCAATCAAAAAATTTGATATTTGGATCTGTTTTAAATTATTTATAATTTTTTTATGATTTTTCATGAAAAAATAATTTTGAGAAAAAATCACCAATATTTTTGGATTTTCTTATATTCATTAAAATCTCTTAGAATTCTAATTAGGGTCTGTTCTTTATGTTTTTGATTTTGATGAAAAATAATTAGCCAAAAATCATATATTTAAAAATTAGGGTTTTAGAAAGATTTGATCATATATCACAAACCGTTGCAAGTTTCTTCACAAATTTTTTCATTAGGTTGGGGATGATATCAGGAGATTTCAATAAAAAAAATCAGATTTTTTAGATCTATTTTGAATTATTTATAAAAAATTTATGATTTTTCAAGAAAAAATAATTTTGGGAGAAAATCATCAATTTTTTCAGATTTTCTTACAATTTTGGAAAGCTCTCAGAATTATAATAAGGGTTTGTTCTTTATGTTTTTAATTTTAATGAAAAATAATCCATGAAAAATTAGATCTTTAAAAATTAGGGTTTTTCAATAAATTTGCTCTCCAGGGCTGAAATCAAGAATTTTTTCTAAATTTTTTACATTTTTAGAAATATCTCATAATTTTAGCAGGGGTGTATTTTAGGAATTTTAATTTTTGGAGTCAAAATCATTTCAAAAAAATTAAATCTTATTGACTAGGTCAAAATACACAAAAAATTAGGGGTTGGGGCCCTAGCTCGGTTGGCTAAATCTTTCCTATTGCAGAAGGTTGGTCATGAGGTCTGGTCTCCCCCACCCCCATGGTACCGGAGGGCATGTCGTGCCAGTGCCGCCAGTCACGTTAAAAATTTTACCAGGCGCACTGTAGTTTATAGGGGGTCGTGCTACCTGATTCCTGCAGTCTAATAAAAAAAATACACAAAATTTTTTTTAAAAAAAAAAAGAGGTGTTAAATTTTGCAACAACTAATCTACATTCTTGTGGGAGCTTTATTGTCATTATCAGATCTCATTTCTTTTTTTTGGTTTAAGTTAAACCTCTAATCTTAGTAATTAATTATATTGTTAGGGTTTTACTTTGTTGTTGGTTTTGTTGATATGCAGAAAAATAAACTCTTCAAAGGAAAAATTGGACAAAAAAATTTGGAGCTAAAAAAAATCTAGGTGCACACTTTTCAACTCATATCTTTATCTTAACCTTGTTTACAACATCACATTTCAATTTGGGCTTAAAAAGAATAAGTGTCTTCTCAAAATCACATTTTAATTTGGGCTTAAAAAGAACAAGTGCTTGCATTGCTTGGTGATATTGTTTGTGCTTGGAGGTGTGTATGCTCTTCCCTAAAATTTTCATATGATCTTGGGAATCAAAAGCACTCTTCAACACTCTCATTTTCACACCACACATTTCAATTTCTAAGGATAATGAACATTGTGTGTGTGATCAAATACATGCGTATGATCTCTCCTCGCATTATCATATGATCTTGGAGATCAAAAGAATTATTTGCATCACTTTTGTGTAACCTTCTTAGGGGTCCTACCTACAAAAATGATCACTCTAGGGGCAACCTCAACTCTAGCATTCCGATGGAGTATAAATAGCGGGGCGTGAATCTAAAGACACACCTCTTGGAAGTAGAATATTGTCAATCTTGGTTAAGCCCCATAGAACTTTATACCTTTGGGAAGTGAAGGTGGAGTGTGGGTTACCCTCTCCTCCCAACTGTTTGAAATTTTTCTCCTTTTAAATTCATGGAATTGGACCTCACGTACCTTCAAGGTTTATAGAGGACATCTCTAGATCCTTGTGCATCCTAGTTTAAGACCATTGGCCAATCTACCCACTTGAATAATTGCTAAGATTGTTATAGTGCTTGGAAGTGTCTTCTTATCATAATCAATTGCATTACATCTTGCACCAAATCTTGTCTTGCGTGTGTGAATGTATATTCAAGATCTAAATATTAATCAAGCAAGAAAAACCATAAACCAAAAAAATATAAAACTAAAAAAAACAAAAAAGTCAAAAAGTTAGAAACCCAAAAACAATAGAAAACACTTCAAAAACAAAAAAAATATAGATGTCCTCCAAGTCAAGCTATCCACATCATCTCCAAGTCAAACTTCCCATCCTTATTCTCCATCCTAATCATCATATCCTAGTCATCCAAGTAAACCCAATCATCCCATCCTAGTCACCATAATCATTCCTCATCATCTTAGTCCCTATTCCCCATCATAATCATCTTATCTTAGTCATATAGGGCAAATAAATCAATCATCCCATCCTAGTCATCATAACCATCCATCATCTCATTCTAACCAATATTTTCCATCTAAACCATCACATTATCCATCCTAATCCAAACTCACTACCATCTCTTCAATTTACCTTGATATGCTTTGTAGCCAAGTTTAATACCAATCAATCCACAATGGTCAAGACCAAAAATATTTGAGCTTCAATAGACAATTCATCAATCCTCTGTACCAATCATCTGTAGTCTCGAGTCAACCATCCATCTACCCATCTTACCAACAATCCATAAGCTCTAGTCCTCCATCCATCCATCCTCACTATCAAAAGTCACTTAACACAATCCATACCATTGATCCCCAACCAACGTCCATTAATATTCCTTATCCTAACCTTGACAAGGGAAACCAACCTTCCACTAATCCATTCCAAGCCTCCACATCATATCCTAATCCATCATCCATTAATCCATTCCAATCCACTCCATCCCAATATACGACCCCATCCAATAAAAATACATTTAGTCATGCAAGTTTTATCGTTGTCCAAAATCACATCCCATTTCCTAAACCTAGGGATATATGTCAAAAGGAAAATCCAAAGCATGACATCATAGCTCCACCTTTATGTCAAGACCAAATTATTTCTTGTGATTGCATCCCATCCCATGATCCTATCCTTAAATCCATCCAAGAAATCCTTCTATATAATCATGTCATCCAAGATAAACCTATATTTTATCAAGATCCTACCATTGAACAAGAAATCCAAAATGATCCATTCATCGACCTTTATTTCATTCATGATCAAACATTTGAAGTTGATCCTATCCAAACTCCAAACACTTCCATTTCCCAAAATGAGACACTTGCCTCCTTTGGACACATAGATAATCAAATAAATGATATGGATAAAATTCAAGAAGAACATAAAGAAGCTATTATTGATCAAGTCAAAGAAAAAGATACAAAAGCTACCATTGATCAAATTGACATCCCAAATGGTCAAGAAGAAACAAGCAAGATGAATGATAAATCCAAAGTATCTTATCAACTAGGATCATCCACTTTTATCAAATCAAGCTTTCTCGTAGAAGATAGGATTCCAAGTAATAGTTTCCACATACACGATGGTGGGTTCACATCTTGCTTTCGAAGTAAAAAGTACCCCATTGCAAATAGAATATTTAAGAGCATGCAGTATAAAGTAAGAGGACTAGGGCTACATGAGCAAGGCATTCGAGAACCAATACAGTTTTATGAAAATCCTAGACATCAAGGTCTTGGCTATTCTTCAATCAAAAAATCAAACGATGTTAGTGATACCTCCATGATATTAGGGGACACTTTATCTGATACAAATGTCAAAATGGGGGCCATGAGTAGTCCTTGTCATAAGGTTGTTGCCAACACTCCTTCCATCCACACCATAAACCATCATTCCAACATAATTAAACCCATCAATTGGAACCAACAAAAACAAAAGTCTTAGAAGTCTAAAGTTCGAAATCAAATATCAAAGGCCATTGAATACAAATATCTAAGTGGACAAATGAAGTTAAAATGGATTCCAAAGAAAAATATATCAAGTAAAGAAATTTCAATTCTAGTATCCAATCAAAATATGGATCCACAAGAAAAGAGGTCTCCCATATACAACAAATATCCACCTCCTTCAAAATGTCCATCGTGCAAGGCATATAAAAATGTTGGTTCCAAACACTATCCCAATCAAAATTCCAAACTCCATCATCCACCACCCCAAGTTTGGAAAATAAAAATTCCTACATCCAAAATGCTAAATATCCCATTCACACCTACCATCATCCATCATAATCCTACATCTTGCCTAAAGTATAAAAATCCTACTTCACAAATCTGTCACATCTTGGTAGAAACTCTTTATCATAATGACTCCCATGGAACTCTATCACAATGGGTGTATTTCGATAAACACAACCTAGTATTAGAAAGGATCATAATGACATTGATCAGTTGTATGCAAGTGCTACAATCCTAACAAGACAACTATTCCATAAATGTCATTATTGGCATATCATGACACCAACATCTATATCAACACCATCAAATGATTCATAACAATTAGTAATCATCCAAAATATCAAGTCCAAATAAAAAGATCAAAAAAATAAAAATAAAAATTGCCTTGATGAAAACTTGGCAAACAGACATCTTGGTGACACAAAAAAAAGCAAAAAATAAAAAACTAGTAAAGAGAAAAAAATTTGTCCAATAGTGAAAACCATTTTTATGGTGCTTTGGATAAGTACCATGATGAAAGCCTAGCAAACAGGCGTCATGTGTAAGAGCAATTATCTATGTGGACCATTACACTTGGGAGCAAGTTGTCTCATCTCCTATGCCTTTCTCATGACATTTCCATTTGTACATCTAATCCATATCATTTCCATCCATTTTGCCACCTACCTTGATCTTGATAAGGGCTGGGGTACAAACATAAATCATGCTTTGGAAAAACTCTTGACATGTCTATCCTTTGGTAATACATTATCCATGAAATATCATTTCATTTCCTTCATAGCATTATCCAAACTCATACCTCGGAGAAAACCAATTATTCCTATGTGGCATAGTCCTTGGAGATCATTGATAATTCTTCCAACCAATAATCCTCATGTCTCCTATCCTTTACCGAAATCAATCCATTATCCTTCCATACCTATTGATGGACTAGTTTTTCCCTTGTCATTGGTTTAGGGATTCTAATCCACTTATCCAAGTTCCCTCCATCATCCCATTCAATCCTGAAAAGAAGTCATTCCAAATGCAATAAGCCTAAAACATACAATCTTGCTATGCAACCTAGCGCATCATCAAAACATTCCTTGGCTTTATTTCTAGTCTTGTTGCAGACCTTGATCATTTAGTCACATTATTATCAATGGGATATGTCTTTCCCAACCCTCACATTGTTTCAGGATGTATCCTTCCCATATCAAACAACATCGTCATCATCATCATCACCTATCAATTGGTTTTCAACTTGACTAGGGGCAGGATCATATTTTCCTTGGATGCTTGTGCATGCCTGCTTGCTTGATTGTGGGTATCTTTCACATGCATCAAAATATTTCAAAAATACAAAAAAATCAAACATTTCAAAAATAAATAAAAATCAAAACATGTCAAAAATCCAAAACATCCAGATAATTTTCAAAAATCCTGAAAAACAAAGTCAGAGTCAGTAATGTCAGTGCAAGTCCAATTGAACTACATTGCCTCTACATGTATAATGTAGGGAAGGCCATCATTTGATGAGCCCCCGAGGCACTAGGTCAGTCCTTTAGGGTTTGTCGAATAAAGTCAATCATGAGTCATTCCATAACAAATAAAACAAAGTCAAGCCTTATTGAACTACGAGGTCTTTGCACATTGTTACATAGGCAAGGCCATCAATCGATGAGCCCTCGAGGCCCTAGGTTGATCCTTTAGGGTTTTTCGAGTCTGTCATTGTCCATAGTACATCAAACACAAATAGTCATTAAATCCTCAACACAATTCATGGATCAATAGACAAACTATCCAACAAGTCTTCAAGTCAAATCAATCGAACATCAAACAAATGTCAAACATCAAAATTGTCAACCATGTCATTTGTCTTATATAGGATGTGTCCTTCTTGAAACTAGACATCGTCATAAATCAAACTTTGACACTCACCTTATACAGGTGGTTACATGATCGAAACAAGACTTGACGTCTTATATGACATGTTCCCTATCTTGAAATCATGACTTGTCAAATCAATCAACTCATCAATCACCTAGTCAGTCAAACATCGACAAACAATCTGATTGGTTGTTGGCTTTGTTGGCCCAATTTGTCTTATCTTTTCTATTTATCTTTTGGGTCATGTTACTAGCTACCTTGAGGATTTCCCATGAAGGATTTATAGGAGCAATGATGTCTCATGACCTATTTGTCTTTTGATTGCCGCTTGTGGATTGTCTTGGCAAAAAGACTAGGGCAACTTTGCTCCTAGTATGAGTCATGACATTCCTTGTTTGTTAACTGTCTATTTTTGCAAGTGGATAACTTTACACACCTTGGTCTATGTCATACCATGGTGTTTATTGTCTATTTGTCATATTTTTAATGCCTAATGATGATTAAATGCAAAGCCTAGCATCTATCAAGAAAAATATCAATCTTTCTTTGTCTCCACTAACTCCATGCTAACATTTTCCTCTCGCTATCATTTCTCTTCATCAATCCTTGTATTCATCCACTATCAGACTTGCTTATCGGAATAATTTTTCAAATTTTTCAAAAATTGGTAAAAAAATTTGAAGGGGCATAGGTTTACCCCATTTTCATGTCAGCTCACTAGGGCATATTTTTGAACTAAATTTCTTTGACACAACGCGATAAACTGCATTGTATCAAAGAGGGGCAGAATGTAGACACTAAAAATTGTACTTCACTTGTGAACACCATTTTTCCTTGTCAATCCCCTTTCTTTCCCAATAATTAAATAATTTTAACTATTTGATTATTGCCTAATGTCATATTTCTTCTATTGATTAAATAATACTAATTTTTATAATTAATTCATTTCTTTTCTTTTATTCTTCCTTTTGATTAATTAAATAAATTATATTTATTTAATTACATCACTAATTAATCCCCCTTTCTCTCTATAATTAAATAAATTGTCATTTAATTATTATCATTTTCTACTATAATTAAATAATTATTTAATTATTTAATTATTCATTATCCTCTTCTTTTATAAATTAAATAGATTTTATTTATTTATTTATTTACTAATTTGTCCTTTTCCTCTACTTTTAAATTAAATTATTATTTAATTTAAAAAGTCAACTTTCCCTCTTCTTCTATAGTTAAATAATTGTTTAAATTGTTTAATTATTCACTTTCCCTCCTAAATTAAATAATTTTATAATTATTTAATTTTCTCCAAAAACCTCTTTTCCTATGCAATTCTCTTTATCCGTGTCATTCTTATCTCTTCACATCTCATTTAATTTCCACCCTTGACTGAATTATTTTATAATTTAATCTCAACTGTCCATCCTTAACCTAGTCCTATCTTTGCCCTAATTTGGCCCTAACCCTATTTCATACTACATCTTTCAATCTTAGTCATTGATTGTCATGTCTTATTGGCTTTTAATCCTAGCCTTTCATTCACATTTGGGTTTCTATGAAAGACTCCTAACATTGTCATTTCATGGCTACCTCTAGACTACCTAGACTATTTCTATCAAAGGAGACAAGTACAATCTTCAATATTTTTCTCATTATCACTAGGCTTATTGTTGCATACTCAAAATCTGAGGGCAATCAAGCATATTCAAGAAAAATGGAGAAGGACAATGGAGGTTAATCAACCATGGCATAGAGATATTTGGTAATATTACTTCATTATTTTGTGTTTCTACGTTGGATTGTGCTTCATTGTTGGTTTAGAGATTTAGGGTTTTAGTTTTATTGATTAATGCCTTTAACCTTAAATTTCCCTATTCTACAAACCGCATTAACTCTTACATGGTATCAAAGCTTCAGTGCTATAGATTTTATCAAATCTAAGGGACCAATCTTAGTTTGAAGATTTTGTTGGGTGCAATTGGAGGTTTCAAGGACCTCACCATTGAATCCAAGGCATCAAAGAAAGCCAGGTTTTCCTTTCATTTCGTCAAATTTTGTTATATTTTATCAGATCTACAAGTGTTTCAAGTTAGGCAAAAGTTACCAAATTTGAGAGATAGCTGAATTTTTGAAGCACTTTGGGCCAAATCTGACCCTGCCATTGCGTTTGGAAGGCCCAAAATCCTAAGCATCAACTGTCAAATCACTAAAATCGGAGCACTTGCCTTGAGCCTTGAGATTTTTTTTCCTATTCAGATCTACTGTTGACCATACAATCATATGATTGTACGATTGAAAATCTTCACTCAGATGATATGTTGGGTCACAAAAAATATCCACAAGTGAAATTTAGAATTTTTTGAAGTTAAAAATAAAAAATTATAAAAATTTGTAGACTTTGTAGACCTGCTTACGCAGTTGTGTACCACAACAATACACATGCCTCTCATGGGATATCACGTGGCCTAACTGCACCCAGCCACACAACATATAACCTTACAATAGTTTTTTCACTACACAAAAGAAAATAATATTTGATGGCATCAAGAAGATTTCACTAGTCAAAAATGAATATTCCATCATAGATTCTATTTATTCGTCGGCCATTATTTCGAATAATATTTTAGGGAATATTCCATGAGGGTGAATATTTCATCAACAAGCCAATATATTTTGGCAAGATAGTTGGTTAGCCATCAAATTTAATCCCATAATTTGATGACATCAACACTACATCAGCAATGGCATCAACATTCTTTGAAAAAATTTGCCCCCTCTCCATTGCAGATTGTGTTTTGGCAATCAAAATTTGGAGAGCCATAACTTGGTCATACAAACTCTTTTTCTTGAGCATTTTTTATTTATTTGGGGTATAATTTCATTCTCTTCATAGTGGTGAAATATATTTTTAATTTTGGTCTTTTTTTTTTAGAAATTGAATATTCTCACAAGTGTTGTTGAGTTCTCATTTTGAGAAATTTCGGGCTCCATTCTTGCTCCTACAGTAACATTTTTGGGTGATTTATATACTTTTTCATATAATTTTTAGTGGTGTGATTAGATTGATCCCATCCTATGTAGAAGTTCTATTTTGAGTTTGTGGCCAAATTTTTCATTTGTAAGCACTACTATCAATTCCACTTCACTTATTTTGGCAAGTGGCACATGTAATCACACTAAGTATAAATTTAAACATAATAATATATCATTAGGGAGTTTATTGATTAATTTGGGGGGTAATCTTACAGTGGTTGATTTCTTTCTTTTGCTTGTTGTGTGTTCTTTCAAATGGGAAAATCTCAATTTGAACTCCTAACTCCATATAATTATGCTTCATGAAGAGAAATAGTATGGAATTATCTCATGGGGAAGGGTTTTATATTCCATCTAAAAGAAACTATTTCTCAACCTATTGATGCTAAAGAATTGGAAAAATGGGAGACTAATCATGAGAAAACACTTGGATGCATTTTTTCATTAGACATTTGATTTAGAATTTTATGTTGAATCATGCAAAACAACTATTTAGATGCTTGGGAGACTTTTAGAAATTGTATGGTAAAACTGATAAGATTAGGGGTATCAGATTGATAATTATTTGATGAACCTTGATCCTAATTTTTTTTACCACATCCAAGACAATATCTCCAAGATCAATAAACTAAGAACACATTTGAAACATTGTAATATTGATAAAGAGGATTTATAATTGATTTTGAATGTGTTGTTCAAACTTGATCCTGAGTATTCAGTGTTTATTTCTAGCTTTCATACCCATTGAATTTCTACGAGAGCATCATGTATTGATCCTAAGTTTGAAGAATTTGTAAATCACCTAATCCAAGAGGAAGAAAAGTTAATGCAAATGGGTCTAATCAAGTATTTCAATTCACAAGCATTGTTGGATATAGAGTCTAAGATACAGAAAGAATCAGGGAATCCTGAAAAGAAGAAAAATAACAGGCCACATAAATAATTTGAATCCTCTCCCTCTAAATGGGAATCATCTAAGAAGGAGAGGCCTAAATATGCATATTACAAGAAAATAGGGCATGATGAACATCAATGTTATTCAAAACAGATTAATGAGTTGAAGCATCTTCTAAAGAAGACTCAAATCAATTCTTCTTTATCTTCAAAGGGTTCATCTTTTTATTTTTCATCAAAGTTCGATAAACACAAGTGGAAAGAACTTGTTGTAGTTATAGATTTTGAGTCAAAGAGGTGGATACTCGATTTAGGAGCCTGACATCACATGGATTCATCAGAGAGTATGGTCACTTTATTTGACTTTTTCATCACCACACATCTTGATAGCTAACAACATATATATGTGTGTTTGTGGGAAGGGATCCATTGACATGGATGACTGATCATTTAATGATGTTATTTGTGTGCCTTCATTTTCAAACAATATCCTTTCTATCTATTGGATCACACATGGTGGAGTAGGTAGGAGTGTTGAGTTCAAACTCAATTTTATCATAATTCAATATTTTCATAGAAACATTATAGTTGTAGTTGGGGAGGTTGATCACCAATCTCGAGTCTACACCTTCTCATTTTTTTCTCCTAATGATTCAACAAATGTTCACATTGAGGCATCTTGTGTGGACACTTTTGAGGAGATTCAATATGGTCATTTGAATCTCGGTATTCTTTTTGAGGATCAAGTTACATGTGTTGATGTTCCATCTCCTTCATCTATTGTTGTACCTGAGGATGCCTATGATTCCATAGTTTTTTCTCCTTATGATTCAATGCAAGAAGACATACATCATCTTCTAGAGATGGCTACATGAGATGAATACTTAATAGACATTTTTGGTTTGTTTTGTGAGTCTCGCATTTCAGATTTGGGAGACACCATTTATTACATTCATCTTCTCTTTGATGGAGATGATCCTTCTTTAGTTGTTGTGAGGGAACACTCTGACCCTCTTATTCATTCTCTACATGATCATCTAATCACATTTTGACATGTGTGGATTCTTTTGGAAAAAAATTGGAGGAGGCTTCTTTGTCTTCAAAGGAGGTATTCTTGTCTTTGGATTGTGTTCTACAATCCTTTCTAGGAGATTTTGGATTGTCTTCTTTTGTAGTGTGGCCTAGAATTCTTGTTTGGAGTGGGACACCTTTTGACATCGATATGGAGACACTTGAGAGTAGTTCAGATATATCACACATCATTCATCTTCCTACATATTCCTTTTTAGGAATGGGAAGACATCTTGTATACCATACTAGTCTTGTTTCTTCCTTAGGGGAGGAATGTTGTTTGACGATCTCGGATCATCTTCAACATTTATTTTCAAACATAAATCATCATTGTAGGTGACACTACATTGAGGGGGTTGCATGGTATCTCTTCTTCTCTCTTATAGAAGGGTCTTTTCCCTCATATGAACTTTTTTCCTTCTCATTTTTCATTGAGAGAAATTTGTATTTCATCTCTTTTGGGGAGGAGTTTTGTCCCATTGGGTTTTCTTCTTTTTTTCTGTTTGTGAGATTGTATTTATACATGGGTATCTAACATGGCCTTGGAGTCGAGACCCATCTTTGTGTCATCTACATAATAGTACTCCCTAAGTTGTACTTAAGGGGGAGTGTTGGTGTAAATAGGTGTTTTACCTATCTAGGTCCTATTTACATGTTGAGTCCACTTAGGTCTTAGGAGGGAATCTTTCTAGATAGTGTTAGTCACTATATCTTATCTTATCTTTTGGCATTTAATGCTTGTGTCTTAATTAATTTAATATTTGTTGAGTTATTTGTCTCATTGTACAAGATTAAGACACATGTCAAGATCTTGTATAATCTTATCTCACAATTTTACTTTATAAGCAAGGCATCATATGTACATCATATATTTAATTTGACAATCTTGCATCCATAATCATAGCATGATATTTTTACCATTTCTCACTTGTGGAAGTTATTTTTATCTTGTAGGTGATCTTGGGATGTTGAAGAGTTCACCATAAACTCCTAAAAATTTGAAACTAAGATGAAATTTATGCCTCCTTGAAAATTTTCCCAATTAGGCCTACTATGGTGGTTGGTGGGTGGCTAGTCAATGGCCCCTAGGCAGTGCACAACAATGCCCTGGTGGTGGACCCAATTTTTTTATTTAAATAGGGTTTTATGTTTTGATTTAAGAACTTGGTGGAGTTTTATTTTAAAGCCCATTATGGCTAAGGGGAAATCCCCCATGGGACAAGAGTCAAGAGCCTAATCCTGTCGGCCCAAGGGTTGACTATTGGTCAACAGGTATCCTATTGGATTGTAGCTTGTATGCTTGCTCCTGTGGTTGGTGAAAGCCTGTTGGGCACAAGGTATGGCAAATGGGGGTCCGCAGGACCCCACCCAATTAAAATTTTACCACAAAAAAACTTATTTAAAAATAAAAAATTCTTCTTCCTTCTGTAGACACCCATTCAGCTAAGACATGCAGCAATTTTTTTTGCATTTTTTCTTAGTAACCGAAATAGGTCAAATTTTATGTTAATCTTCACTCTCAGACCTTCTAGATCCAATGTTGAGGTATGTTTTGTGCCAAGGGGTTATATGTGAACCTTCCCCTACAAAATTCTCATGGTGAACACCTAAAAAAAATATTCTTCCAACAAAAAATCATAAACTCAAATCTGCAAAAAATAACCACATATATGCAACCTCAAAACCCCAAATCTAAAAAATAACTTGCACTAAACCCTAATATATTGCAATATATTCATTATTTCCTTACAATCCTTGGATTCAACTATTAATCATATCTACTCCAACAAGGGTTATACCAACCACAACCATGGCTCAAATACCAAATGAAATGAAATGTGTAGCCACCAAAGATAATTTCCACATACCCAAATAGAGAAATATATGAAAACAAGTATTCAAAATCCATATGAAAAATAATAGAAAATATACCATCAAAAGATGACACAAGATCTACCCTAAAAAAACCCAACCTCCAAAAGAATCAATTACTCATGTATTATTCAAAAATAAAATCATTACAATACCTTTTTAGAGTCTCCATGAATACCTTTAAAACATAAGCTCTCTACAAGGACTCCATGTGAACAAGCCTTTAACCACACATACCATGTCATGATTCAACCCTCACAATTACAAAAAAGAGATGCTCTCAACCTCTTATCCAAAATAGCCAACTAACCAATTTTAGACAATTATCCATGTGCTTGCTTTTATAGACACAAGCTTTCACAAAACCACCAAGTGGTATTACATAAACCATGTGACTAATATCGTGAGCTTACAAAACAATTTCCCCCATGTTTAATTTCTAGTTCAAAGTTTTTCCAATATTAAATATCTTTCCAATTGCAACCCACATTAAATATTTATCCCAAAGTTACATACAACATATAAAGTGGCCCCAAGAATGCTAACGTATGTGATGCATGTATCCCTAGATCCCCTAGGCGCACCATAAAAATAATAAATTACATTATATCATTATGCAAGGTGGACAACACACCTTTTCCTAACAGTGGATCCATGGATGACCAAGGAGAAGGTTATAGGGGAGATCAAGGTCAAGTACATGGAACATCATTTGTTGCTTGATCAAATAAACCTAGATGGGAATCCAAATGGTGCCCTAAAATTCTCTTTCTATACATCATAGGCCTTGATTGTTATAAAATTTTGGAGGTTCCATGGCATCCTCATTATATCCCAATTGTCTTTATAATTTATATGTGCACAAATTCAAACCACACATGCCATCTATTAGGACTCGTTTGACTTTATGTTTGTTGAAAATGGCTTCAATGTGGAGGGGTTTTTTATGGTGTGGATGAACAAAAGGAATATTGTTTTGATTAAATGTAAGATAATAAGAGGAGGATAATTCTCCCAACGAGGTGAAAAATTAGTCAAGATGGATGTTGTTAAGAACTTGCAAGTCTTGTGCAGTTGTCTCTAGTATTTTTTTATGAATGAGTGATGCTTTGAGAAGCTCTAGGATGGATATTTGTGTTGGAGTATTCTTGATATTTTCTAGTATATTGTATTGGGAAACCTATTGGGAGGATAAGGATGCCCATTTAATATTAATTCGATGACACTTAGTGGTGAAATTTATTTATTTTGAAGGTGGTTACTTACAAATAAGCCTCTTCCATATGACCTACTATGGAGTCATATGAGGTGAATGCTTTATTGTTGTGGATATTGTTGGTGTGGTTATTATTATTAGATGTGCCATTACTAGACATTGATGGATGGTTTGGTCATGCTTCAATCAGGTATATTGATACACATGCCTAATTTCTTGTTAAGAGAGGAGGATGAATGAACTTCAACTTTAATGGCATCCTGGTCAATGAGATCTTGGATGTAATTCTTGATGTTGTGTATTCTTTGTGGAATGGCCTTTGATGTGGTGGTACTCATAATATTTATTTTCTTTGTACCATTTTATTTTATATTGGTTATCATTAAACAATTTAATGTGTAGAAGTTTTATCATGTTCGCTTGGATGGTTTTTCAACATACAACTTCCATGGGTTTTCCCAAGGGAGTGTATTTAAATTTTGGGTTGATGGATTTTTTTTATTATCTTTGTGGGATGAAAATGTTATTTTTATTTTGAGAATATTTCATTTTTGGGGCTTCTTAGTCATGTGTTGTTTGGGTGGCTTGGATGTGCTTGGATTCAGTCACCCCATCAATAAGCAAATTTTTATTTATGGCCCAAAATTGAGGCTTGTCATTTTTTAATTATTATTTTATTTTTCTTTGTTTTAAATTTTGATTAAGCCCTTAGTGATGAGGGACATTTTTATGGTTATACCCTTTTCAATGATTTCATCAAATATGGTCCACAATGGACTTGCAAGTGGAATACCATTTCCTTGTTGAGGTCAATGATGAAAATATTAATGATTTTTTTTTTAGGGATTGGCCAAGGAAATTAACTTACAATAATTTTCCATAATCATAAGAAGGTGGTAAAGATCCCCCATTTCTATAGTTTGGAATTGAAAAGTCAAGCATTGTTAGTTCATGTATGATTTCATTGGAGAAACGGGTGAAATTTTTTATTAAGTCAATGACAGAAGTGATAGACCCTTGAGGTAGATGAATGAGCCACTTAGTGCTTTTCCTTCCAAGCTTCACAAGAAAATTCTCATGAGGTACATGTCATTATATGTAACTTCTTGGAAATCCATGAAAAAATCTTTGAAATGATCTCAAAGATCTCTCTTTCCCTTGTATTTGTCAAACTTAGAGATTTTCAAATATTGTAGGAAAGGGACCATCATGATTGATCAATCGAAGGGGTAGTGACAAACTTCTTCAAACTTGTATTTTTTCTTTTGGTTTAGGGATCCTAATTGCAACCCCTTGAGTGAATCTTTCATTTTTTTCCACTCTTGTGCAAAGGGGTTCCCAAGAGTTGAGTTAGTAGGTTGAAATTGAATGGTGTTGAATGATGTTTGATATTTTTTGAATATGTTTATCATTGAGATGTATTATTATTGAGGTGGAGTTTGAGATGTAAATTGTGTCATGGGAGGATATAAGGTTGATGATGGATACAAAATTTGAGGTGTAAATGAAATTTTAGGAGGGAAGGAAGTTGTTTGATATGTTGTTGGACGATAAGACATTGTTGGAGGGTACAATGTGTTTGGTGGATAAGATAAGTGAGGTGGAATTGTTTTTTTTTGTAAGGACATTTATGATGGCATGGATAGGGGTAGTAAATATTGGATAAATTACAATATGGAGGGAAGTATTATTGGAGGAAAATTAAATGGGGGAGGAATATGTTTTTTATTATATAAGTAGCATTTACAAGGTGTTGTACCCTTTACACAATGATCCCAAAGGGTCAAAAAGGAACTAAACCATCAAAACATCAAAAAATACTTTCAGTAACAGTAGTAGAAGGACACATACACAACCTAGTAACAACAAAGACACAACACAACACAGACCCAGCTGCTAATTGTCCACACTTTCCCATTTCTAGATGAGAAGGTTTAACAAATCATCCCTGATCCAATTGGGGCCTTCATCTATGGTGTTCTTGTCCATTTCCTCCTTGACAACATCTAAGAGAGTGATAGCCAACCTATGTATCATTTTGATAGAGAACTGAGCCAGGCAATTGAATTTACGTTCCAGTTTAGCAACCCACTCCTGCAACACACCGAGCTTGTCCTCCTTACCTTTCTTGCTCTGGATCTCTGCATCATCACCAACGCTAGTATCTGAGGAATTGGTAGATTCTTCCTTAATAATTCTTTTCAAATCAGAGAAATTACTAAGGTCTTCTATAGGACCTTCATCCTTCACCTTCTTAGTAACTTTTATGCCTTCAGTTCTACCGCCAGTCTGCACCGAATCACTGGATATCTCATCCACCGGGTCCCCTTTCTTGTGCTTCACCAATCTATTGGATCTTCTCACACTCTTCTATTCCAAGACCATCTCAAACCTAACACCCATCACAGTATCTACCTTAGAATATTTTTCCTCATCACTTTTAGTGTCGCTCTCGGTGACTGGCTTAACCACCGAGAGCAGAGACTCTTTTTTCCCCTTCTTCTTAGTAGCCAGCCTACTGACCTTCTTGAGTTTCAGCTCACAAAGCACAATTACAACACTCAACTGGGCCAAACCAACCAAATTTTTCTTCCTCTTTGAGGGAGGAGCCTCAATACTGAGATCATTTTTAGGGATGCGGGATTTTCTCTTCGAGCCCTCCAAAACAGCAAGGGATGGATTTTTAGGGTTAATTTTTGGGGGTTCCAACTCTTCCACATGCACAGCCGAGATTGGTTTGGGAGGGAAAAAAGCTAAATGGAATTGGTAGAGCCTATGGATTAGGCCCTGGTGTAGTGGTAAGGGAGACAAATAATTAGGGTTAAGAGTGAAAATCTCATGAGACTCTTTGATGGAACTTTCCAGAGAAGAAAGAAAAAATAAAGGGAAGCTAAGTAACATCTTGTGCCTTAAGTGATTTAACAATGGTAAGTGGTAAAAATAAAATACCTTGAATCTACCCTCAAGGGTAACATACTTCATGATGGCAAGGCAAACCATATCCCAGGGTTTAGGCAACGCTTCATGGTCGAAACCCAACTGCTTTTTCACAGGCTTCTCTGAGCCCTTGAAGAAAGCGTTCAGACTCTCCAAATCCTACATTTTGGTGTGTTTTTTATATTTCCTCCCCTCATAGGACAAGAAAGTAGCCTTACCAATCACTTCTTCATCCACTTCAAAAGATATTCCACCCATGGTGACCCGCCTATCCTTCCAAGAACCAACAAATTGGGTCGACAACACCTCGTCATGGCCCACAAGGTTTTCCAAAAGTGGTGAAAGACCACCTTCTGAACATATATGCCAAGCCAGGGGATCCCTACGAAACTCCTCACAATTATTCGCTCAGTTCTAACTCTATCTCCTCCCATCGTGACCCACAACACATAGTAGTCGACACAACCAAAAGATAGCCAGAAAATAGATAGCTCACCAGAGAGATTACCGTTGCTTAAATAATCTTTACTCCACCAACCGAAATGAAAAGGCATAATAAAGGCAGAATGATGTTTACACGTATCACCGGTCATACCCAATGACAACAACACCGATGGCCCATAATCATTACAAAAGACCCCAAAATTAAAGCAATTAGGAATAATAATGGGATCCAAATTTAAATCCATAGTGCTAATCAAATTAAGGAGGTTACACGATCCCCAAAGCCATTTGAATGTGGGGGAAGATTTGAAATTTTGAAGTACATCAAATAAAATCTAAGGCGAATCAAGAGATGCCTTAAGTTGGAATTATTTTATAAGCTAGAAAAGAACATCACTTTACACGAACTCTAGGAGATATGATGGGATATGGTGTACCATTAGAAAGATAGCCTATAAAGGGTAAATGACCCACCAAACATGATTATGGGATAAAAAAACCCACGTGGGAAACCCCTTGAGCCCAGTCTCCTTTCTCATCCAAGACCAATCCATCTAATGACCTATCAAGGAGTGCCACATGTACTCGAGAAAGATATAAAATTTAGCCATCATTATTAGAGTAACTCCTCCGCTCCATGAGGATTAACCTTTGAATAGAAATCGGCAACACTTCTATCTTTTTCTAAAATTTGCAAACCTACCAGGTTGACCCCAAATTGGTGAATTCGTTAGCCACCTGGTTACCTTCTTTATAGATATGAGTCAGGTGATACCTTTCAAATTTTGAAATTAAAATATTTATCCATAAGAATATCCCTTAAATTCCAACCAAGCAGATAGTCAAGATTAATAGAGTCAATCACATTCTTAGAATCCCCTTCAATTTTCAAATTCCTAATACCCAGAGTGACAACAATCTCAATGCCCTTGAGCAACACTCGAGACTCTACCACCATAGAAGAGTGAATACCAATACCTCCAGCATACCCATCCACCAAGTTGCCCTGACAGTCCCTTATGATACCACCAACACTAGTCAGACCAAGGTTCCCCTTGGCTAAACTGTCAAAATTTAATTTAAACCACCCCACATCCAGACGTTTCCAAAGGTGTTTTTCCTAGCAAGGGATTTGGAATTATCAAAGGAATCATTACCAAGAACAATGTTCTAGGAGTTAGCCATCTTGATCTCCCAATCAGCTAGGGTAGAGTCTGGTGGTTTCCACTTGAGAATAGAGATACTTTCAAAAATAAGTCTCAACCCCCAACCAAACACTTCCTTCAGACTCTTCTTAATGCTTATGAAATCCCTATTGTTCCTTTCCTTCCAGATGCATCAATAGATGATAGGGGGGATTTTCCTCCAAATTTCTAGAGGAAGGGGGTATCGAAAAGGACCATTCCAACCCTCCAAAAAGGAAACCCAATCTTTATTCAATGTATAGTGTGTCTTTAACTTTTGAAAAGCAAGGTCCTAGACTTCAGCAATAAAAGGACAATGCAATAACATATGATCCATAGTTTCTTCGTTATTTTTGCACAAAAAGCACCTGTTCAGGATCTAAAATCCCTTCTTCCTTAGATTATCTTGGGCAAGGATCCTGTTGTGACAAGCCATCCACCAGAAGAAGTTAATTTTTGGTATTAAGTGACGGTTCCAAACCTTTTTCCAAAACTTACTCTAAAGGCCCTTGTCCGACAACAAACTATAAGCCATCTTGACAGTCAAATCACCCTTACTATCCAAGGCCCAAAAGAAATCATATTCAACTTATGATAGGGGAATTTTGTACTAAGAGAGTAAGACCTGTAAGGAAGAAGCCAAACATTTCAAATTAGGGTAAAGAGGGCCATAGGAGCCAATATCTTTCCATCTTCTAACACCCTGTGATCCATGGATGTAGTCACACACATTCCAACCAAAGAACCGAATTGCAGGTTCCCTCAGATTTTTGAACTCAAAATAGGCCAAGGGGGACTCTAAGAGCCAAGAATTTTCCCAGAAGTGGATCTTACTACCTTTTCCAAGCTTCCATCTCAGGCCAAACAACAAAAGCTTCTTCATTTTGCAAATATTATTCCAAGCTAGAGACCCCCAGGGGTGATCATTCTCAATACATCTGATTAGGGGACAATTGCCCAGGTATTTAGCTTTCATTATTCTACACCAATCCATTTTATCCCTTAACTGGTCCCACCCCACTTTTGCTAGCAAATATTTATTGGAAGAAAGGATTTTTTCGATGCCCAGTCCTCCCCCAAACTTGGGAAGACAAACCTTCTCACAACTGATGAGCGACATCTTCTTTTTATCCTCAGTTCTAGACCATAGGAAGACTCTCTAAATCTTCTCAAACTTCTCAGCAATATTACTAGGCATTTTGAACATAGACAAAAAAATAAACAGGTATACCTTAGAGAGCGATAGTGAGGAGTCACAACTTACTTGCATGACTCAAGAGAGAACCTTTCCACCCAACAAGCTTCCTCTAAACTCTTTCAAGAATAGTGTTCCAGAAGTTAGGAGTAACTTCCTTAACAGTTAGGGGAAGGCCTAGGTAAACTGAAGGAATTGTAGCACTCACATAGCCTAACACTACAGTCACACGATCCTATAGACCGAGAGTGTAGTGAAAGAAATAGATCATACTTTTATTATAATTGATGCATGACCAGAACAAGCCACTTAGAGATTGAGGCAACTTTTCCACTTCTTGGCTTCCACCACTGAAGCTTTCCTGAATAGCATAGAATCATCCACAAATTGTTGAATGGTGATGGGGTCAAGGGTGGAGGTCAGTTTGACACCCTTGATGGAGCCCTCTAACAACATATATGCCACATTCTTTCTCAGCACATTAGCCACCATAATGAACAAATAGGGGTACAGGAGGTCTCCCTATCTGATACCTCTCCCAGCCTCAAAGAAACCTTGGGATACACCATTGACTAGCACTGAATACTTCACCGTGGTAACACATTCCATAATGATATTGATAACTTTTTAATTAAAGCCAAACTTATCAAGGACTTTGGGAAGAAAGTTCCATAGGACTTTATCATAATCTTTGGAAATTTCAAGCTTAAGTGCCATGCTAGAGTTGTTACACCTGTCCATAGAGTGAAGAGTTTCATGGATGGATAAAGCAACATCCAATATGCGGTAGCCAGGAACAAAACCTTTTTGATTGGGACCAATCATTTTCACCAAGAGGGGTTTCAAGCGATTCACCAGAACTTTAGAAAAGATCTTATAAATAGTATTACAAAGGCTAGTAGGATGGAAATCTATCATGGATAGAGGGTCCTCAATTTTAGGGACCAGAGCTATAAAGGTGTCATTCAACAGTTTAAGCAATTTACTAGAGTTGAAAAAATCCTTAGCAGCAAGAGTAAGGTCCTCCCCCACTATCTCCCAAAAGGTTTGGAAGAAAGCCGAGGGTAAACCATCGGGCCTAGGGACATTATAGGCACCCATACTAAACACAACAGACCAAACCTCCTCAAAAGAAACTGCCTTCAGAATTGAAACAATATCCTCGCAAGAATTAGGAGTAGGAAGAGGTTCCAACATCAAATCAACCAACCCAGGGGCAGGAGCCTCTAAAGGAAGCAAGTAAGCCTGCTAGAAGTGATTAGCAGCTAATAAACCAATCTGTATGAGATTAGACACTTCATCCCCTACCTTTTTTAAATTTTTTTTTATCTGGTTCCTTTTCTTATGTTTAAGTGTCTATTAGACCAGGTAAATGATTGGCCTTGAAGGCCAATATCAACCAGGCTAGTACAGTTCAAAAAGTTAGCCAAATCAGAGATACTGTTAGAATAATCAATCATACCCCCACTCTTCTCCAAGGGGTAAAGAGGAGAGCTAAAATCCCCTACCACCAACCAATGACCATCCTTTTCAGCCAAAATCCAATTAGAAATATCCTACCAAAGAGATTTCCTTGCATTCCTAATATTGGGAGCGTAAAAATTTATCAAGAACCAAGAACCCCTAGCATTGGAGAACTTAATATCTAGGCTATTCCTACATTGGAATAGTTCAGAGCCAGAAACTCGAGTTGGATTCCACAAAATAGACAAACCACTAGAAGCCCCATCCACATCACAAGAAGCAAAGAGGGCATTTGGCCAAATATACTTGGCAATGGTTTCAAAATTGGTTTTCTTCATCTTAGTTTCTTTAAGGAGTAATATATCTACCTTATGTTCCAGAACATAATTCTACAAGGCCAGCTGCTTATGGGAGCTATTTAGCCCTCTCAAGTTCCAAGATAGGACTTTCATTTAGAATTTTTCTTTGAGGACACCTCCAATGTCCTTTGTTTACCTATGACTATTTCTTTTGTTATCTCTCTATTACTGGTCATTCATTGGTTAGGTCTACTAGGTTTGGAGTCACCTCCCACATCAACTTTATTTTGTTTACCCTTCTTCTTAAGAGTTGACCAAAACTCTCTTTCCAAAGTTTGTGCCTGAGGTACCACAATCTTATCAGTTTGTCCTAGACAGGGTGAAACTTTCTTCTCAACTTCATCTTGGATTTCTCCTTCCTCAACACCCAAATTTATTGGAGAGAGAGGCTTCTCCAAAGAGACCCCAGAGTCTTGAACACTTCTGGGAAGGGAACCATTGAGCCCCAGAGCAGATCCAAAGGAACCCAGAAACCCAAATAACTCCAAGAGCACAGGTTCAGCTAACCTAGGCTTAGCTAGAGACTCAATAACCCTAAGAATATTTGATTCAAAGGAGAAGACATCATAAGGAATCTTCACAGTAGGAGCACTAGGATAGGGGTCATGTCTAACTGAGGATTTGGAATTCATGATAAGGTGGATCGATTTAAAACATTTCTAACAATATATGACAACATTCTCATAGCAAACAAGTTGAATCCAGGATCAAAAAATAGAGCATAGCTTCACCGAGTTGGGAAAGGTCTTATTGACATCAATGCTAACACAAAAGCGAGCAAAAACTAACCTAGACATGGTTTTGGTGATAGAGTATGAGGTGATGAACTATCCCAAAGAGTCCCTAATGCACCAAAAGATAGAGTTGTCCTAGTATTCCAGAGGAAGACCAGGGAGATGAACCCAAATAGGAGCTGGCTTGCAAAGATTGACATCAGGATTGAAACTCAGTTTCCAGTGGCTTAAAGGCAACCCATGCTTCCCATAGACCCGAAGAGAGCACAGAGATCAAATCTTCCTTGGTCATAAACTTGAAGAGGAAATTACCCCCAGCCATGGCGTAGACACCAATACTACCCTTCAGGCATCATTTCACAACAACCCACCTTCTAACCATATCCATAAAGGGTTGGAAGGAGAGAAACCTACCAACCACCGCCAACTCCATGGAAGAAACTATTATGTTGCTAATAGCTTCAGGAATGGAGAACTTGTTACCTGAGACAAAATTCTCCACACTCGGACAAGGAGGAGAACCCACAGGAGTTAGATTCTTGTGAGTCAGCACATCTTTCCAACCTTTAGACAATGGGGTAATAGGGAGCGCCAACACCTCAATAGCAGGTAGGTCAGGAATCACGAGATCCCCTAAAGAAAACAACACATGAGAGGGCCCCAAGGATAGTGCCACAAGTGTTGTAGGGAGAATCTAGACAGAAGGGGACATGGGTGGGGGACCAAGGGGTACCCTTGACACACAGTTGACCATGCACATAGTCAATTCAAAATGGAGGAGTGGGAAAAAAGTTTAGTGGATAGACTGGATAGGAGCAGGAGGAATATTTTGTTTGGTTAGAGTGGATAGAATTTTGAGGTGAATGGGGTTAGTGTAATTTTGTTCATGATGCAAAATATATTATTGTGAGGTAGGAGGGAATTGATTACAAGTTGAATGGTATGTGTGCCATTAGATTTTGAATGCTTCCAAAATGGGTTTGGATAAGAATTTTTGTGGGAAAGCAGAAAACACATTGTTAGGTGTAGTATTGTAATGCGAGGGGTTGTTTGTTCATCGAAGATTAACACATAATTTTTTAAAAATGGAGGTCATGGGAGGTTCTTGTCATACTAGGTTGTGAAATTTGGATATGTTAAAATGAGGGATGGGCTTGGGTCCCTCATTAATTAATTGTTTTAAAAATAAATCCTTATTAAGGTTCACAAGGTAGTCTAGATAAGCTTGTGTGATGTTGTTCAAGAACTCTACAAATCGAGGTGACAACTTAGGTTGGCTCGCAAATATTTCTTGATCATTGGTTATGTCTTGATAGTTTTTTTCTATTTTTTTCCTTCGGTGTAACCATAGTGTAGACACCTAAAATGTGACCTCATCCAATCACACCTAATTTTAGCCTATCCTAAGCCATTAACTAATTAAATATTTTATATTTATTAAAATTATTCCATCATTCCCCCATATTTATCCTAATCCTTTAATTAAGTAAATATTTACGATTTATTTAATTATTTATCTCTTCACATGATCCCATTCATTAAATATATATTTTATTTTATTTATTTATTTCCACTTTATTCCTCTATCCTTATCCATTTAATCCTAGCCATTGATTCCATTCACATGGATCAAAATATAAGATTGCCATCATGTTACAAGTGTCCCTCTCACATGACTAACTAAGACCTTACCCAAATTCACTGAATCTAGATGCTTACCAAAAAGCCAAACTAATTTTCGATCTCGTCCATTTATTTCATATTACACCTCTTAATCTCTATCATTCACATAAAGATGTTTCCCTAATCCTAATCCTAAACCTAGACCTTCACCCTCATATGACACTTGTCACATGACTACAACTTTGAGCCAAGCCCTAATCCTCATTCAATCATAGTCATCCATCAACCAATCCATCTTGGCCCTTGAATTATCTCATCTAGATTCTATAAATGAGAGGCCTTCCATCCTATTTGCATGAATCCAATTGCTATTGTTATGTTGTTGCATTTTCTATCTACTTCTTTCATAGATTTATTGATCTTCCATCATCATATCCTTATATATTCATTTGATATATCATCATATCAATCACTCCATCATGATGTTGGTTTGATAAGTAACCACATTCCTCCATCAACACATCAAAAGAGAAAATCACTTGTGGAGCTAGGGTTCACTCTACTTCAATTTATATATTGAGGAGAAAGAAGGGTTTTAGGTGAATGTATTGTGTGTGTATTGCATCATCTTCTTTGTTATTTACCTTCAATCCTTTTCTTTTCCTCACATATATAGTTTCAAATGGGTTTTATTCACATTGATCCAAGTTCTTTTTTTCATTTTTTTTCATTTGGTAAAAGGTGGAATAAAAGGTCAAATTGGAATTTTGGGGGTTTGTTTAAACTTGAGTATGTTTTATTTATTTTTGTTTTCCTAAGGTTGATGTGGATGTGAAATTTTAATGATAAATGGTTTGGTTAAATCAAGGTTTAATGTTTTATGGGTTGATTTAGGAAGGGATTGTTGGATTTGGCTAAGGTTGGGGATGTTTTAGTGACCAAGACCTTAGGTTGATTTGAGATAGATAGATGATCTCTCCTACTTGAGATATGAAAGTTCTCAAGCAAGAATAATTAGGATTCTTTGTTTAATTAACCTAGAATAGTCCAGGTCCTAGGCTAATTTGGCCAAGACGGGAGACTTGATTAACTATAATTAAGATAGGTAAGTTCTTAAGAAAGTTAGATAAAGTATGGATTAGGAGGATTATATTTTGTTTTGATTTAGTTGATTAGCACTTGAGGTAGGAAAATATTTTAAGTGAACAACAATTGAGGATGATGGTTTGCATAAGCTTAATTTATTGATTTAAAAATAAGTTTGATTTAATTGTTTGGATTGAGAGTGTATGGGTTTGGCTAATGTTATAAAACTAATATTTATGTTCATATCTAGTGAGGATTACATGAATTTGGGAAATTTAGGTTTTGGGGTGTTATTTTGGATGGAGGAAAGGTTTGAATACAGTTTTGGTGGGATGATCAAAAGATCAAGACCTTAAAATAGTTTGAGCTAATGGATTATCTATACTTAGGATAGGCTAAGTTTCTAAGCAATGATAATTTTGATAGATACACTTAGAATAGCCAAAGTTCCTATGTATTGATTTGGGATTATCTAAGGTTTTGAATTTTGGTTTATGCTTTTATTTGGAAGTGGATGGGTTAGTCTTGATGTTTTGGATGAGTCTAATGTTTAAAGCTATGATTTAATTTTTATGGTTTGGGATAAGCAAGTAATGGGAATCATGGATTACATTTTAGCTGTGAGGTCTAAGTTTCAAAGGGTTGGATGATGCGTATGGCTTGGAAATGGTTTATAGTTTCTAAGGTTGGTTGTGATTTAGGAGGGATGGATTATGAACAAAGTTGTAATGTCTATGGAAGGGGGATGTTGGAATTATGTGAATTTTGGACATTAACTTAGTTTATAGAGGGATTGGTGTAAATTTAGACCTTGTAAAGAGGTATGGACTGAAAAAAAAAACAAGATCAAAGTTTTTATTTTTTATATTTTTATAGGTTTCTTGAAATGTTTCTACTTTTAGATTGGATGGAAATTACAAGTTTAACATAAGATTGCATGTCAGTCACATTAACATGTCCTAAAATTATTCTAATGGGTAATGTACAATGATTTTAATCCCAACTATATACCTTGTCCAAGCATGATATGTAGATCATATATTGGTGCATTTACTACTTTTGAACACCTAAGATCACTCTTATGGTACAAGGGGAGAGAAAACACAAGCTACACACTTGTTTTTGGAGGCACATGGTAAGTAACTTCCTAATTTCACAATCAGCAATTACTACATTAAAACCAAGTAGATTAAATGGTCTTAATATAGGATGTAAAAATTTGACTAGGGGTATATATACTACATGAGTACATGAGGCCTAATTTGTGAACTAGAGCCCATCTAAAGCATGTGTTCATAATAAAATTCCAATCCCACTTCATCTTGAATCCTTATTAAAATTGGAATCAAGGTTATGCCAAACATGATGATGAATACTTTAAGGTACACATTTTATTCTCCCCCCTTTTATACTTTGTTAGAATGTGTGGTGAAGATCATTCCCTAGGGTGATGAAATCCCTCGGCATGCCTTGTACAAAGAAAACAAATTAGCACTTATTTTTATTCCTAAGATCACCCTAGGGTGAGAGGGGAGAGCATACACACGTGTTACTTAAGGATAAAAACACATTAATTTTAAGCCCAAATCTAAATGTTTGACTAAACACAAAAAAAGAGGAATGATTTGATAAAAGAGTCTTCTTTCAAACATCCTACAAAACCACATGTGAGTAGTTTTATGAAAATTATTTGACAAAAGTGATTCTTACAAGATTTTGTTAATTTTTAATGAGATTTGACATATTTTTAGTATAAAAATTAAGACAAAAATGATCAAATAGCCAATAGAGCCTAGGCGATGTCATAAAATAGAGGTGACAAAATAGAATGTGAGAAAATTAAAAAAAATGAGGTAACAAGATAAAGATTTAACCTTAAAAAAAATATTACCAATGAAAATGACACTTTAGGTAACACAAGCATCATAAGAGAACACATACAATGAAGCAAAATATAGGTGACAAACTAGAGACCCTTGTAAAATAATAAACAAGTGTTAGTAAGTTCTTCCAAAAAAATATGAAAAATGCAAACTCGAGGGTAAGAAATATTAAAAATAGTAGGTTAAAGTGTTATGGATGAGTATAAACAAAAAAGGAGTTAAAAATATGAAAAATATTAGAAAAAAATTGCAAAAGTTCAACAACAACTTAGACAATGCCTTATAGAGTGCATGTGATTCAAAAAAATGTAGGCAATATGATGGTAAGAATAGTGTTGAAATGACATAAGCTCATGAAATCAAGTCTTAACCTACAAAATGAGGGTTAGTGGAGACCTAAACTAACAAACTAATTTCTTAAACCAACCAACAAAAACATTAGTATCAGTTAGTGAGCAAGACATGGAAGGAAATTTTGAGAAATGATCGAAAATGGGGGTTTAGCCCTAGAAAAACAAAAAATGATTCATAGGGAAAAGGTGATGTAGGGAGACACAACTGATTTGAGGGACAATAATGGTGATGGGATGAATTGTGGAAAAAAAATGGATGAAAAACCTACAGTAAAATTAGTCAATATGTAAAAAATATGTTAGGTAACAATGTAAATGATCCAATGTGTTAGAAACCTTACAAATTAACCAAAAAATATCAAAAAAGGATAATAAAAAGCAAAAATAAAAGATAGACTATTAGGTTGAAAAGGGAACATCCTACAAAGCATAGGTGATGCAAGGTGTAGGCAATTACTGTGGGGCATAACCAATGACTTGTAACCTACAAGAAACAAACCCTACACAAATACTCAAAGATGAATTAGATTGGGATGTGGGGTCCCACTAGGCATTGCCAAAATGTATACAAGATAAGGGACAAGGAAAAAAAGTAAACAATAGACCCAAACATAATGAAAGAATCTCAATACATTGCTTCTCCTATACCTCCATTTGGAAAATAAGAGGATGAGTACCCTCAACACCCCTTATTGTGCACGTGTGTGGTTGTGCTCTTGATGAATGATGGATTGGTTAAAGGAATGTAGTTTTTCTTAAAACATCCTAACTTTATAATTTAATAAATTCTTCTTCAAATAGCCTCCAAGAGGTCAACATTATAGATTTTAAAGGTTTTAGATCAAGGTGTTGGACTAATCGCTAGCATCTCCCTTCAAATTTGGGACATGGACTAACCACCTCTCATAGATCTGATAACCTTTGGCATTTGTATCAGGTGTTAATAGGTTGATCTTTTGGTGCAATGACAAACATGTTCCAACAAATGGTATTGGAGTTGGGTCATGGGTTTGAATCCCCTCGGGTGATGCTAAGTGAGGGATTATTGGACTAATCATCAACTTCTCCCTTTCGATTCAGGACATGAAATAACCACCTCCGGTGGATCCGTTTATCTTTGGTGTTTGTATCAAGCAATAATAGGTTGATCTTTTGGCGCAACGACAAATGTGTTCCAACACAAGGGTGCAGTTTAAATCTCTAGACAAAGGGTGGAGATTAATACTCAAGATCAATGGCTAGGGATTCATTAGGATCTTGGTTCAAGGGGAGGGCTCCAAGTGGTACCTCGTGATAGGTGTACTTACAGTGGACAAGCATTGATAAGATTTGGATGGCCAAATTTTTCATATTTTGATTAAATGGCTAGGATTGCATCTCCTCACACATGTTTGAGAAGGTTTATGGGGAAGAGAGATATTACAAGCATCCTCTCACAAATGTGTGATACTTGTATAGGGAAGATGAATTATGACAAGTGTCCTCTCACACATGTATGAGAGGTCACATGGGGAAGAGAGATGGGACAAGTGTCCTCTCACACATGTGTGAGATCAAATGGGGTGTGAATAGTGTAATTTTTAAGGATAAAATAGGTTGGGATTTTATAAGATAGTTTTATGGGTAAGTGGGCTAGTGATTAATTAAATTAATTACATTCTGAATTTCGTGCAAATGATTAATCAAGTTAATTAATTAGGTGTAATGTGAAAAAAATAGGAAATTAAATAAATAAAATTGTTTATTTAAATTTTAATGAATTGTATGATGAACTTAAGTAAACAAAATGTTTATTTATTTAAGGTGGAGCATCAAAAGAAAGATTAATTACTCAAGTTCTAAAATTTATCCAATTAGCCCTAGAATAAATATTAGACAAATTAATTAAATGATTAAAATTGTTTACTTAATGTGAGAAGAATAATTAAGACAATTAATTAAACAAATTTATTTAATTAATTGGGATTGATGATAAGGATTAGAAAAAATAAGCAATGAATAATTTTAGGTGTCTACACTTTCATAAAGGCTCTCTCCTTAGAGGATAGCGAGTCTTGGATGCAGACCATGCATAGAGGATAATAGCCTTGTATAGATGTGACACCTTGAATCTTGTTAGCTTGCCTAAGGGAAGAAAGCAAATTGGTTGCAAGTGGTCATATAAAAACAAATTTAGATAAAATGGCTAGTTAGATAGTTACAAGGACAAATTGTTGGCCAAGGGCTACTCCCAAAGAGAGGGAGTTTATTTTGGTGATTTTTTCTACCTTGTTGCTAAATTATCCTTGAGTAGATTCTTGTTATCTATTGTTGCAGCTTGTGATTTTAAGATTGATCAAAAAAATGTAAAAATTGCTTTATTGCACAAGGATCTTGAAGAGAAAATTTACATGTGATAGTCAAATGGGTTTGAGGTAAAAGGGAAATAAATATAGCTTGCATGTCAAGCAATCTTTATATGGTTTGAAATAATCATCTTGGGTGTGGTCTCAAAAATTTAATACATTTTCTTTGAAGTTAGGTTTTGAAGAAAAGAGGATGACTATTAATGAGAGCCATTCACGTTCCATTTTATGTCATATTTTAACCTCTATACCATTTAACCCATTTTCATATTTCATTTCCATACATTATCATACCATTTTACCACCTTTTGTTGCATATGGTTAAATATAAACAAGCAATATTTAATTTAGTTTTTAAATAAAATACGTGAATAAAAAATATTATTTTATATTTACTAATATTTGCTTCGATTATGTTAAGATAATAAATCCTGCAGCATGCTCTTGGAAGTGGAGAACACAGATTTACTCTTGGAATCAAATTTCATCTATCATTATTTAATTCAACCATATGATAGTTCTATTATTGCAATAAATTACGATTTATTTTCTACTCATATGGGGCAACCACAAGCCAAAAATAATCTTCTATGATTATTTTGTTATTGTAATCTTTGATGTTTTTAGCATGGTAATAACCATAGGCCAAGAATAATGTTGTGTTGAATGGATGCAAGCCAAACCAAATCCTTTTTTAGGATGATTATTTATTAGCAAATAAACCAGTTCCCTATATTTCTGATCTGTCCATGAAAAAGAAGGAGAACCATGAATGAAGGGATGTCTATGCAAATTTGGGAAATAGGTTATATGCCTTATTCATTATATAAAGGCTATATAATAGAAGAAACATGGTAGCATAAGAAAGGAGTGAACAAAACATGAATACCACAGTTGAGCATATAGAAGCAGTGTGGTTTATGAAAATGCAACAACAATGTAGCAAAACACTAGTGTAGGAATAGCGAAGAAAGTATAAGAGTTGTGTGAGCATAGAATAGCTCATAGGAGAAATGTAATAGCAAAGGAGTGGTGTGATAAAAGATTGTGATGTATTTCATTGAAATAAATATATGAGGTTCAATCTGCATTTTGTAGTTGTGTTTTAATCACCCTGTGGAAGGAGAGGAGGGCCCACTCTCACAAAATGATGATGACTTTATTTTATGTTTATATTTATTTCATTTTAGTTTTAATTCTATTTAATTTGTAAACTATAGTGTGTTGAATCAATTTTATTTAGGTTTGTAATAATTTAGCATTTGTTGATTTGATTCTGATAATGTTTAGTTGTTTAAATTTTTATTTTTGTCTATAGTTTTTGTAGCAGTTTTAGTAGAGTTCTTGTAGCAGTTTTAAATGAGTGTTTTTATTTTTTAGTTGCATTTCATCTACACTCGCCTCACTACTTGCAGCCCTTCCGCATATAGCCACTACACCTTTCACAAGTTTATGCCCGCGGATTGACACTTAGACCAAAATAAATATAGTTATTAATATTATATCTTTCTCATTATCTATACCCAGTTTTGGTCTATCAACTATGTTTATATCAAATGTATTGATGACCATATTTTAGTTGTCATCTTGTGTTTCGATGACATGTTTATTGGTAACAAGGAAATGTTTAGAGAACCCAAAAATCAATTTTTTGGAGTATTTAATGTGAAGGATCTATGAGCAAATAAGTTTATTTTAGGAATTAAAAAAAACAAGGACCAAGCTCACATAAAACTTTGGCTTATCTAGAGTAAGTATGTTTATAATACTTTATAGTGGTTTGTTATGCATGATTACAAACTTAGTAGTATTCATCTACTTGTAGGCCCACTAAAATTTGATTGGATATGTTTCCTAAGTTAGATGATGATGTAGAGGATATGTATAATGTGCCTTATTCCGGTGTTGTTAGTAGAGTGATGTATGCAAAATTGTTTTTTACTAGATTGAATATTGCCAAAGTAGTGGGATTTCTTAGTAGTTCTATGTAAAGAGAATTAGATTCATGTTAAGAAGATATTTAGATAGTTGTGAGGGTATTTTGACTATACCTTATGCTATCATGGTTCTAATGATGTGGTCAAGCTATGGACAAATAAGGATTTATTGATGTAAATTGGGTAAGTGATCTGAATAGTCAAAGGTCTAATAATGGTTGTAGTTATCTATTTTATAGTGTTATTAGTTGGATGAATAATAGGAAAACCATAGTTTTTTATATATACTATCTAATTAGAGTATATGGCTAGTACACATGCCTAGAAAGAGGCAAATAGGCTATAAAGACTATGCTCAAGAGTTTGTTTTTTATTATAGGTGGTGAAGATTGAATATGATAATTAGAGTGTTAATTATTTGGCCTAGAATCCCATATACGTTTACCATACTATGTATTTTTATGTATAGTGAGATGGTATAATATGATAAGTTAATCATATATAAGGTTGATACTCAAGAGAATGTTGTAGATTAACTTATGAAAATGATGAGAACAAAGAAGATCTCTTAGTGTAGTTAGGCCATGGAACTTGCATCATGTACTTGATTTACTTTATGATTCCCCTTATGCTATTGTAACGCATAATATCAAGTGGGAAAATTTTATGATAGTGTGATATTTAATAACAATCCTAATGTACTAAAGTTTGATCTCTAAGCATATTGGAATGAGTACTTGGATGCCCATATAGGCGGCTGAGTGATTAATATTTTATTACTCTATTTGTAATTTAAGTTGTAGTGGCATTAAGAAGGGATTTAGAGCATGATGGTGGCATTTATAAATTTATTTGACATTGTTTACACTACTTTCACAATCCTAGGAATCGTGATAGAGAGTAGATAATCTTTACATGTTGGGTAGGGTCCACAATGTGTTTAATGGGGTGCATAATGGAATGCTACTTTTGGGCATTTATGTCCACTTTTCGCATGGTTCAAACGTGCTCGAGGAGTTATGCTTTCATGGCCGCATTAATTAGTCACATGGGGCATTATGTTTTTGTAATATAGTGGTTTTGGGGTGTTATGGTTTTAGGAATCCACTTGTAGTTATCTCCCAAATCTCTTTTATATATTGTATGTATTAGATAGAATTTTTATAAATTATTTATAGGTACATATATACTACCAAAATGTAGTTAAATTGAAGGAATAAGTTTGTTTCTTTCTTGGATATAAGAATCACCACATTTATGTCCCTTCATGGAGCAAGGGGGCTCGGTGGTTCTTGGTAGTATTTATGGATAGTGTAACCTTTGAAACAGGTGGGGTTAGTGAATTTGAACTTAGTCATTTTGTGGATATTATGAGTTGTAAAATAGCTAGATTGATACATATACATTGGTTTTATTCTTGTTGTATCTTAAAGGAGGGATATTGACACTTTTTGAGGAAAGTGGATTCTCATAAGAGAGTTATTCTCTCATTATGTATGCATTTAAGAAGGGACAGAGTAGAGTGGAATCTTACAGTCCCAAGTGTTGTTCTCTCATTTTGTATGAAGGTTGGGATATATTCTCTCATGTGGTATGGAGGATTTGGAAAAATCAATAGTTTTAAAATCAATTGATGTGGGTAGTCTAGTGTGTGTTGGGTGAGCAAGGAGATTTATAAAGTTGTTTCATCACATTTCTAGATGGGTTACTATGTTTAGTCCATGTAGTATTATATCCTTTGTTTAAATTGATGTAATAAGAGACGAAATGTTGGAATTAATATAATACATCTATAACATAAAAGTTAGAGACAAATAAATAATAAATTAATATGTTAGTATGTTAATAAGTAAAAGTAAGTAAATACATTAATGTTAGTAGTTAAGTGGGTGTAACTTTGTAATAATCCTACATGAGAAGTTTGCTCTGCAAGTATATTGTAATCTTTGTGATTTACTTAATAATATATTGGGCGGCTTTTGGAGTGTGGGGTTTTTCTCTCAAAAAGGTTTTCCCCACATAAATCATTGTATCATGGTATGCATGATATTTATGTTTATTTTTGTTTAATTTTTTGTAACTATTAAAGATTTGTAAAATTTTTGCATTATTCTCCTCTCAAAATTAGTGTAGGAAGTTGTTTCGCTACCTTAGCTTCCTTACAAGTGGTATCAGAGCCTGATCACCTTTGGTTTCAGTTGTGGGTTGGGTTTTTTGGACTAATATAGGTTTGAGTGGGATCTTGTGTAGAAGATACTTTGTGATCTTGTTGCAAGAATTTTCAAATGGCAAGTTCATCAAGGAGAATAGAGGTGGATAAATTTTTTGGAAATAATTTTGAAACGTGGAAGCTGAAGATGGAGGATTTGTTGATAGATAGAGATCTGTGGGATGTTGTTGATGAGAATGTTTCAAGGCCTACAAATCCTACTTAGGCTACTCAATATGATGTTATGGATCGTAAATCCAAGGGTCTAATCAGATTGTGTTCGATAGACTACTTTAAGTAATGTCCATGAGGAGACCTTTGCACAAAAACTATGGAAGAAGCTTAGTGAGATGTATTAGGCCAAATCTTTAGTGAATAATATTTTCTTGAGGAAGAAGTTGTATTCCTTGAGAATGGAGGATGGTAGATGGTCATAGACCACCTAGAAGCATTCATATGCTGGTGGCTCAGTTGGCATCAGTTGGTGTCAACGTGGATGAGGAGGAGAAATGTCAGATCTTGCTTTATTATTTGTCTGATTCATGGGATTCTCTTGTTATGGCTATTGGGAGTACTTCTATTATTTTGAAGACTGAAGATGTGGTGGGTTCTTTGATTTTTGAAGAAATGAGGAGGAAGGAATCCATCACTGCTAAGGAGGCCCTAAATTTTTTGTGGAAGACCTAAGGAAAAAGGAAAGAAGAATGAGAAGTGTGAAAAATCCAAGTCCAAGGGGAGATCTAAATCTCTTGGAAAGTCTAAAGTTATTTGCTGGAATTGTGGTAAGCCTGGGCATGTTCGTAAGGAATGCAAAGAAGAAAGGAAGAAGAAAAAGAAGAAAGTTGATTCTGATTCTGAGTCTGAGAAGGAACATGGCGACACATTCATTGCAGCTTTGGCAACTTGCACAAGTAATGATGCATGGTTAATTGACTCAGGTGCATCTCTCCATATGACCTTTAAAAAATATTGGTTCTCTAAATATGAAGAATTTGATGGAGGTAAGGTGTACTTGGGTGATGATTCTCATTTGGACATTGTTGGCTATGATAAAGTTAAAATTAGATTTCTTGATGGTAGAACAAAAAGGATTAATGGTGTGTTGCATATCCTTGGATCAACATGAAATTTATTATTTGTGAGCAAACTAATAGATGCAGGTGTGTAGGTAGTATTTTCTGATGCAGGATGCAAGATGGTCAGTGGTGCTATGGTGATTGTTAGAGGCTTCAGATAAGGCACATTATATAAGCTTGATGCATGCACTATTGAGTACAATAGTACTTATATGAAAATCAAGTTTGTGGAAGAAGTGAGGGTTTCACCTTCAGAAGATGGTCATGGATTTTGGTAACCAAGGGTTCTTCTGAGACAAAGTTCTCTACAGAGAAAACTATGTTATGACACTAGAGACTTGGCCACATTGGAGAAAAGGGTCTAAGGACCTTGAAAAATGAAAGCCTTATTAAAGGTCTGTCTGATTGTAATCTTGAATTTGATTTCTACGAGCATTGCATTTATGGAAAACAAAACCACATTTAGTTTTACTCAAGTTCTCATAAATCTTGTGATGTATTGGATCTTATTAATTATGATGTGTTTGGTCATGTAGATGTTCCTTTGATTGGTAAATCCACATATTATGTTTCATTTATTGATGATTATAGTAGAAGGACATGGGTATATTTCCTAAAGAGTAAAGCTAAAGTTTTTGATCGATTTAAAGAATTAAAACAATGGTTGAGTTGCAGACTGGAAAGAAAATAAAATGTTTGAGGGTTGATAATGGCGGTGAATTTTTCTCTAATGATTTTGATAAATTTTGCAAAGATTGTGGTATTCATAGACATAAGACAACTTTGTATTCTCCATAATGGAAAAAGAATGAACAGGACACTGATGGAGAAGGCTAGGAGTATGTTGAGTGGTGTTGGTCTAGAATAAAGGTTTTGGGCTGAAGTTGTTGCCATTGCTTGTTACTTGATTAAAAATTCTCTTACATCAGCTCTTGTCGATAAGACACCTATAGAGACATGGTCAGGTTGCAAGACTTCATTGAGACATATTAGAGTTTTTGGTTGTGAGGCATATGCACATGTGCCAAAGGAGAAGCGAACAAAGCTGGAGAGCAAGGATATGAAATGTATCTTCATCAGATATAGTTATGGTGTGAAAGGATATGAGCTTGGGATCCTGTTGCATAGAAGGTAATACATAGTAGAAGTGTGATTTTTAGAGAAACTAAGCCTTCTTTTGTTGCATTGCAGCCAGAAAAAAGTAAACAAGAAGATGTGATTCAATTTCCTCCTACACTTGAGCAAGTTGAATTGAGGCCCAAGGGTAGACAAGAAGTTGAGGAGAGCTCATCTAGCTCTGGATCTTCAGAAGAGGAGGAAGAACCTCCAACTCAACTTGTTCGTAGGTCTACAAGGAATAGAAAACCACCTAAAAGGTATTCACCTAATGATTGGAGATGTATTTTTGCTTTGAATACTAACATGGATGAACCCAAATCTGTAGAAGAGGCACTAGGTATGAATGATGCAAAATCCTAGAAGATTGTTATGGATGAAGAAATGGCATCTCTGAAAATGAATGATACATAGGATCTTGTACCATTTCTTGAAGGATGAAAACCTATTGGTTGTAAATGTGTGTTCAAGAAAAATATTGGTTCATATGGAAGTATTGAGAAATACAAAGCAAGATTGATTGTGAAGGGTTACTCTCAAGTTGTGGGTGTTGATTATGGTGAGATATTTTCTCTTATTTTTGATAAGGTAAGCAACATTTACAAGGTGTTGTACCCTTAACACACAGAGCCACAAGGGCCAAAAAATTCAAGTCCAAAAAACATAGAAACTAAGCCAAAAAACAAAACACAAACCGTAGATCAACAACAGATAGTCAAAACACAGACAAAACAACAACTAGTTGGCATTATCCCAATTCTTTGATACGAGATCAACAACATCATCTCCAACCCAATCCTGATCATCATCAACATTCTTCTCGTCCAATTCATCTTTTATAACTGCAGACAGAGTGTTGGTAACAAAGTGGACCAACTTAATAGTAAAATGGGTCAGTCCAACTTATCCATTCTATCCTACAACACATGGCACTCCTCCCCTTCATCAACAACCTTCACAATATCAACATGCTCCACTTCCAGCGAGTGCGAGGACTGTGAAGTCGAGTTCTCTTTCTGCACTTTACTATTATCAAGAATGGTGTGGGGCCCTCCGACATACTCCTCCTCCTCATCCCCAGACACCTCTTTACCCTTGTAATCTTTGTTGTCAAACATGTCCTCCTCTAAGTCCAAATCCACTTGCCTTTTTTTGTTGTTCTTAGCCAAACTTTTGGACCTTCTGATGATGGTCTCTCCACTAGTCACAATCGTCGCATCAACCACCATGTCACCCTTAGAATCCTTACCCGCCACATTTTTACCTTTGTTGTCCTTCGTCAGAGGCTCCATCAAACCCTTCACATCATCTTTGCCTTTCTTCTTTGAGGTGGGTTTGCTAGCAATTTTGGCTGGGGTCGACTTGAGATCACAAAGACTAGTTGCAACACTAGTCTGGGCATTTCCCGCATTCCCCTTAAGATTTTTAGCGAAAAGCTTAGGCTTGTGAGTATCAACAACAACCAGATGGGTTTTTTTGAATGGGACCTTTGGACTCGGCCAGGGAAATATGTGTCACAACAAGAGGTTCAATTTCCTCCACACGGATAGAAGATATGGGTTTGGATGGGCATAACACAAGATGGAAATGGTAGAGTCTCATAATGAGACCTTGGTGCAATGACAGGGGAGGGGTATCATCAGGGTTAAGGCCAATGGCTTCAATGCATTCTTCCATAAAGCTCTTTAAATCCTTAAGCAGGAACAAAGGAAAGCTTAATAGAACTTTATGCCTAAGGTGATTTAAAAGAGGGAAATGGTAGAAGAAGAAGGTTTTATATCTACCTTCACGAGTCACGTACTTCATAAGGGCCAAATAGACTTGGTCCCATGGCTGCGGAAGGGCCTCCCGCTCGAAACTCGATTGGTTACAGACTAGCTTCTCATTCCCCACAAAGAATGCATTCATGCTATCATTATCCTAGGTCTTGGTATGCTTCAGATAATTCTTACCATTACTCTGTAGCTACGTCACCTATGCAATCACATCTTCATTCACTTCAAAAGAAATCTTGCCCAAAGTCACTCTTTGGTCCTTCCAAGAGTTGGAAAATTGTGTAGATAAATTAGGGTCGTGACCTATGAGACTCTCCATTAGGGGAGCCAAAACCTCCTTCAACACATGCCACACCAAAGGATTTTTTTGGAATTCACCATATTTTTTGGGCTTCGTTTGAACATGATCACCACCCATAATTCCTCTCTACACAAGAAAAAACCAGAGAACCAGTGAGAGTAAAAGGTTAGATAAAATGGTTAGGAGAAGGGTCACCCACACACAAAGGATTTTTAGTCGAACAAAGCAACATTGGTTAATGACATCCATTAGATTTTTGCTTACTATTGTTGTTGATTTTAATTTAGAGGTGGACCAAATGGATGTGAAAACAACTTTCCTTCATGGTGATTTGGAGGAGGATATTTATATGACACAACTAGAGCACTATGTGGTGAAAGGTAAAAGTAAATTGGTTTGCAAATTGAAGAAATCTTTGTATGGTTTAAAAAAATTCCTAGGATGTGGTACCATAAATTTGATACATATGTGTTGAGTTTGGGATTTGAGTATTCTAAATCAGATCATTCTATTTATTATAAAACTGATGGTGATCATTTCCTATTTATTGCATTATATGTTGATGATATGTTATTTATTGGCAAAGGGAAAGGTATGATTTCAAAACTTAAATCTCAACTTGCTGCTAAATTTGAAATAAAAGATCTTGGTACAACTAAACACATTCTTGGGATGGAAATTAAAAGAGATAGAGTAAATAGAAAGCCATGGCTTGGCCAAAGTATGTGAATTCAATTTTACAAAGGTTTAATATGTAGGATTGTAGACCATTATGTGTTCCTATTTTAGTTGGAATAAAGTTATCTATTTCAGATTTTCCTACATCTCCATCAGAGATGGAAGACATGAGAAGAGTGCCTTACCAGAGCGCAACTCGAATTTTGATGTATGCTATGGTAGACATTTCCCAAGTAGTGGGAGTTGTTTTCAAATATATGTCTAATCTTGGTAGAGTACATTGGGATGCAATTAAAAGATGTTGGATATTCAAGATACTAAGAGGGGGGGTGAATCAATATCTTCTTAAACTTATTGAACAAATACCATTACTTGTTTAATGCATAGAACAGAGAAGAGCAAGAACAAGGCATGAATTTACACAACACAAGAACATTGTATTTTTACATGGAAAACCCAATGAGAGAAAAACCATGGTGAGGATTAGCTCACTATATATAGTTGTTTCAATACCGATTACAAAAGAGGCTCACTTCTAGATATAAAAGCTCACTACTTACAAGGACTCACTATCCAAACATGGAGGCTCATTGCCTACAAAGATTATAAAAATAAAATGGCTTATAACCAGAGTATGAACTGATGGAATTACACCACAAGTGTAGATTTAGTTCCTTTGATGCCCAAAATATTCGCTCGCATGACATCAGACCAATCTTCACCCTTCTATTCACACACTTCGCATATCAATACACACACTATTCACACTCGCACACACTCTACTATTCATCTACAAACCATCTTATATATATCTGATATATCCATATGCATCAATTAGGTCAACCTAATTAGATGCAATACATATTTACAAAAAGATAATTGATGACTTCATATAAATATTCTCAAAGCTAATTCAACTATGTGTCATGCAATATTATGTCGGCTGGGACCAAAGCTAGGTCACACATATAACTGCAATTCCTGTTGAGTTATTAGTTGATTATTAGGTCAGCCATGATTAACCTAATAACGAGATGCAATCACCAAAACTGATGCCAACTCACCATCCAATCACATGAACATATGGAAATACATATATATGTTCTTCTAGTGATCATAAGCCTTTTCTCAAAACCTTAAACAATGATGATTACCGGAGAGAACATGCAGACCAAAATACCAAATCAAACACTGAAGGATGTAAACCTATTTTGCACACCGGTTCAGGGTATTGGACCAATCTGATACCATAAACAACATGGTGACATCAATGAAAACATACATATTTATCTTCTCCATACTTCCAACAAAAGAGTCTTCAGATATTTGCGGGGTACCTCAGATTATTCCTTATGTTATCATAATAATATGATTGGAGATGAGTTTCCCTTGATATTCATGGTTATGTGGATTCAAACTGGGCAAGTGATGTTGATATCAAAAAATCCACTAGTGCTTATGTGTTTACTTAATTTGGTGGTGCAATAGCTGGATGAGTAAGTGACATGCTATGGTTGCTTTGTCCATTATTGAAGTAGATTATATAGAAAATACTCATGCTTGTAAAGAAGCCATTTGGCTTAAGACACTATGTTCAGATATTGGTATAAAAGAAGGTGCAGTGACAATTTATTGCGATAGTCAGAGTGCAATATGTCTAGCCAAGAACCTAACATTTCATGCCAGGACCAATTACATTGATGTAAAGTATCATTTTGTTAGATATATGGTTGAAGATGGTAGGGTGAAGGTGGTTAAGGTAGAGACTTTGATGAATTTTGTTGATTCATTAACTAAGCATGTGAGCATAGAGAAGTTCAAATGGTGTTCAGAGACTATGGGCCTTTCAACCCCTAGGAATTAAAGAGATGATGTTTACACCCTAACATTGCTCTTGCAAGGTGTTCAAAAAGTGAGATTTGTTGGGAAAATGTGTCTCAACCTTGCAATTATATGTGGTTTATTAGTAGGATGTATATATATATATATATATATATATATATATATATATATATATATATATATATATATATATATATATGTTTCTTAGTTACACTGATAGGTGTATACAATAGAAACACTGAGAGAAATGTGAGCGTGCTAACTTTTTCAAGAAACTTCTAGAGTGGCTGAAATACATTAAATAAAGGATCTATTGTAAATATGGACCATTTGTTATTAGGTTTTAGATCTAATGGAAAATATTTTGTTGGCATGTCTTGCCCTAGAATTTAACTCTATTTTATGAGGGCATTGTATTACGACTACGGTAGAGATTGTGATGATTCTTGAGAGTCTGATAGTGGTCGTGTTGTCTCTTGATCTTTGAGTGGTGATACTCTTATGAGAAGCTTGCTTTGCAAGTATATTGTAATCTTTGTGATTTACTGAATAATATATTGGGTGACTTTTAGAGTGTGGGGTTTTTCTCTTGAAAGGGTTTTCCCCATGTAAATCACTATGTCGTGGTATGCATGATATTTATGTTTAAGTTTTTGTATTTGTTAAAGATCTGTAAAAGTTTTGCATTATTCTCCTTTCAAGATTAGTGTAGGAAGTTGTTTCGCTACCTTAGCTTCCTTATAATGGTTATATCTATTGGTTATAAATACATGATCTTCTATTGTGAAGATGTAAATCATGATGTCATAGGGGGTTCTTAGTGTCTGCATTGATCATACAATAGAAGCAACGACACTTATTTGGAGATAACCTTCTAATGTTGAGTACAATGATGAATTTTCCTTTGAGAATAAAACTCCTAGCTATTACAATATTGCAATTGGAGTTTGGTTGGAATGACATGATCATATGTGTAATTACTATTGCTATAAAAAATGAGGTGACATTAGAGTTCTAATTTTTTGTAGGAGACAAAGTGTTAGAATGTGTCAAGTCATTCAATAGTTTTTAGTAAGAAGACTAAGATGAACACAAGTTCAACATTGAATTGATGAGGATATTGTTTAGAGACCAAGTCAAATTGATTTAGATCAAGGTACAAATAATGGTATTACCCCTCTCTTGAGGTCTAATTAATAGATATTGCAACCTAATAGGTATAACCCACCTATTTTCTAGATGCATTAGAATTTTTTCTCTATCTTCTAATGAATGGGTCTAGAATTGTGAAGAATTTAGTTTTGGAGATGAGTGCGAGAAGTGTAGGACATGATTAATGGAAAAGGGATACTTCCCTATATGTGGGAATTAATGTTGGTGAGTCTTTTTTCTTGTTAAAAAAATTATATCTTGTAGATTATTTGATTTGTTAATACTATATTTAACCATGGGACGAAACAATTAGAAGTGAAGAGAAAATTTCTATATGAAGATTTAGAGGAGGAGATATATGAACATAGCCAAAATAATCTTTGTTTTTGTAACAATAACATGAGGGGAACTCAATCTATAGAGAGGGGGTGGGGGTGAATTAGTAGATCAAATAAATTTAAAACTCTTAACTTCTGAACATGAAACTTGAATCTTCACTACTACTAATCAAACAACAATCATGAGCACACATTCACACAATAGAACTCTAGATATACATGGAAACCCAAGATAGGAAAAACCACAATGAGAATAGTTTCTTGGATCTACTATCCAAATATAGCCTACAAAGCAGGAATATAAAAAGGCAATTTATAATATGAAGTAGGCGGCAACCTACTAGAGACTCCAATCCCCAAATGTATTTCTAGGCACCAACCTACAAAATTACAAATATAAAGCTTGCAAACCTTTAGTGTTGATTACACAACTTACAAACTATTTGAACTTAATTCAAACACTCTACTACACTCCTTAAGATCTTCTGATAATGACACACAATAATTGAGATGCTTCACATTGAATAACACATTCTCACACAATCATCTCCTTGTATATTCACTCACCACCCTTTTTTCAATTATACTTCACATTATGCATTTGCATAAATGTATGACTATATATAATACATCACATTAATATTATTCCATGTTGGCTAGGGGTCCGCATTTAACCAAGATGACATAAGGTGGACCAAAATTCAAATTACATGAAGCTTGTAACAGGTCGGTCCCATATAAAAAAAATTGCCACCAAAAGAACATGATGTCATGTGCTTCCATTGGAACCTTAACCAGGTCATATCTTAACACCACATGCTAAATTTGAATGTCGCATGCTACTAGTTGATACCACATAGTTCTCAAACACCAATTGATTAACAAACACACACAAAGAGTCTTTTGCCACTTGAAGCTTCTTGCATATTGAACATATCTTTCAAAAACTTTGGAATATGATATAACATGTGTAGACATACTCTCTATTCAAACCATAAGGCTAAACACACCTTCAAGAAGAAATACTGACCATAATTGTATTGCCAAAGAAATATCTCTGCTTTAAGTAATAGACCTAAAACATTCTGGATCAGACTTTTAGATCACTACTGTCAACATGAAAAAATGTAGTACAATCCTATATATAGTCTTCAACTTATTCACTCAATATAGATAACAATATATACTTTTGCATCGACTCAAAATGATATGGAATAAAAAATACATTTTATTCTCACTGATCTCCTGAAAAGAATCCTTTGACATCAATGGATGATGGTTTCATCCAAGTACAAAAGAAGAACATAATATCTAGAAGACAAAGATACAATACTAGAGTCAATTATTCTTTTTTCGATTATTGTTTTAATTACAATAATTTTGGTCATAAGGTTTTGGATTATAGAAAGAATTAGATAAGAAAAAATTTGTTACCAGTAATGTATTTTCTCCTCTATACAATTCCAATGTTGTCTACTATAAATGCAACAACTTTGGACACATTGATAGGAATCACAAAAGTAATTTTGTGAGATCTCCTTTATCGGAAGCAAGAAGAAAAGGATTAGAATCAAATAACGTCTGGAAGAAGACACCAGATGAGAAAAGGTCAGAGAAATCAATGATAGTGTAGACTGCACTACATGCTCAAAAGGAGAAAAATCTATGGATTATAGAAAATGAATGTTCAAGTCACATGATTGGAGACAAAACTAAGTTCATGAATTTCAAGAAATTTGATGGAGGTTTTGTGACTCTTGGAAATAACTCTATTGCCAAGATTACTAATAAAGGTACGTTAAGTCTTGATGGTGGAAGGACAAAAACTCATGATGTTCTGTATGTTGAAGGATTAAAGCATAACCTTTTGAGTGTCAGTCAAATGCATGACAAAGGTTACTAGATAATAGAAATGTTGAAGATATAAAATAAAGGTGGAGGACAACAATCCAAAGGCCATTTTTGGGGGATGGTGGAAGGGGGTGGCAATATATATATAGTGAGAGATAAAATGAGACTCAAATCTCTATAAGTTAATGGAAAACATTATAAAAACAACAATATAACATGACACTACTAAAATGAAGTTGGATGAGTTGCATACCAACCACATTCCAAAAAGAAATTGTTTGTTTGCACTTCTCACATAATATAATGAAGAAGTGTGCTAAATGTTGTGAGATCTAGAAGTTCAGTACCAGAGAATTGATTGCAGAAGGAATCAAGAAAAATACTGACATATATCATTTCAATGAGCTAAATGGAAAAAATTATCTTACTATACAGAGAGAAGAAAGTTGGCTTTGGCACAAAATACTGGGATACATCAACATTGACGACATTGTGAAGATCAGCTCAAAAGGAATGGTCCAATACATGCCAAATATTAAGAAGCCTCAGTCTACAAGCTGCAATCATATCATGAGGTAAAATAGACAAAATCCATATTTCCTACTAAGGAATATTCTACTTCAAATCCATTAGATTTGATTCATACAGATTTGTGCAAACCAATGAGGACAAAGAGTCTACAAGGTGACATGTATTTTATGATGCTCATTGATGATTACACTAGAATAACTTGGATTACCTTTCTAAAAGAAAAATCAGAAGCATTTGAGAAGTTTAAAACATTTAAGAAATTAGTGGAGAATGAAACTAGAAGGATGATCAAGGTTTTGAGATCTGATAGAGGTGGATAATTTACTTCTCACTGGTGTGATGTATTCTACGAAGAGCATGATATCCAAAGGTAATTTTCTACTCTAGGACTCTGCAGCAGAAAAGGAAGAACCAAACAATATAGGAGATGGAAAGAATAATGTTTAGTCAAGAAAATCTACCAAATATATATCGAAGAGAAGCAACTCAGACCGCAGTGTACATTATGAATAGAGCTAAAATAAGACCTAAGTCTGATAAAACACCATATGAGCTATGGAGAGGAAGATCGACTTCAATCAGACATCTTAGGATTTTTGGAAGCAAATGCTACATAAAAGGGGATGAAGAATAGTTCAGTAAGTTTGACTCCATATCTGATGAAGGTATTTTTCTGAGTTATTGTATGACCATCAAAGCATATAGGTGTTACAACAAGAGTCTGAAGAGGACTATGGAAAGTGAAAATGTGAGAGTTGATGAGACAATCTAGTCTACTAATAATCCAGAAGTGGAAGATGATGAAGAACCAATCTATAGTAATGATGAAGACTCAAAAGTTGATTCTAAGAACTCTGCTACAAAGAATCCGACAAGGTATATTAATAAAATCACTCTAAATATTAGATTATAGGTGACAAGAATAATGGAGTCCAGACTTGAAGAAGGATTGAAAGAGCAAATGAATAGGTACATTTTGCATTACTATTAGAGATTGAACCAAGGTCCTATACTAAAACAAATAAAGAGAAAGGATGGGTAGAAGCTATAGAGAAATAACTCACTCAAATAAAGAGAAATGAAACTTGGGAATTGGTTCCAAGACGTAAAGGAAAGAATGTTATTGGTACTAAGTGGGTCTTGAAAAACAAGTTGAATGAAGATGGAGAAGTGATCTGGAACAAAGCTAGACTCGTGTGTAAAGGATATGCTCAGGTTGAAGGAATTGACTTCGAAGAGACATTTTCTCGGGTAGCAAGACTGGAGGTAATCAATTTTTTTTTTACTCTTTTAGCATTTAAGAATTTCAAAGTGTATTAGATGGATGTGAAGTGTGTATTCTTGAATGGATAGTTAGAAGAGAAAGTTTACATTAAGCAACCAAAAGGCTTTCAATGCTTAGATAATTTGGATTCTGTGTGCAAATTGAATAAGGCTCTTTATGGACTGAAACAAGCTCCTAGAACTTGGTATTTTAGGTTGGATAAGTATTTGCAACAATAAGGGTTCCAAAGAAGTAGTGCAAATAACAATCTGTACATATAAAAACAAAAATTGACAAGTTGATAATTATTGTTGTCTATGTGATGACATTATCTTTGGAGGAAATAATGATGATATGTGCAAGGAGTCCTAGAATGCAATGCAGAGTGAGTTTGAAATGGAATTACTTGGTAAATTATCTTTCTTCCTTGGTTTACAAGTTTCTTAATCAAACAAAGGAATATTCATTTCTTAGAACAAGTAAAGGAAATGTTAAGTGAATTCAAGATGGAATAATGCAAACTGGTAAGTACACCTATGGTTATTGGATGTAAGTTGAGTGAGGATGATGAATCTACTATGACATACCAGACCTTTTATAAATCCATGATTGGTAGTTTATTATATGTGACTGTATCTAGACCGAATATAATGCAGGCAGTTTGAATGGTAGCTAGATTTTAAGCAACACCTAAGGAAACTCATGTTAAAGCTATGAAAAGAATATTCAGGTATTTGAAGGCTACAATGGACTTTGGTTTGTGGTATCCCAAGAGTGAAAAATTCATTTTGACTACATATACATATGTAGATTGGGTAGGAAGCATAGATGACCAGAAGAGTACGAGTGGTGGAACTATCTTTCTTGGTGACAGTCTTGTATCATGGTTGAGAAAGAAACAAGATTCAATTTACTTATCTATAACAAAAGAAAAATACATTGTGACAACTTCATGTTGCACTCAGGTGCTATGGATGAAATAAAACTTGAAGGAGATGAAGATTGAGTTTGATGAACCTATTTCCATTCTTTGTGATTGTGAACCCCAATTTGATACCTGCATAAACAAAGCAAACAAACATGTTATAGATCATATGCAAGGTAAAACAAGGATTCCCCATGAAATCCATTTACAAAACTTAAAATAGGAAAAAATGAAGAATAAAATATGAAACAGCATGTCAATCCTAATTAAGTAAGCAAACTAGAGATCCCATGGGGGAATTGGTGCCAATGAAGTGTTGCAATTGGCCCTTTCCCAACTCCTTTGTGTGATTGTTGATGATTGATCCACTTGATGATGAAGAACAATGATGTGTTCTTGAGAAAACCTGGAATAACTTATCTAAGATCTTGCTTTGAGGATGAAGTTGAGTAGAGTAAGTTTACTGAAGATGTGGATGATAGAATGAGAGGAAGAGTCTCTCATTTATAGATTCCCAAATTGGAAGAATGAGGGATTTGTATGAATGTGGGATAAAAGACCAACCAATGAGAAGAGGCCACTTGTCCACATGTGATTGGAGGAGGAATGAGCACATTTTGGTCAATGTGCCAAAGAGGGGGAGATTTGAAATTTGAATTTGAAAGTTGGGGGGAGAGAAGAGTGGAGTTAATGTCACTTGGCTCAAGGCAAAGGACATGTAAGAGGCTTTGAATGCCTTGTTGGAAGTACCCATCCACTTGCATTTTTGAATTCAAACTTGACGGAATATGCCATGTGAGGAAAATAGAGATTTAATAAATCAAAGTATTTGATTTATTGTGCAAGTTGCATTCTCTAGAGGATTTTAGTGAGAAGGATTAACTTAATCAATGTTTTGATTAATTTAATGAAGAATTAGGTGATGTGACAATTTAGACTTAAATAGATGAATTAATTTAAATCAGAATTGAGAGGAAATGGTTTATTAAATAAATGATTTGATTTATTTAACCAAAGAGGAATATGTTAGATTAAATCAAATAAGGTTTAATTTATTTAATTTAATAGGAGAAATTTAGAGATTTAATTTAAATAAAATGAATTATTTAAATGAACAGAGAAAGTTGATTAATTTAATCACCAGAGGAGAAAGACCTAATTAAATAAATAATGATTTATTTAATTAAGGGATGAAAGGTGTTGATAAGTTGAGAGTATGATTCAAGATGAAACAGTGTTAATATGATCAAAATTAGGTGCATGTATATTTTACGTGTCTACAGTGATAATATCAATGTTATAAACATATCAAAGAATTCGATAATGCATTCAAGGACAAAGCATATTGCAATCAAGTATCATTTTCAGAGGGAAAAGGTTACAAAAAGGGAGGTGAAGTTGGAGTATGTTGAAACTAAGGAGCAAGTAGCAGATATTGTCACCGAACCAAGTCCTAAAGGAGACTTTGAGTTTCTTCAGAATAAGCTGGGAGTTGTTGCTCCTTCCTCTTGAATCCAGAGGAAGTATAGGTTGAGGGGGAGCTTGGTCTCCCTACTGCAAGAAGGCTTGGTGGTCTTGTGGAATTTTCTCTGAAGCAATGTGATATGGACTCAGAGGGAGTCTATCTAGGAAACATGTTTTCAAATTGAGCAATGTCAGAAATGCAAAGGAAAAGTGTTGACCATTGCCATTGATATCAAAGGGGGAGAAGTGGAAATCATAATGGTATATTTTCTAAGGGGGAGAAATGGAACTCAATATAAGATATGTCTTCATGTGTGGCCACAATTTTGCTATTTTCCATAAATGACAAAGGGGGATATTGTTGAACAAAGGTTGTCATTGATGTCAAAGGAGTTTATGGTTGTCATAGGAATATTTTCAGGAGCAATGATAATTAAATGTATTTGTATTGCCATATATTTTTGAGTTGATGCAATAGTACATATTGCTATTTATATTGAGTGAATAAGTTGAATATTGTCTATAAGATCATACTAAATTTGTTCATGTTAACAATAGTGATCTACAAGTCTGATCCAGAATATTTTAGGTCTATTACTTAGGGTAGAGAGATTTCTCTGGAAATATAATTATGCTTAGTATTTCTTCCTAAAAGTGTGTTTGGATTTGTAGTTTGAATGGAGAGTATGTCTACACAAGTTCTATCATATTCCAAAATTTTCAGAAGATATGTTCAACATGCAAGAAGCTTGAAGTGACAAAAGAATCTTTGTGCGTGTTTGTCAATCAATTGGTGTTCGAGACTTGTGTGGTAATGGCTAGTAGTGTGCGACATTCAAAGTTAGCATGTGATGTTAAGATAGGACCTAGTTAAGCTTCCAATGGAAGCGCATGACATCATGTTCTTTTGGCGACAACAAATTTAATTTAGGACCAACCTATTACACGTTTCATGTAATTTGAATTTCGGACCACCTTATGTCATCTTGGTTAAATGCAAACCCCTGACCAATATGGAGAATGTTAATGTGATGTCTTGTATATAATCATACATTTATGTAGATGCATAATGTGAAGTATAATTGAACAAAAGGTGGTGAGTGAATATACAAGGAGACAATTGTGCGAGGATTTGTTATTCAATGTGAAGCATCTCAATTATTGTGTGCCATTATTAGAAGATCTTAAGGAGTGTAGTAGAGTGTCTGAATTAAGTCTAAACAATTTGTAAGCTGTGTAATCGGTACTGAAGGTCCACACACTTTATCTTTGTAATTTTGTAAGTTGGTGCCTACAAATACATTTGGGGATTGTTGTCTTTGGTAGGTTGGTGTCTACTTCATATTGTAGAGTCCCTTATTATATTTCTAGTTTGTGAGGCTGGATTTGGATAGTAGATCCAAGCAACTATTCTCATTGTGGTTTTTCCCATCTTGGGTTTCCACGTATATCTGGTGTTCTATTATGTGAATGTGTGCTCATGATTGTTGGTTGATTAGTAGTAGTGAAGATTTAAGTTTCATGTTCAAAAGTTAAGAGTTTTAAATTGATTTGATCTATTGATTCACCCCACTCTCAATAGATTGCATTCCATTCATAACATGGTTTGTAGGATATCTCTTTATGGATATAGGTTTACAAACTAGAATGTGCTCTAATTTATGTAGGAGTGAAGCTTTTAGTTGAGCATTGTTCTTTTACACTAGATGAGATAGAGGACATGAGTCATGTTCTTTATGTGAGTATTGTTAGTATTCTTCTATTGATTACACTAGACTATACATTACACAAGTAGTGGGAGTTCTAAGTAGTTATATGTCCATTTTGGATAAAGAGCATTGAGTTATAGTAAATATGGTATTAAGGTCTATTTAAGACACGTTTACATATTTTATTTACTACCAAGGAGGAAAAATGTTTGAACAAGATAGATGATATAAAGATTCCTAGATTTTGATGGGATGAGAGAGGTGGATAGTAGAAGGTCTACATGTGGGTATGTGTTTACCCTTTTTAGTGGTGTGAAAATTTGGATGAGCAAGATACTAGTTAGGTTGTTGTTTCAATTATAAAAGCAAAGTATATGACTTATCGAGCATGTAAAGATAAAATTTTCCTTTTAGAGGTGTGTTTGGATATTGGGTTGAAGTAGGATTTGATGTGATAGAGTGTCCCTAACATGACAAAAAACCCTACTTTTCATGTGCAAACAAATCATATTGATGTGTACTTTCTAGATAACATAGTTGCATTGACAAAACATGTGAATATAAAAAGTTTAAATGATGCAAGATGACTACATAGATGCTTCCCTTTTATAGTGTGTTTATTTTTTCTATATTTGGTCCCTTATGAAATGTTTACAAATTACAGAATAATGTTGAAAAATGTTTTAACACCAACACACCTCACACATAGGAATATTGAATATTGTTGTAAAGTTTTGGCCCATCTCAAAATGAGGCATTGTTCTTTCAGGATGCAATATTTTTCCTACTCGTGGTAGTTGTGTGTAACATTGAAGATATATTTAATATGAATGACAATTGGGAAAACACATTGAACAACACATGGATTAATGATCTCATAATTTAATGTGGAATACATACTGGGTAAATGCATTTAATGTGGGAGGCACATTGGAGAAATGTATTTAATTATTAGATGTCTTGTAAAAAATATTTAATGTGGGATCACATGAGATGAATCATCTTGGGTACTTGAATTAGAGAGAGCATTTGGGTTTCCTTAGAGGTTGTAATAATTCTTTGTCCTAGTGTCAAACTTAGGTCCCCACCTTGGAATCTACTCATGTGCACTAGTTATTGGGACAGGCGCATTAATTAAGGGTGGCAAGAAAATGTAGTAATATTTTTTGCTCTTATTGCTTTATTGCCTATAAATAGAAGGCTTTAGATGGAGGTTAGACATCATCTTTTGGTTGATCATTATGCTTGCTAATTATAAATGAACCTTGGTGTACACACTTGGAGGTTTGAGTTATTTGTTCAAAGATCCAAAGAATCATAACATGGGATGTGTAGATATCATTTTATTCTTGGATTGATCTCATGAGGAACATAAGAATGGTTGCTCATAGTTGCTGAAGAAAACTATAGCTTGCATGGTTTATTTCTTAATCGAGAGTGTTGATTTTTGTGAAGGATCAAAGCCTAATATTATATTGTAATTATTTTCTTGTTAAGAATACATTGGTTTCAGTCATCTCAAGTTTAGTTTTCTCCTAAAATAATTTCTTAGGGTATATATTAGCATCCCCCTCTTTCTATTGCATGGTTTTATTATTTCTTTCATGTTTGTTATTTCTTTAATGTCATTTCCATGCCAAAATTTTGTTAGAGTGTATTTATTTAATAATTTGTATCATCTCTCCTGACATGATTGAAGAGAAAATTGTCTTGTATTTCCTTTCAATGGGCTCACCAAAATATGAATCAACAAATGCACTCAAAAGATAAAAAAGTAAAGAGAGGACACACATAAATTTCAAATATGAATTAAGGATGTGAAAAATTAGACTAGAAAATAGAAATAGGAAGCAGGTCAAAACTGCAGGGAAAAACCTTAAAGGGGTTTAAGGGTCATGTTCACCAAAACATAGGGACAAAAACACACTCTACAAAAATCTCTAAGATATAAATAGTTAACATTTCAAACCCTATGTAAATTAAGTAACTAGGTATGATTTTATTGATTGAAGTTAGCTAACAAATATTACAAATGAATATGTGGTAAAAGAGAAGTGAGATGGATTAGGGTTGTGTACCTCAAAATTGGTGAAGGATGAAATTTGAGCAATACTACATCACTATAGAATGATAAATTGGCACTTAATATTAGATTTGAGGTTAGGGGTGAGACAATAAAATTAAAGAATTTGAGAGTCTGGGATGAAATTGTGACGATGATGTTTTAGAGGCACAATTTCATCCAAATTTTTGTAATTTCATCACTAAAAATTAGATTTTCATGACCCACAAAACTTGTTTATTTGATGGTATCTAAGGTAAGCAAAACTTGGTTGTGTTTAGGAGCATCATGGAGCGTTCTGTGCAAGGTTTGAAGTTTGTTTTGTCAAGCCCCAATACTTAGTTAACATTAGTAGTAAAAGCTACAAGGATTAACAATGGATGTGGATGTGGACTAATAATGTATGCCTCTAAGTTGGTTGTTGAAATATTCTAAATTCTAATACAAAATAATGGGTGATTGTTTAAAGATGTACTTGAACTGAGCTTTGATAATGGATGTTGATTGCTTGGTTGTTGCTGATGTTTAATGCTAATTGATGGTGAATGATCCTTACAAGAGGAGAACAAAATTTGTATTCTCTTGATATTTTATGAAATGCTCTCATGATATGTAAGTGTACTAGGATGATGTCTTTAAAATAGAAACTTAAAATTTAAAAATATGCAAACATGATTATATTTGTGATATTATTCATTAGATAATATCATGCTTGAAATCCATACTATACTTAGAAAGTTGATAAAAAACTAAATTAAGTTGGTTTAAGTAGAAAGATGAGATATAACAATGCTAGTTAGAAATTTAGATGATTGAGTGCACCAAAATAACTAAATTATATACTAAAATAATACATCCATAATACCAACCCAAAATAATATAAAACAAATGAAGAAAAATGCACTTTTTTGAATGGAAGAAAACCTAGAAAATTGAATAAAGAAAAGAGTATAGCTTAATTAGAGATTACTGAAAATATTGTACGTTTGAAAAGGATTACTAAAAAATTAGAGATTACTGCGCATTTTAAAAGTTTTCACGCGAAAGAGGAGAGATTTATGCTTAAACCAGAAAAACCCCGTCATAAATATTGTACGTTAGCTTCTAACTCGATAAAAACTAGAGAGTGCTGGAAATTGACCGTTGCACTGGGTTGCATTGCATTGTTTGTTGCAGCAGAAAATAATTAGATCTCAAATCAGATCATATCAGAATGGCTTTGGCTCCTCCTGCTCCTTCGGCTTTATACAAACAGCTCAAGGTAGGAAGATTACGCGCAATACATATATCTAGTTGCTTTCTTTTTTAACGATAAATTATGTTCGATCTTTGATAATTTATGGTACATTACAGAAATTTTTAGCTCACTCATTGTGTCATCTGATGAAAGCATTGATGAGTAGCACATTTTATGTGGATCTTACCTGACCTCTGTTCATAAATACCATTCTTCTATACATCTTAGATTACCCTAGATAGTTAGAAATCGTTAGTCTCGTTATGCTATATCTTTTGGAGAAATGCTGCTTACATCCGTTCTTTAGCTAAGTAGAGCTTAACATATTTTTTGTGTAATTCACTCAGAACTTGCATCTGGCTTAAATCGACATTCACTTCAGGGTTTTGAACCTGGGATTCCGTGCCAATACAAATCTACTGCAAGTTGACATTAAATCACATATCTGAGGGCATAACCATCTTGTTGCGTTTTACAATGTTTTAATTACATTCCAGTGTGTTTATAGTAATTCAGAGGAATTGGGCTACACATGGATTCCTAATTGTGGAATTGGGCTATACATGGATTCATAATTTTGCAACCCATTACAGTTTCAATATGACTATCTGGTGAAGATCTTGACTGTATGGTAACTATTTAGCAAGATATATTCTGTTTTGATGGGCAATATGCCCATTTCGTTGTAAGTGGACCTTGCTTACATTTAGACTAATTTTTATTTTGGTTTTGCTGATTTGGTAAATTCTCCTTATGGAATAACCTTTGGCTTAATTGTCACAACCACGTGGTATCTTTTTCATCAAATTCATCCCCAATTTGCATCCAGCTTTATCCATTGGATTACCACCACACTCAGTAAGTGGTGTTTGGTTAGCACTCAACCATAGGCATTTAGACTAATTTTTATTTTTATTTTTCATTGAGTTGATGAATTCTTCTGAAAGGATAATCCTCGGCTTAGTTGTCACAACCAAAGGGTATCTCTTCCATCAAATTCACCCTGGTCATGCATTCAGCTTCGTCTGTTGTTTTACCACCACAATCATCAAATTCATCCCCAATTTGTGTCCAGCTTCATCCTTTTGATTATCATCACACCTGGTAAGTGGTCTCTGATTAGCACTCAACCATAGGCATTAAGACTAGTTCTTATTTTCATTGTTTTGTTGATATGATGAATTCTTCTTAAGGGACGACTCTTGGTTTATTTGTCACAAGTTCACAACCAAAGGGTATCAATTCCATCAAATTCACTTCAGAAATGCATTCAGTCTTGTCTGTTGCGTTTACCACCACACCTAATGGTTGTAGTAAGTGGCCCCTTACCACTCAACAATAGGCACATAGACAAATTTTGTTTTTATTTTTTGTTGATTTTCTAAGTTCTCTTTATGGGATAACTTAGAAAGTTAGAAGTCACGACCAATGGATATCTTTTCCATCAAATTCATCCCTGACTTGCATCTAGCTTTCACCGTTGGGCTATTTTAAACTATAAATGTGGAACATATCATTTGAAAAGTTATTTTCATTAGCGTATTACTTATAATGTTTCTCTAACTTGTTAATATCTATATTATTTTTTTGGTTTTGATGTTTATATGCTTTATTTATGGAAAATTTGCAAATATTTTAGTGATGTTTGTTTTCAGTTTGAAACCTGCTTACGGTTTTAATTAATTAGTGTACAGTATCTTTACAAAATACAACAATCCAATAATATGGAACTCAGTTCTCCATGTGTGGCCTGCTTGCCAATGACCATATAATCCTTTCACTACAAGCTTTACAGATCTCAGATTGTCGTAAATGCAAAATTAACAAGGTTGCCAATACTGGGTGGAGTAGTCATAAAGATCACAATGACTGTCGTGTAAAATTGGTCAAAGATCACTACATGAACCTTTATTTTGCGCAAGTTGTGGTGCAGTCAAACAAGATTTAATAGAGATGCTGGTTAGGAAGTGATACATCTATTTGCATGAGAATTGACATACTGTATGCCAATAAACAAAAACTACTTGATCAGGCTTGCAGTCCATTACATTGCATAAATGGGGTAAATAGGTTACTGAAGATTTGGAATTTTCTCAACCAATCCGGTGATGTCAGGGTGCCTAACCATTATTACTATTTGTCCAATGATTCAGTGCTGGCCAAGCGCATGTTTAAATTGACCCCAAGGTTTTATATCATAATTTCAAATGCACTCAAAAGCTTGTGGTTTTCCTCTCCTTTCTGGTAGTCCCGTGAAACATCTCCACATCTTGAAGTATCCCAATCCTTATGGTGCTACATAATAGGTCTTCTTTACTCACCTCCAAAATAGCTCTAGCTTGCTTCTGCATTTTTTTTCTTAAATAAACATATTTTCTAGAATTTGTAATTCTCAGTTTGGCCAGTGCCAGTTTTATTTTATTAATCCATGTTTCCTCCAGGTTCTCACAGCAGGTGCCTAAACTCGTCTCTTTTCATAGATGAGGACAGTTGTTCCACACATGGGACAGTTCACTGCAACCACCTTCATAATTGCTTTGCTCAAGCATTTCTTGTGTAAATGAAGACATCGGCTGGACCTCCTAATTCTTAGTTCATCCAACGCTAATGCATTCTGTTATTGTTGATTTTGTCCAAGTCTTCCTCATCAACAGTTCTTTGATACTTTCATCTGTTCATGGAGGATGTTGTTAAAGCATATTTCCATTTTGTTAACCTGCCTTGTCAGCCTCCTTGATAACCAGTTGTGGGTGTTCCTGTTAGAGTAAATAAAATCCATCTTATTGGGGTCCATTGAGTTATTAGAGTTGTGATATACCTTTGGGATATGTTGGGATGTAGGCCACAAAGGGTTGACTCTCCCTATGCCATAGTAGGATTTGGGTTATAAATATTGGGCTATGCCTCTACCTATATTAAGTATATTGTGTTTGGGTGCCCTAAAAGATATTTTCCATACGATTGTGTTCTTATGTTGATATTGCTTATGTGGAGGTATTTTCCATATGATTGGGACTTTGCACTCAACTCTCACAATGTTTTAGAGCGTAGGCTGCAGAGCCCCTCAAACTGTCCTTTGTATCCACTTGTTGCATAGAGGCTTGGTGATTATTCTGGAGGACATGTGGTAACGAATTCTATTATGCAGGGGTCCCTTTTCTAGAGAGGAGAATAGATTTATCAAGCTAGTGCAACAAGGATTTTAGGTGGTGGATATGGAATTCTTGCAAACTTTTTGTGGTGGGGATTTCTTGATTTCTAGACTTGATCACGTATTTGAATTCATTACAAAAATTTGCAGAAATCATAGCTTGTGATTTTCCACATTCTTTCATTTAGGGCTTGAAACATCCAAATTAAATTTATTTCTGTTTGACAGTCATAGGGCATATTTGACGCATATTCTGTAGGCAATAAATTGTCATAGGACTCCATTTGAAGTGTTGGAAAGGTACTTTACAGATCTTGTAATGTCCCCTGGTTGGGGTATGCCTGAATTTGCCCAAAAAGTAACAATTCCAACAATGTAATTTGTTTTACAAATAGTATTCTTGGAAGTGTTGGAAAGGTACTTACAGATCTTGTAATGTCCCTTGGTTGGGGTATGCCTGAATTTGCCCAAAAAGTAACAATTCCAACAATGTAATTTGTTTTACAAATAGTATTCTAAATTAAATCATATAAAAGTTATTGAACTTAAGAATAAATGAACAGTTAATATAAAATTCATAGTAACAGAAATCTGGAAAAAAACCCGATAATTCCGATTTTTAAAAAATCTGCAGGCTGGACGATTTTTTCCCCGATTTTTTGGAAAAATCTTTGACCTTTTGGTCAATAATTTTTTCCCATTTTAAACTGCAAAATTATCAAAAAAATGGGTTTAAAACCTGCAAAAAAATGCGAATAAAATCATGCTGATTTTTGCACGAAAAAAAAACCATGAGACCATAGTTTGTTGTTTACTATTATGCTTTGATAGATTTTTTCGAAGCATCCATAGCTTGTTCGAAAGCACTTATTCTAGGCTTTTAGCCATAGCAGCAAGGCAGCGAACTGTTTGATAAAATGCTTTGGTAGACATGTATGAAAAATGTGGTAGCATAGACAAGGCAGTGAACTGGTTGGAAAATTGCCTAAAAGAAATGTGGTTGCTATTGATTGTCATGGCATTCCATCACCATGAGACCACATTTCTTTGAGGCAATTTTTGATCCAGACAATGAGTGGATTGTTGGTGATGAATTTCTTGAGGCTGAGGATTTTGAGATCCTAGTTGAGTCCAACTTTGATACTCATTTGATTGAACGACTTAGGAGAGGCAAAGCCCCAGGAGCTTCATCATTAGGATCTGCATCCCTCTAGCACAGCTCTATTTATAGTAGCAACTAGCAAGAGTCATTGGCTACTTTTGATTTTTTGAAACTTTGTATTCAGTTTATAGGTTGACTTTGTACAAGCTATATTTTAATTGAAATTTTGTCATCTATCAGTTATGCATTGTGAACTAATGCTTTGAAAGATGTGGAATGCAATGTAATCAGCAATATGAATATAAACAACAGAATCTATTTTCTATGATTCATTAGTTAAACTCTCTATTTTATTTGCTCTCTATAACTCTATTGCTATGGAAATGCCTTTAAAATAAAAAAAAAAAAACAGTTTTTGTCCCTTATTCTACAATATTTTACATTTTTTTAAAAATCCGAATCTTGAACTTTTGGTTTGCCGATTTTTTCCCCAATAGATTTTTGTTGCTATTAAATAGCATTGCCATATTGGTCTATTCTATAGTTCCATTCCCCTATAACCAATCATAGAAAGGATTGGAGAGGAAAGTACGGTAGGGTGCCTAGATTTTGCTCATCATAATTAAGCCCAAGAGCGTGGCAATCACCCCTTAGCCCCAAGTGGCAGGAACTTTCATTATTATCCAACATGAAGTTGGTCTACTTACATGGTGGGGACTGTTCATCACAACTAGGCCCAAGAGCATTGCAATCACCCCTAGGCCCCAAGTGGCAGGAACTTTTGTTACCATCCAATAATGTAAGTAGACCAACCTCATGTTGGATGGTAACATAAGTTCTTGCCACTTGGGGCCAAGGGGTGATTGCAACCTCATGTATATATATATATATATATATGTATATGTATATATGTATGTATGTATACATACATATAATTTTTGACATGGCCTATGGGACTCGAATAGTTCTAAAGGCTTCTAGCCTTCACCATACAACTTGAACCCACATTTGGCTAAGTCTTAGTGGATTCTTGGCTATCAATTATGGCATTTTGCCTAGAGACTTTGCACCAATCAACCTAGAAAATCTTGTGATCCTTGGAATTACCGGCAAATTTGCATCTAGAGACAACCCTCACATCCTTGTGCAGCCCCTTGTGTTTATTCCCATAAGAAGACCTCAAATTGTACCTCAACCACAAGCACAAATTTCTCAAGGAATACCACTATGGCTGCACAACAACCACCTAGAGTGATAAAACACAGACTTATACTAAGAGAGGGGGGGCGGAGGTGAATCAATATAGATCAAAACTTTACTTTTCACAATTTAATTAATCATAGCCATATTACTTCAAAACTTAATCATCCATAGCAATACCATACATGCAAGATCTAGCAATTAAGAACACACATAAGAGACACATGATTTTACATGGAAACCCTTATGGGTGAAAACCATGGCAAAATATTACTTGTAATTAATCTTCTTACATTTCGTAGGCACCAACCCACTAGAGACTCCAATACCCAGCACTGAGCACCAACCCAACAAGAGATGCCGGTCTCTTCTAATAAGAGTCTCCAACCTCCACGAGAACAATATAATAATTTTATTTGCAACTTCTTAGATCTGCCCTATCAACTGCTCACAAATCTGCCATACATCACTCATGAATCTGCAATGTAGTCTTCAATATGTCTGCTTAAGGAACCACCATGATCTTGCCTTTATTTTTCTTTTCTTCTCACTAAATTGCTGCTAAAAATTTCTCATAAATCTGTTCAAATATCCTTTTATTTTTTCTTTTCATATGAATGATTTTTCCTTGAAATTGATTGCTTTTGCCTCTCCTTCAAACTTCTATTATACACACCAAGATGTCCCTTCACCCAAGAGAGGTGACTCTCCAAGGGGGTCGGCCTTACATCATTAAATAATTTATTTTATTTTCTTTTCCCATGCCCAAGGTGGGCACACCACTCTAGGGAGTTGTCCCACTTTTGGAGCCCCATAAAAAAAAATATATTTTTTTAATTATTTTTAATTTAAATATCTCCAAATGGGGCAGCTCCAAGAGGGGTTGTCCCAATTTTTTTAATTTTATTTTGCAATTTAAAAATCCTTTAAAGGGGCTAGACATGGGTTGGCCCATGTAGAATATAAACCATTATTTTTGCAACTTAATTTTCTCCTCATCGTCAATAGGCTATCTCCTCATCATCGACAGGCTCTTTGACATCAATGGCAACATTTTTCCAACAATCTCCCCCCTTTGTCATTGATGACAACCTTGTAAAGAAATAATCTTGAAATGCAACAAAGACCATACTTCTCCTCATCATCGATTTTGAGTGACAAAGTCTTTCTTAAATTTCTCATTTAAATCCCTAATTTCAAGCATCCATTGACACACTGCAAGCCGCGTTTGCATTTCCTTCAGCTGAGCGCTTCAACAGGCCCGCGCGTATCTCCTCCACCATTTTTCATTTTCATGGCAAGTTTATTACAATTTTCCCAAATATTTGAATTTCGACCTTATGAAGTATAATGTTTATTGAACATCATATTTCCTTCATGCGATTTACCAAGGTTTTTCAACCCTATTTAATTCATGATGAAAATAAGAAAAGGTCAATTCCATAATACTTAGGAAATAATTCAATTTCCTAAATATGTGATGATAAATTAATCAAAGATTGATTTTCATTTAATTTAAATTAATACTAAATTAATTATATACTTTATTATATAAATATAATTATAGTTCTTAAATATATTAAACATATATATATATATATATTTTAATATAACTATAATATATTTACTTTAATATATAATTATGTATATATGTATATATATTTAACAAATATATATTTATATCGTGAGCTAGTCAGCATATCCGATATGTATATTCATACATATATATGTATTTATAAAATTGTCAGGCAATAATAATATAATATTATTAATATCCACATAATAAAGGACGTGTGCATATATACATACATATACCAATATATTCTTCTATGTACACGTATACGTACGTATACCATATCAATACATCCGTATGGCATATCCATTAGCCAACTTACGCTTGGATCGACATGTCTTATACCTACAGATACGTGTATATACTATACACATGTATATATATCCTTACTTCCGATACATGCATCCATTCATGTCACCATCACAATGACCGTAAACAAGCACAAGGATGGACCTCATATAAAACACACAAAAGCAGTCAAGACCTCTACTTGCAAAACATACAAGCTATGGATGACTTACCTTAAACTTATACAAAATTGACTTGGTTTACTTAGTCTAAGGTGAAGTGTTTGTATGCTTAGATAGTCCACTTAACCGATTATCCGACCAAGCTCCTCTCTCGAGTGATACTTCCCCTCCCCCTGGAGATTGAACATTTTCCTGCAACCACTAGCACATACCTTAACAGTCCTTTGTTCACAACAATAAGCAGTATATATATAAATATCTTTAAAGTTAGAGTAACAATACTTCAATAACCATCTATTCACATATATGCAGTATTTCACCATGAATAACATCAACTGAGACAACATCAAATGAAACAACATCAAGTGATATAACATTCATATTGATAACAAGGTACAAGCATCTCCAGATTTCACATTACATTCATATTTACCCTATATGGTAATAGTAAAAAGTAACCTGACAACTTGGGATGTAACACAAACTTATTGCAAAAGAAACAATAACCATAAAATGAATGTTGAAACTTGTTCATTTGCGCTTGCCTTTGAGGAAATGGTCTTTTGAAACCTTCATTGTTGCCTTTGTGAGGAATACTGATTTTCTGAGTAATATTACTCTCTTTCTTCTTTGAACTATCATCATTGATGGAGCTTTTGAGCACATTTGCATAACTTTTGGACTTTTCCTTATTTGTCTTCTTTGGTAACTCTGTAGCCTTAGAGCTTGAGCCTTCTTTGATTGTCTTCTATTTTTGTTAAAAAGTAAGGCCTGTCTTGATAAAAGGCGATCTTTGGGAGTTCATAATATCTTCTAGAATTTCGATGCTCTTTTTGAATGTCATGCTTCGATTTAATTGATTATTCGATTTTTCCAACTCCTTCCTTAAGGAAACAACTTCAAGCTCCAACTTCTCACACTCCAATTCGTTTGCCTTTAGCTAATCTCTTACAACTACAATTTGTTTTACTTCCTCAACTTGAATCTTTAGATCCATGATCATCCTTTCTGATTCTTCAAGATTTTGAGATGATTTTGCTTTAGTCTTGCTGTCTTCTTGAAGTTGTGACTTTAGTCTTGAATTCCTTTTCTTGAGCTTCTTGATCTTATGATAGGCAAATTTGAGTTCCTTCTCAAGATCCTCTTCTTCATCTTTGGTATGTTCTTCTTTCAAATCTCCTTCTTCTTTATCATCCTTTACCTCCATTGCCATGAAGAGTATCTCTTCTTTATCGCTATCGGAGAAGATTCCATTGCTTTCTTCAGATGAGCTACCTATCTCTTGAATGTAGAGACTCTTTTTATGCCTTCAGAAGTTCTTCTTTTCTTGCTTCTCTCATGCACTATTTTTTTTGTTATGATGATATTTCCTTCCTTTCCTTTTGTTGTATTCTTCTTCCTCTTCGCTACTTTCACTCTTGGCCTGTGGACATTTAGAAGCAAAATGACCTATTCTACGACTATTGAAACATCTAAGAGTAGACTTACCTTTATGTTTGTTGAATCCTTTCTTGTGCTTTCTTACATAGTGTGCTTCTTCTTCATCACTTGAACTTTCACTTGATATGTATCCTTTGTTCATCGTCTTGGATGCTTTGAAGTTAGCTTCCCATTTTGATGGCTTCTCCTTCTTCGTCATCATCTCATATGCTGTGAGGATCCCATGCAACTCATCCATCTTCAAGGTGTCTGGATTTTTCATTTCCTTGATGACTAAAACTTTTGCATCAAATCTCATGGAGAGAGGTCTTAAAAATCTTTTGCACAATTATTGCATCCTCAACCTCCTCTCCAAGACCATAGATAGTGTTGATGATTTCATCCATGCGAAGTAGATATGCAGTGATATTTTCTTCATCTTTCATCTTCAAACTCTCAAATTGTCTCTTGTGGGTTTGAAGCTTGGCCTCCTTAACCTTGTTGTCTCCTTCATATATATTTTTCAACTTATCCCATATGTCCTTAGTAGATTTGTAGTGCATAACCTTAACAAACTCTGATTTGGATAATCCTCACAAAATTGCATTTTTGGCTTTGGCATTGTTCTCGCTTGCCCTATTTTTGGCTTGATTTGTTATTGGGGTTGTAGGAGGATTATGACCAACTTCAACGGATTGCCAAATATCATATCCTAGAGCATTCAAATAAGTCTCCATCTTTTTGCTCCAAAAGGCATAATTTGATCCATCATATAGTGGTGCCCTCTTTGAGGAAAACCAAAATCCTTTAGTCATGTGTGCTTCCAAGATCTATCTTTAGGCGGTTAGGCTAACTCTGAAGGAACCCGCTCAGATACCAATTGATAAAACACACACTTATACTGAAGGGGGGAGGGTGAATTAGTATAGATCATAACTTTACTTTTCAGAACTTAATTAATCGCAGCCGTATTACTTCAAAACTTAATCATCCATAGCAATACCATACATGCAAGATCTAGCAATTAAGCACACACATAAGAGACACGGTTTTATGTGGAAATTCTTAAGGGAGAAAACCATGGAAAAATATTGCTTGTATTAATCTTCTGACATTTTGTAGGCACCAACTCACTGGAGACTCCAATCCCCACCACTGAGCACCAACCTAGCAAGAGACACCAATCTCTTCTAATAAGAGGCTCCAACCTCTCCTTCTCCTCAAATAGGAGGTTCTAACCTCCATGAGAACAATATAATAATTTTATTTGCAACTTCTTAGATCTGCCTTATCAATTGCTCACAAATCTGCCATATATCCACTCATGAATCTGCAATATAGTCTTCAATATTTTTTCTTAAAGAACTACCATGATCTTGCCTTTATTTTTCTTTTCTTGTCACAAAATTGCTGCTACAACTCTCTCATAAATCTGCTCAAATATCTCTTGTAGATCTGCTCAAATATCCTTTTATTTTTGCTTTTCATATTTTTCCTTGAAATTGATTGCTTTTGCCTCTCCTTCAAACTTCTATTTATACTCACCAAGATGTCCCTTCACCCAAGGGATGCGACTCTCCAAGGGGGTTTGGTCTTACATCATTAAATAATTTTTATTTTATTTTATTTTTCCATGCCCAAGGTGGGTGCACCAATCTAGGGGGTCGTCCCACTTTGGGAGCCCCATAAAAAAATAAAAATTATTATTATTATTTTTAATTTATGCTAGCGTATCAATTGGCACCTCAGGAATGCGGATTAGAAGCAGACAGCTATGCACAAATAAATTGCTCTTCAAATTAGGAGGGGAAGCTCCCTCTTTGCTGATGATGCTTAGAGAAAGTAAACTAAACTATTTGCGAATCTTTTTGTTCTCAGCTAAGAGCACAAGGTTATAAAAATCTAGCATCGTAGCTGAGGTTTTCTCTTTTCCAGAATTTCAACTACAACTAGGCCTACTCTAATGACGCTTCTAGCAACTCAAGTAAACTCAGAGCTTGAGAGTTAGAAGTAAACGTGGAATGATTTAACACAAAACTCACATAAACTCACTTCCAACACACACCTTAAGACTCATTGTACTTTTAGATGCAAGTTGAAATAAAGATTATATAAGTGAAACACATAAAACAAAACCTGAGATAGTAGATCGAAGCAAAGTAAGATTTGTAAGATTTTTGATAACAATTACACTTTTGTGACAACAAATTTGTAGCAATAACAGACTTATAGTTTAGCGATCAAACCAGACTACACTTGACACAAATTACACATGAACTGAACAATAAGTTGCAGCAAAAGGTAGGCATGCAAGCTTGCTCTTACACTAAGTGAACAAACATTGAATAACGACTTGCAGGCAAAAGTAGGCTTAACAATTTTCTATTACAATAATGGTTAAAGAAAAATGGGCAAGGCTGCTTTTATTTATACACAAGCGAGGAGTAGGGAACCCTAAAATCTCCTTGCTTTTACAACAAGACTTGCCAACTTGCGAACTTTATTTATAAAACTAAAACAAATTACATTGTTGGAATTGTTACTTTTTGGGCAAATTCAGGCATACCCCAACCAGGGGACATTACAAGATCTGTAAAGTACCTTTCCAACACTTCAAATGGAGTCCTATGACAATTTATTGCCTACAGAATATGCGTCAAATATGCCCTATGACTGTCAAACAGAAATAAATTTAATTTGGATGTTTCAAGCCCTAAATGAAAGAATGTGGAAAATCACAAGCTATGATTTCTGCAAATTTTTGTAATGAATTCAAATACGTGATCAAGTCTAGAAATCAAGAAATCCCCACCACAAAAAGTTTGCAAGAATTCCATATCCACCACCTAAAATCCTTGTTGCACTAGCTTGATAAATCTATTCTCCTCTCTAGAAAAGGGACCCCTGCATAATAGAATTCGTTACCACATGTCCTCCAGAATAATCACCAAGCCTCTATGCAACAAGTGGATACAAAGGACAGTTTGAGGGGCTCTGCAGCCTACGCTCTAAAACATTGTGAGAGTTGAGTGCAAAGTCCCAATCATATGGAAAATACCTCCACATAAGCAATATCAACATAAGAACACAATCGTATGGAAAATATCTTTTAGGGCACCCAAACACAATATACTTAATATAGGTAGAGGCATAGCCCAATATTTATAACCCAAATCCTACTATGGCATAGGGAGAGTCAACCCTTTGTGGCCTACATCCCAACATATCCCAAAGGTATATCACAACTCTAATAACTCAATGGACCCCAATAAGATGGATTTTATTTACTCTAACAGGAACACCCACAACTGGTTATCAAGGAGGCTGACAAGGCAGGTTAACAAAATGGAAATATGCTTTAACAACATCCTCCATGAACAGATGAAAGTATCAAAGAACTGTTGATGAGGAAGACTTGGACAAAATCAACAATAACAGAATGCATTAGCGTTGGATGAACTAAGAATTAGGAGGTCCAGCCGATGTCTTCATTTACACAAGAAATGCTTGAGCAAAGCAATTATGAAGGTGGTTGCAGTGAACTGTCCCATGTGTGGAACAACTGTCCTCATCTATGAAAAGAGACGAGTTTAGGCACCTGCTGTGAGAACCTGGAGGAAACATGGATTAATAAAATAAAACTGGCACTGGCCAAACTGAGAATTACAAATTCTAGAAAATATGTTTATTTAAGAAAAAAAATGCAGAAGCAAGCTAGAGCTATTTTGGAGGTGAGTAAAGAAGACCTATTATGTAGCACCATAAGGATTGGGATACTTCAAGATGTGGAGATGTTTCACGGGACTACCAGAAAGGAGAGGAAAACCACAAGCTTTTGAGTGCATTTGAAATTATGATATAAAACCTTGGGGTCAATTTAAACATGCGCTTGGCCAGCACTGAATCATTGGACAAATAGTAATAATGGTTAGGCACCCTGACATCACCGGATTGGTTGAGAAAATTCCAAATCTTCAGTAACCTATTTACCCCATTTATGCAATGTAATGGACTGCAAGCCTGATCAAGTAGTTTTTGTTTATTGGCATACAGTATGTCAATTCTCATGCAAATAGATGTATCACTTCCTAACCAGCATCTCTATTAAATCTTGTTTGACTGCACCACAACTTGCGCAAAATAAAGGTTCATGTAGTGATCTTTGACCAATTTTACACGACAGTCATTGTGATCTTTATGACTACTCCACCCAGTATTGGCAACCTTGTTAATTTTGCATTTACGACAATCTGAGATCTGTAAAGCTTGTAGTGAAAGGATTATATGGTCATTGGCAAGCAGGCCACACATGGAGAACTGAGTTCCATATTATTGGATTGTTGTATTTTGTAAAGATACTGTACACTAATTAATTAAAACCGTAAGCAGGTTTCAAACTGAAAACAAACATCACTAAAATATTTGTATTTTGTAAAGATACTATACTATAGAGTTACCTTTATGGATGGGAAAGTTCTAGCATGGCTCAAGAACTCAACTATCAAGAAAGCCCAAACCATAGGTTTAAGACAAGGGTATCTTTACAAACTATGCACTGAGGTTAAACAAGCCCTTACCCTTGACACTTTTGATTCAAATGAGATTTGGCATAGAAGATTAGAACACCTTCATTTTCGTGCCCTACCTTCTATGGAAAAACTTGTAACTGGCTTACCTAAGTTAAAACCATCTCATGAAGGAACTTGTAAAGGTTGTGCCCTAGGAAAGAATACAAAGGGATCCTTTCACAATAGCTTGAGCAAAACCCTAAATGTGTTAGAACTGGTTCACTCAGACTTATGTGGACCCATGTCTGTACCCTCTAAAGCAGGATTTCTATACTATGTCATATTTATAGATGACTTCTCTAGGAAAACTTGGATCTATTTCCTTAAGTGTAAAGAGTCAATAGAAATCCTCAAAAGGTTCAAAGAGTTCAAAGCCCTTATTGAAAACTTATCCGGGAAGAAAATAAAAACCTTAAGGACAGACAATGGGAAATAATACACCTCTGAAATTTTTAAGGAATTCTGCATGAGTGCTAGAATTAAGAGGGAGTTCACAGTTGCCTACAACCCTCAACAAAATGGGGTTGCTGAAAGAAAACAATAGAACCATTGTAGAAGCTGCTAAAACAATGTTGCTTGACCAAAACATTGAAACCTCTTTCTGGGCAGAAGCCTCTACGACTGCTGTCTACATCCAAAATAGATGTCCTCATTCTCATCTTGATAACAAAACTCCTGAAGAAGCCTTTACTGGCATAACACTTGACATTAGTCATTTTAGGATTTTTGGCTGTCTTGTCTATATTCATGTGCCCAAAGAGAAGAGATTCAAACTAGAACCTTCCAGAAAGAAGGGGGTATTTGTGGGTTATAGTGAAACCTCCAAAGCCTACAGGATATTCGTACCCGGACATAAACAAATTGAATTGAGCAGAGATGTCATTTTTGAAGAAGACATTGCATTCAAAAGGGCAAGAAGTTCTAGTGAGATAGAAACCTATTCCCCTAGAGTACCTGAAATGGAACCCGCTCCTGAGATTCAGAGGGAGTATCCTGAGGAAATGCCACATGAACTTCCATCTACTTCAGATGAGATTACAAATGACAACGGTAGAAAGAGGCCACTTTGGGCTAGAAAGATGATCAAGGAAGCCGAGAATCATGTAGCACCCAAACGAATGTTTAGGGAAAGTAAAAGACCCAAATGGTTCTCTAGCTATGTTGCTCTAATGAACAACATCATAAACTCAGAACTTGTCAGTGTTACAGAAGCCTTCAGACATCAAGCATGGAAGGATGCAATGACAGAGGAATATCAGTCCATTCTAAAGAATGATGTATGGGATATAGTGCCTAGATCGAAAGAGAAATTTGTTGTCTCTTCCAAATGGCTCTTCAAAATCAAGCATGCTGCTAATGGCAGTATAGAAAAACATAAGACACGTTTTGTGGCAAGAGGTTTTTCTCAAAAGGAAGGCATTGACTATGAAGAAACATTTGCACCTGTTGCCCGTTACACATCTGTGAGAGCAGTGTTAGCCATTGTTGCAGCTAAAGGTTGGAAGATCCATCAAATGGATGTGAAAACTGCCTTCCTAAATGGAACTATTGAAGAGGAAGTCTATCTGGAACAACCTGAAGGTTTTGTGATACATAAACCTGACTCACATGTGTGCAGACTGAAGAAAGCCCTCTATGGACTTAAACAGGCTCCCAGGGTTTGGTATTAAAGAATTGACAGCTATCTCTTGGGACTAGGATTTTCCAAGAATGAAGCTGACTCTAATCTCTACTTCAAGGTAATCAAAGGTGATATGCTAATAATTATTTTATATGTTGATGACCTGCTGATAATAGGAGAAGATCACCTCATTGCTCAAGGAAAGAAGGATCTAACTTCCAAATTTGACATGAAAGACTTGGGCATTCGACACTACTTCCTAGGTTTGGAAGTATGGTAGATATCAGAGGGCATTATACTAAACCAAGGAAAGTATACTATTGATATTCTGAAGAGATTTGGAATGTTGGACTGTAGACCGATGTCTACACCTATGGAAACCAACCTTCACAAACTGAAAGAAGCAGCAACAAAATCCAAGTGTGCAGATCCAACCCTTTATAGACAGATGATTGGATCCTTGCTGTATCTTGTTAACACCAGACCTGATATTTTCTATGCAGTGAATGTTCTCAGCCAGTTCATGTGTGAGCCAAAGGAAATTCACCTAATGGTTGTGAAACATATTTTGAGATATCTTCAAGGCACTATTGGATATGGTCTTCTTTACAAGAATGACCAACTAGATCTACATGGGTACTCTGATTTAGATTGGGCTGGAAGTGTAACTGATCTGAAAAGCACATTAGGATGTTGCTTCAGTTTAGGATCGGCTATGATCTCCTGGATTTGCAGAAAACAGTCTTCAGTTGCACAGAGCTCAATAGAAGCTGAATACATTGCAGCCTCTATGGGAGCAAGAGAAGCAGTTTGGCTTCGTAAATTGCTTGTGGGACTCTTTGGTGAGCCCTTGAATCCTACAATTATTCATTGTGATAATCAGAGTTGCATCAAACTCTCTGTAAATCCTGTCTTCCATGATAGATCTAAGCACATTGAGATCCCCTATCATTATGTAAGAGATATGGTGGAAAGGAAAGTGATCCAGTTGGAGTATGTTAGTACAAATGATCAAACTGTAGACATTCTCACCAAGCCTCTCTCCCGAATCAAGGTAGAGCACTTCAGGAAGAAACTTGGTATGGTTGAAATGTAATTTGATATTTATGTTTGAAATACAAATTGTTTATAAATTGTACTAATATATAAAGATGTTTAATGTGTAAACTCTTTTGCCATGTGTTTGACTCCATGACCTTATGGGCCTACTCCCCCTGTGTACATTATTGAAAGGTGACTATCTTTCTAATAATGAACACTTGTACTTGACATTGTAAAGTGACGACTCTACAATTATGAGTTGAACTATCATGATATATATCATTTGATTTGATATCTGTGGACATGTCATGATAGTATCTCTTGGACGCTTTGATAAATATCATGAGACTTGATATCATTTGAAGATCATTGTGATCCTTAAGAGATAATCATGGTGGATAATTATATATCCGTGGATATGCCATGAATTATGGTAGATATCATGTGACTTGATGTCAGTGCACATACCATAATGAAGATGTGTTATGAAGAATGTCATGTGACTTGACAATATTGAGAAAACATACCATATCTTCGATATCACGTGTGAAGGTGATATCTCCACTTATTTGTTTTGAAATATCTTCCCTAGCTAAGAGGGAGTGTTGATGAATGGTAGCTTCGGTTAGATATAAATGATGATTGCTGAAAGCATCATCATCATTTATATGTGATCAAAGATCATTCTTCATATAAATATTTCTGGAAATAAGTAAACTCGAATTTATAAAGCATGTATAAGATTCAAAATAAATGATGTTCAAATTCTACATTTATATAAATCGGAATTCATACTACTATCCACACACATGTTAATGTATGTTAACCGAATTATTTTCGGTTTTGTTTGAGACCCGCGCGCACCCAAGGGACACGTCCCATGAGCGGACGTGTCTGCACTTTGTGGAGGCACGTCCTCTCATGAGACGCGTTTCTTGTAGAGGCATGTCTCCATGGTATATATGGTAGTTCATTTGTTGATATGCAAATATCGAAATTTATTAATGTTCTGCAATCAACGCATTTAGCATAAGAGAAGAAATCTGGAAATTAGTATCTTGACTTAGAATTCTCACACAAAATTTCAGACCTTAGTAATTCCTTAGATTTCTTAGGATCCTATTTGATAAAGATTTGATTACATTTACAACAACACATCCTAATTGAAGTTCATCCCCCATTTGGTATGGCCTACATCTATTATGTGAAGGTTGTTGATTCTGAAATAGCTACAGTCATGAAGAATAGGCGAGGAAATAGTTTCCCAAATGCATGTGAGATTGTTGTAGTTGTAGAAAATGACCTGATGCAAATTGGAAGGTTGGTGCCTTGCTCTCCTATGCTGTTATTCCTTGATATACAACACCCATATCAATATGTACCTACCAAGCAATTTGCCATTCTCCCACTCATGAATCCCATTCTTGCAAAGCCTCAACTATAGTATCACTTTGTTGAGCCATCAACTCCCTTTGAGCTTGATGAAATGAGGAATTTGCTCCTAACCATGTTTGGTGAGGTCAATGCTCCCAAGAGGAGTCAAAAAAACATGTAAAGATTGTCTTATGCAAATATTCAATATCCACCAAACCACCAATACAACCAACAATTTAATCATGGCTACAATCCATTCTATAACAACCAACACTACCAACAAATGTCCCCATATCAGCCAAACAAACCTCCTATGCAATAGAATCAACTAGTACTAGTAGAGCAGCCCTTGCAACATATTTCCTAGAATCCCAATAAAGAGTTGGTGGTAACCCAAAATAACTACACTCAAGAAGCCAACAAGAACTAGAAGAGGTGTCAAGTAAAACTCCAAGTTAACTGACACTCCACACAAATTGACTGATCAATCAACTAGTTTGACTAATCAATCAATCAATCTTGCCTAGCAATAAATAACTTTCAATCAAATTAGTTGAGACTAAGTTACATTCACAAATCACTTAAGTCTCAAATAGTTAACTAGGTGCTAATCTCAAAGAAGACCCCCAACATAGCAAGGCCTTATTCTCCTATATAACTATGTCCTCTTTGTGTTGATCTTTTAGCTGCACATAGGTCTAGATTTTCTGCCATCATAGTTCCTGCTATCACTATGAGAACATTCATTGAGAAACTCAAGTTGAAAACTCTAATAGTAAGGACTAGTAGTGGGAATCTAATTCCTTGAGGGGGTTTGAGTGGAGTTAACACTCATTTCCAAAGTATTATTGGGGAACTATTGTTTACATGCAAAACTTTATATTTGTTCATTGAACTTGGAAGTGTGTGGAGGCTTCAGTGCCATTCGTACGACACTCAATCTATCAACATCTCTATTGACTCATTTACTCCATTTAGATATTCCTTAAGCACCTGTTGTTGCCTTCTTTCTAAGGAGGTCATCAATAGAGGTGTTAGAAAGGATACATATTTTTTTAGTACATCCAAGTCATTGGGACTTGTCCTATGCTACCTGCTTGTTTGAAGATGGATTTCTATAATGAGCATTTCTTACAGATATTGGATGGCACCATCTTTTAGCCTAGCTATCTCCAACATCATTAGTCACATGGTTTAAAGATAACTCTTGGTTGTGTTATTAGCCCATTTTTCAAATATAGATAATGCATAGAAATTGTGGCATTTTCAAAACAATGTGGATTCCAACCTCATTCTCCTATACTAGACATAGGGGTGATGCAATTACAAACCACTTTTGCATTAATGATTTGATTCATGAGATTTGGATTCTATTGCCATATGGATTGTAATGAAATTACTTACATGCAACAAGAATGTTATAGGAATTATGCTGCTATACTTGATAACAATAAGCCATTTCAAGGGTGCAATCCTCCAAAGTCTTCAATAAGAACAAAATTTAGAATATGATGATGATAAACTAACCACTAGCTCCTATATATACCACACTCATGCCATGGATGCCACCCTGTAATGTCCCACCCCAATCTGGATTTGGAATTTGTGATTTTTCCTGATTATTTCAGTTTGACAATGTGGACATTTTGTCAAACTAATCGCAATGCATAAAGTTTGAAACCAATTTCAAATGCTCATAGAATATGTAAGGTACAATGCAAGATAGCCCTTCAAATAATGCTCATATATTAAGACATGGATAATCATCATGTTAGTTTTTATGATCAGACATGAAAGCAATCAGAAAATGCAACACATAAGATAATGAACACTACAAGATACCCCGGGAAAACCCTCCAACTCGAGGGGAAAAACCCAGCAAATATATCGCTTATATATTTTAGGAGTAAGAGCATAAATTTGCTTACAACTCAGGCCCAACACATGGCCGAATTTGATACAGTGAATAATGGCACCTCTCCTAGATGCGAAGATACAAAATATGTTTCTGCTTGAGATCGATCTGCTGCTCAAGTGCGAACCTCTCCAAGGAGTGCGAATATGGTTAATGAACTTGATGATCAAATGAGAGATCATCACCTTGTATTTATACAAAACAAAGTGTCTCTTCATGTAGGTCGGCCTCCTTAAGGAATAATAATAATAATTAAATGAGTCGGCCACATTAAGGAAGTCGGCCATAATAAATAATAAATATTATTTAGGTCGGCCCCATTTAATTAAATGTTGTCTTATAATTTCCAAGTGAAGCGCCCCTTCACTTAATTATTACAATGAAATAAATAGCCAAAGGCTATATGCAATTTCATGTCTTCGATTAGGCTGGAAGAATGAACCCGAAGCTGCAATAACTTCAACACTCCCTCTCAGCTAGGGAGGAATACTTCCAACAGTACAAGACACATCACCTCATTGTGATGTCAATCACTATGGCAACTCCCATATGTGGAAAAGTATCATATCACCTCATCGTGATATTAACCATCATGGCTCTCCCATGTATGGCAAAGGAACATATCACCTCATCGTGATATTAACCATCATCGCTCTCCCATGTATGGCAAATGTACATAAGTGCCCATCACTTAATCGTGATATCGTCACCTCATTGTGACATTCACCATGGCTACTCCCAGAGGGTGAAAAGCACAAGTACAAGAAAATCATCACGAACTCTCTCACGTGATGTTGTCATGGCGTCACACACATGACATCCACCATGGTTCTCCCAGAGGGTGGAAACAAGGGCTTTCACCTTGAAATAATTTAAGGTACAATGCAAGATAGTCCTTCAAATAGTGCTCATATATTAAGACATGCATAATCATCAAATGCAAAATAGTCCTTCAAATAATGCTCATATATTAAGACATGGATAATCATCAAATGCATTTGTTGATGGGATTGAATTGGAGCAAAGCATTTTATAAGAGTCTCAAATCTGACCTGGAAATAATCATGCACAAGTCACACATAGTAGTTAATAACCCGAAGTCAAACACAACTCCCCTTGCACCATGCTCGACCCCCTCATTCATCCTTTGCTCACACTACAAGATGGACGGACTAGTAAAAGCTGAGATATCCTTCCTAAATGCCTTTCGACTATGAGAGTATGGCGTGGACCAAGACTTGAATCCCTCGACTCCCTTCAACCAGCTCCATACTCCTCTATAACAGCAAACCAAGGGTGTATCAATTGCTCTCAGATAATATGATTGCCACGGCTAGAATAGGAGCAGCAAGGCCACAGCTAAAATGGAACAACAATGCCACGACTAGTGTGATGAGTCCCTGTGAATGAAAGCACCTTGCTTCAAACCCCCATGGCTTCCAAGATTGAAGCAACTACATAAATCTCTATTATTTAGTGATCAAATCCTTATATCTATGCATAAGGGATGGTGTAGCAACATAGCACCTTCATTTGGAATGGCACGACCACCCTGAGAATGAACAATGCCCAAACTCTGCCTCAACGACCCTCCTGCTAAAGCCGCCAGTATAAGAAATGGTCGATGCTATTGTAAAGGAAGAGCTTGGCTTGGTGTTATTCCTCCAAGCCACGACTACAAGTAAACCGACATGAATATATCTCAAAATCTGCAAATATATAACTTGATCACTTCTCCTGTGAGAACCCTGAATTGAAGCTTTCTCTGAAAATGTTAACGTGCAATGCATAACCCTTGAATGGAGCTATCAACATTCAACTTTGGGAGATCTTCAACTCCTATAGTGGAAGTTCCTCATGAGGGTTTTCGTCCTCAAGAAGCCAAGACTTTTCATTCCAACCCGCAAACCCTCATCAAATTTTCTCCAAAACATGAATGAGCAAAAAAGGACATAAAATGCTTTTATATTACTCCCAATTTCCCATGCCCAAGTTGGCATTTTAAATTTATTTTATTTAATCAACTTTATCACCTTGTAACTCACTCAAGTTGGGCGGACAAATTTATGATAAAGAATAATCTTTTAAAATCCCCTTATAGTGCCTTTATCATAAAGTCATTTAAATATGTAAATAATGTAAAACTTTTAGTTTAACTTTAATATAATATTATTTAACTTAAAACTTAGGACCATGATAACCGCCAAGATTAAACCATGGTAATAATTCGCCGACAATCCCAACATAGAAATACTGCCAATTGACCAAGTTGCTGATCACCCTGACTTACTAAAAATAGTAAGTGTGGACAAAGTGCCCGAAGAATACCCCAGAAGGTACACTACGAAATCCCTAGAATGCACTGAGCTGGGAAACACCAATTAAAGCACAAATGGTTGATTGACAAGCCACAACTGTCTCAGAGGGGTCCCCTAACCACCATGTTAGTCTATGGGGACCAAGGTGATAGACTAGCCACCACTCTTGCTGATTGCCTAGAAAAGGGGACATTACAGTCCGTTTTCCCCCAAGATTGCTTGACTCCAAGCAATCCACACCTAAAACTATGACATAAATACTAGGATCCCAAATAAGCTTGTAGAATGCTCCACTATACTTCCTCTACATCAACTAGATAAAGATAAAACCAAACTCAACAACTCGATTAATCACTATCCCAGTGTAAAGCAATCTACCAAACATAGAAATTCCTGGATCCTGTTGTGACCTTTTTACACATCACCCTATCCAAGATGGGGACCCCCTAATTTTTGCTCCATTCTGGTCTTTTGGCTTTTGTTCCCTCTGTCTCTAATCTTTTGTCCTTTCGGGGATGTCCTGTTTGACCTCAGTTGAAGTAATTGACAAATTTAAGGTTTCTATCCTTTAGGCCCGTCTGAGGTCAAGATCAAGTTACTTAGGTAAAATCTAAGTGCAGCAACACATTCAGAAAGCTCAAAGCAGAGTCCCACTGAAATCCTACTGAAATCTGACCACTTACTATTTTTAGTAAGTACCTAATTTGAGGCTTGTCCCTCAGGATTTTGGGATTCTAATGACTTTAGCACAATCAGGCAGTTTCAGAGTGCCTACACATGAAATTTGAACAGATTCAGACAACTGGCTATTTTTAGCAGTTCAGCTTTCAGAGGCTATTTTCAGGAGTTAAACGTACAATTCTCCGATGGATGACAGGAGAATTGATCTGGGTTTTTTAAGACCTTCGTGGTGGTGTAACATGCAGACCGAGATGGTGACTTTCAAAGTTTAGCCTTCCGAGGCTATTTTTAGGGTTTGCATGCAGGAATTTTCAATGCATGTTCGGATATTCCATGTGGGTTTTGCGAGAGCTTCTCAATGATATGACATGCGAGTAGAACAGATGAGTTTTCAGGGACTTACTATTTTTAGCCAGTGCCCACACGTCGACCAGTTTTCTGGGTTTTTTCTGGGTTTTTTGAGATCCCACGAGCACTGTGACATGCGAACTCATCCGACATCCGGTTGACCACTTTCCGGACACTTACTATAAATAGCAATGTTGTCCCAGCAGCTACCCAACACTTTAGTCTAGCAAGCAGAACGACAAACAATATAAATTAGGAGCGGTCCGGAGCACATACAAGTCAAATTAGGGTTTCCCCTGCCATGTCTAAAAATAGAGGGAGCAAAATGCAGAGATGTCAAAACGAAGCACGCCACCGGGATCAGCATCTTTTAGGCTACCTACTGGCAAAATTTGAGCACGATCTGAACACTTACTATTTTTAGTAAGTCACCTCATGGCTAAAAATAGCACGTCATTATCAGAAGCAAGTATGAACAGACTTCTCACAGCAACAGAAGCAACTGGAACAAATTTCAAAGCAAACAGAGATATGGAAATTGATCAATTTTAGGGTTTGCTAAAAATAGCAAATGGCTAAAATAACTATCCGGTGCCAGCTAAGGTGTGAACAGGATGGCAACACTAGATGGAGGCACAACCACGCCAGTTCCAGTTCAGAACAGGGTGAAAATCAATGAAACCCTAAATTTACTAAAAATAGAAAGCTGAGAATGCCTAGGGTGTAGGAAGCTTATAAGAGGTAACTGGCATGTAAACACCTTCATATGCGCCCAGGAGGAATGGAAAATACAAAATCACTAAGTGTGAAATTTCCTTGAGTCAAGATGAAATGCGCCTTCAAGAGGCATAAAAATTATTCTAAGGCATGGAATTTTCCTCCTCATCCCCCCATATGCGCCTAGGGAAGGTGAAAGGTCACCCAAAGCGTGGAAATATTCAAGAGATATCAAAAAATTTCCTAAGGCATCCTCAAATGCGCCTGAGAAAGGAGGTTGCACATGCTAAATGCGCCAGAGGGAGGTGAAAAGTCACTCTGGGCGTGGGTTTTCCTTGACCACATGCAAAATGCGCTTGAGAAAGGAAGTTACATGGGTGAAATGCGCCTAAGGAAGCTGAACAATCACTTGAAGTAAGTGGAATTCCCCCTCACACTAGCAAATGCGCCTAAAATGGAAGTATGCAAGTCAAAATGCGCTTGAGGAAGTTGAAGGGTCACAAGGTAATGGCATTTTTCCTTTGCAAATGGCAAATGCGCCCAACATGGAAGTAGCCTAGCCCATATGCGCCAGAGGGAGGTGAAGAGTCAAGGCAAAACGTAGGCTGATGAAGGTGAAATGCGCTCAAGTGAAAGTCTAATGTGTGATATGCGCCAGAGGTAGGTGAAAGGTCAAGTCAAGGCGTGGGAATTCCTCTTCTCCATGGCATATGCGCCCAAGGTAAAGCATAGAGGGTGAAAGGTAAAAAGGTAAGAATGTGAAATGCGCTTGAGGGTGGAAGCTACCTATAGCATATGCGCTCGAGGAAGGTGAGAAGTCACCATACGCGCCTAGAAGGGAAATAATACTAAGGGGACGTGAAAAAGACCAAGGGTTATTTATTTTGTATTTTTCCTCTTCACTATATGAAGTGCGCCTAGTGTGTGGGGACTTAAAAATGAAAATTGCTAAGGAAGTCTAGGCGCGAAAATTGCTAAGTATGAAAAGGCTTAGGCGTGGAATTACCTAAGGGAGGAAATGGAAGAATGACATGCTATATGCGCCCTTTAGAGATGAAATTTAGATTTTCAAATAATTCCTAAGGTATTTTTCTCAGGAGAAAATGAAGACGATGTTTAGAGGATGATGCTAGGAATTTCCGGAGTTATGAAAATCTTCAGAGGGAAAATTCTTCAAGGAAAATCAAGAAAATTGGCCAGGATTGAGAAGATTGAAATTGCAGGAGTGGAATACATCCGAAGGGGAAGAAATAAACATTAGCCATTTTTATTATTTTTAAATAATAAAAAATTAAAAGAACCCCTTCGTTCGGATACACATGAAAACGATGGATTCTAGAAGGATTTTCTTCTGGGTATTAAACATTTGCAATTCAGAAGTGAGTCAAGCTTACTCCACGCCATGTCCACATCGTTTCGATGCATATTTTGCCCAGTGCCTATTTTAAATAAAATTCCTAAGGCAAAATTGAGAGATTTCTCTAAGGCAAGTGAACAAAATGAACAGGAGGATTTCGCCAGAGGTTTGAACTGGATAATTTTGCCAAAACGAGAGTGAAATCAAATGACTTAGCCCAACAGTTTGAAATTGTTCAAGCAAGTGAACGATTTAATATTTAAAAAAAATCAAATGCAACGAGGCAGGCCTGTGCAGAGATGATGAATTCATAATTCTAGAAGATGCCTCAGATGACAAGTGTTACAACTGGGAAAAGAGAGGGAAAATGAATTCGAAAATTTGCTAAGTATAGCCTCTGCAGGAATTCGACTAGGCTATAAGATTTTAAAATCCTCTTCATTCCTCTCACCAGTTGCTGAATGCAAAATATTGGCTAAGTGAAAGTACGATTTTCTAAAGAGGTTGCAGTTGCTGAAGAGTTCGAAATTGTGAGAGAGCTGGAGATTGCTAAGTGCAAATTTGCAAAACTTGAAATTGCTGAAGGAAGTGCGACTTAACTTGCTGAGGCTGCAGTTGCTGAGAGGCACGAATTCCCAAGTTGCCAGTTGCTGCATTTGCTGAGGAGGTACGGCTTTGAAGAAGTTTCATTCAACTGTTGAAGTAAACAGGGTTAAGTCTGAAGTTGCTGAGAAATTTGATGTTTAAAAAGGCTGCATTTGCTGAAAGTTCGTACTTGTGAAGACATTTACAAGTTGCTGAAAGTACATTTATTCTAGAGGAAAAGTACGAATTTAAAAGAAGTCTCAAGAGCTGCTGCAAATACAGAAACTTCACAGCTGAAGTAAACAGGCGTAGTTGAGGTTTGCAGCTGAAAGTGACAAAGTGTTGCAGCCTTTTTATTTAAAAATCTGTTGGCACCCTCAAAAGTGATACATTGTTTTATAAAATCTTGTTTTCTAATGACTTTCTTGCCTTTTTGCAGAATGGGCGAATCAAGCAGAAGAGCTGCAGGCAGAAACAACCACACCAAGTCCAGACAGGTTGTGATCAAGAAACTGGGCAAGTCATTCTTGCCAGAATCCAAATTTTCATCAAAGCTCGGGAGGCTAGTTGACACGAACTTAGGCTCATTCAACATGGAAGCATTCAGAAGAAGGATATTGGGGACTGGAGGCCATCACCCGTCAGTGACTTTGCATAGTATTGTTAGAAGTGGACTGTATGCAGCTGCCAACTTTCCACCAGCTATCCGGTGTCCAGAACTCATCATGGAGTGCGCTTACCACTACAATGCAGAACAGAGGACCGTCACTTCGCCAGATGGCAAGGTGCTGGCTAACTTGACACCTGAAGCAATCGGAGAGGCATTCGGGATTCCAGTCCATGAGAAGATGATCTACAAGACAAAAGAGAGAGCTGGAAAGATGTACTCATCCACCACAGACCGGTTTGCTGATTTGATAAATACCAGGTGGATGATTAAACCCAAGCCAACTCGCACAAAATTGCCCAAGCAGATAGTCTCAGAGGACTTGAGACAGGAGTTTGGTGATCTCATTATGATGCTGAGTAGAGTTGGAGGTTGCCCCCAAGCGTTCATCTTTGAACCCTGGATGTTCTATTTTGTCAACTTGGTGTTAAGAGGGAAAAGATTACATGGATTGGGCACTGATGATCAGTGATTGCATACATGAGCAGCTTCGTGGCGTAAGGAGAACGAAGACATTTTACATGGGCTCCTACCTTGTCTATATGTTGGCTCGCATGACGAGATATAGAGGAATCTCCTACAAGGAACCAATCGGTTGCGGTTCCCATCAGTTTAAAATATATGAAGCTTGTCCACAGTTGCATTTGACAAGCACGACTAATTACAAGAGGGTCAATGATGCCTTTACTATGCACATAACGAGGACCCTACAGCAAAGAACCCATCACAGAATATCAAGGGAGGCACAAGAAATGATTGAGAAATTCGGATGTTGGTTTATCCAATTTCCAAAATTCACCTACATAAGGCTGCAAGGATTTTCCTCCTATCCATACAGATTGCCCCGGTATCCCACAAACAGGATAGTGATGCTGGAAGTATCTAGGCAATTGATTGCCTATGATAAGATTCAGAAGAAGAAGAAGAAAGGTGGACTCGGATTCCCAATTACCATAGGGAATTCAAATGAAATTTGCCCATCGCTGCAAGTAGCAAGGGAGGCAAAAGCGGAGCTCCAATTCTTCCACCTTTCCTATCACACCAGCAGGGATTACTACGATCCCCACAAAAACATTAGGTGGATATTGACAGAAGAGTTCAGGCACAAGGTGCAGATCGAGGACTTTTGGGCAAGTGCAGTGAATGAGATCGAAGTCAGAAAGAGAATGTTCTCTCGGATACCGTTGGTAATGGTCAGGGAGTGTGAGATCATCCCAGTACCAGATCAGATTGAGGAAGATATAAACATAGTACAGGCTGACTACGAGACAGTAAGAGATGCACCTCTGCCACTCCTAGATTGGTTTGAGCCAGAGATCATTGACTTGGATACACTTTGTATCCTAGTCTTGACGTTTACACGGAGTTGGGTAGATAGGCATGTCAGCCGACTCAAGGGAAGGTCAATTCCCCTTACCTACAATTTGATGGGAGACAGCAGATTACTGACAACTAATTAGAGGAGACAGAGTAATCCAACTCCAGAGCCTAGAGGAAAGGAGCCAGTTCGACTTGAGCCTGTGGTAGTTGAGGAGTCCAAGCATACACCATCTCGGACACATTCACCAAGCTTGCAGGAGGTGTCGTTGTTTGTTGATCAGAGGGAGAGATTGGATGTAGAGCAGACGGTGCGAGTAGAGAATCAGTGGGTCAGAGCATCAATATGCCCCAGGAAGATCCTCAGCAGGAAAATCAGCAAGAGATAGATGAGGGGACGGCTATTGATACTCAATTTCAGCAGGAAATTGAGGCGGCTCTTGAGGGCGATGCTACTTTAGATCAGGATGCCCAGAGCTCGGGAGACACTGAGCCTATTGATGACGGTGAGCCTCGTCAGAACGATGGCAGAAATGAAGTTCACGAGGTAGAGGCCGAGGTGGAGCAGCCTTTTATTATATCAGACACGCGACAGGAGGTGCCAGAATGGCTAAGGGATAGGATGAGGCGTGATCCTGTAGATGAGACTGATCCCGCAGCTGAGATGTAGGAATTGTTATAGAGGATCAGCGCACCTCCAACAAAGAAAAAGGCTAGGAAGTTCTCCAAAATATCCATGGATGAGGATGGATCTCGAACTTTACATATGGCAGTTCCTCAGGTAGAATGTGATAGAGACGAGGCCATTCCTGAGAACTATGTTGTGACAACCATGGAACTAGGCCGCCCTACTGGAGCACAAGTGGTAGAGGAGTGTGATAATTCCTATCGGGCACTCAAGGATAGATTGTCCCATGTTGAGGGCAAATACAAAAGGTTGAAGGTAGAGCACAAGACACTGATTGGCTACGTGCAACACTTGTCCCGTCCTTGTGGGCAAGAAAATCCGGCAATTGAGCTTCCAGCTGAGTTTTCCAGGGAGTCAATCAGTGGGTTAGAAGATTTGAAGAGAATGGCACAACAGGCAGACAAGTGGGTTGCCAGTGTGCGTATAGAAACAAGAAAGTTCATGGAAGATCTTGCACATGCCTATGGGCAAGCTTTCGATATTATGGCTAGAGTGGAGGCAGTTAACCATGCTTGGGGTGAGGCTCACATCTATCAGATGAGAGTTGTTCTCCGTTTAGGGGCTTTGATGAGCATACCTCAACAGACTTTGGTTGAGGGAGGTGTTATCCAGCAGGGGGATAGATACGACTTCACTAGATGGTATTCTTCAGTAGTCACAGGTCGGGAATTCTATGATGCATCACAGGTAGATTCGGTCAGGGTTAAAAAGGCCATGACGAACATCTTAGATGGAATCCTCAACACATTAGAGGCAATCTTTGCCAGGAGGTTGACTTTTGAAGAGATAACTGCAGAAGGATTGAAAGACAAATTGACTCCATTCTTCTCTGAGGTGAAAACCTTCACGCAGGATGATTTCGAAAACACAGCCACGTTCTCCAGTATCATATAGAACACCCAGGACGCCCTTGTTGCCTGGAAGAAATCATGTGCCCGACATGGGCAAACAGTTGCAGTTTTGGAGTTTCAGTTGGATCACATTCCTCTTATCTCCGATCAGGAAGTTGAGGCAATTTTGGCCAGATTCATCAGATTTGCAGCCAACGAGAAGGAGAAAGGAAACGCCCTTCTGGACGATGACCTTTTGGAGGAGGACGACGTGCATTGATCGCAGGGTATGGTGCATTGATGAGGAGTGGAGGGCACATTCATTGCCCCACTCCTCTCGGTGGCGGTTTTTAGGGCAGAAGCCCTAATTAGGGCATGGGTGGCTCAATCTGAGCCCTTTATTGTAATCAGATCTGAACCGTCCACTAATCGGATTCATTATAAAAGGGGCATCCCCCCTCATTTGTAAATAGTTAGAATTAGAATCAGAGATAGATCAGAGCTAGACAGAGATAGAGATTGATAGAAGTTAAAGTAGAGCTAGGAGTTAGCTTAGTTGGAAAGGAAAGAAAGACTTTCCCTTTGAAAGTTTTTGCAAAAGATTGTTGTGTAAGACTCTCATGATATAAAGATTTCATTGATTGGTGACTTCATTTTGTGTTGTGGGCAGTTGACGAGATCTTTTCGTCTTTCCAATTCGAATAGAGTAAAGTAAAGTAGATTTGTTTTCATGCAAGTAGAGTTAATTGTGGAATGTGACATTAGTTTGGGCATATCTTCCCGTATCCATACCATTGGCGGACTTGCTGACGGTAAGTCTGCTCCTGCGTGGTCAACTAGAATCTCAACACTTAACTTCGATTTTGTTTAGTGTGCCCACTTGCTTTGTTGTGAAGGGGTGCGCATGGTGAATCTCAATTTGAACATCTCATCCATCCTTTGAAGATTGCACCAGCTTTGTCAGAGTTGTTCGAAGGGGAGACGAAACGAAGTTTGGTTTGAAGACTATTGAAGCTAATCCTTGCATTACACCCGTAGAAATAGATTGTAGAATTCCTATCCTTACCTCCTTTAAATTCAGCATTTCCCGGTCCGTTCAAATACCAGAGCATCATAGTCAAAATCCTTCATTTGCTTGAGCATATAAAATCGAACAATTACGTAAGTCCCCTTGGAATATCTAGCATATTCACATCAACCAACTGAGTCTATTCGCATTAAAAGAACCTTGGAGTCGAACGCATGAACTTTCACGCAATCTTAGCATGCAGAACACTTTGATCAAGAGAGAATAGAGTGGCCGTTGGACATTTTTATTCTGTGTTGGTGTTGTCATAAAACACACGTCAACAGAATTGGCGCTAGAAGGAGGGCTGAACGGGAAAAGCTCGGTTCATTATTGTATCTACTCGCCTCTCCTCCTAACGCAACAAAATTGGCGCTAGAAGGAGGGCTGAACGGGAAAAGCTCGGTTCATTATTGTATCTACTCGCCTCTCCTCCTAACGTCAACAGAATTGGCACTAGAAGGAGGGCTGAATGGGAAAAGCTCGGTTCATTATTGTATCTACTCGCCTCTCCTCCTAACGTCAACAGAATTGGCGCTAGAAGGAGGGCTACTATTTTTATAACTCAAGCAAAAGGAATTATAAAAAAGTATAATGTACCAAGATGGTGCTACCTCATAAAGAGATATTTTCGGTGTTGCAGCCAAATTTGGGATTTAACAACGACCAAGAAGACATCCTTTCAGGATTGAACAATCTCGCGTGGAAGACAAAGAGGAGTGCAGCTGAGTACATGAGAACAAGCTTCGTGTTGGAAGAAGAAGAAGAGAAAGCTATCAAGATCCAAGTTGCTATTGAAAGAGATTTGTTGAATCAAAGGCAGCCACTCGCTCCCGTGCGTCGCCAGTAAAAGAGCAGTTTCATCCTGGATCGCATCAGTTCATTCTCGCCGGACAAGTTGAAAAGAATTTTGAGGTCCGCACCCAATTCATCCAAGGAACTTATAGAGCTACCTACTAGAACGAGGAAGAAGAGAAGTACTTGATCAGACGGAGAGGCTCCCTCGAGTGAAGAAATTAGATCAAGCAATAGTGACTCCAACCCCTACACCACAACCTAGCTGAGACACAAACAATAGTGACTCAAAATCACATAGCATAGTAGTACCACCATACCTAGAATCATAGCTCCGTTGAATCTTCATTCGTCCAAGTGTATGCCACACAAGGGCAAGTGTCTCCATCAAAAATCCCTGAAGTAGGGAAGTTGCAAACTCTACCAAAGAGTCATCAACATGACAAGACTCTAATTCCTGTACTTGTATGCAACCATCTGGAGGAAATAGAGTAGGAGACTTGCAAGATTTGGTTTCATCTTCTAGAGATGGAAGCGCATCATACCAGAGTGGACTATGTAATCTTTAATCCACCCCACATTTATGTATTGTTGGCGTAATAACTAACACCTCTGGAGTATAAGTTAGTACAAACAACTATGCACATTGCGTAATGAGTGCTCTTCAAATTAGGAGGAGAATCTCCCTCTTTTGCTGATATGCATTCTAAAAGTAAACTATTCGAAGTCCTATCTTTTTGACTCAATTGGAAGAGGCACAAGGTTAAGAAAACCAAGGACGTTGCAGCTAAGGATTTTCTCTGGTTTCACAGGTCTTTAACTACAACTAAAAGTCTAAAAACTAAAAGCGTTAAACTATCCAATCTCCTCAAGAAAACAAAACATGAGGAAATGGAGTAGGAATGTGATTATACGATAAACTTCAAGTACAAATTCACAACGTGAAGGCAAGGTGGCACAACTATTTGCTTAGCTAGGAAGAAGTTTATTAAAACAAACAAACATATGATAAACTGAGTACAGTTTGACAACATGAAGGCAAGGTGGCACAACTATTTGCTTGGCTGAATAGGTTTATTAACACACACAAATATACAATAAGCTTTAAGTACAAACTCACAACATGAGGGCAAGGTGGCACAACAATTTGCTCATCTGAATAGGCTTATTAGAAACAAAACATAAAGTAAGCAACTAGGACAGTGTATTGCATAGACGAGACACACATACAATAACGATCAAACTAGCAACCCCATTTAACTAAGATAAGCATTCACCATAATAACTGCATGAAACCTGAGTGGCATAACAATTCATTATCATAATAAATACTCGTGAAGAGATACAAAATAGGCAATATTACAGGCAAGGCGGCACAACATATATTACTCTCTCGTGCAAAAGTTATTTACAAATTAGGTGAATGCTCTTATTTATGGACATCAAAGGTGTAGGCAACCCTAAAATCACCTTGAGTCAACTACAGTCTCGCAGCATGCAAGATTTTATTCTCTAAGTCTAAATAAAAGAAACTATATAGTTAACTTGAAAGCTACCATCAGTTAACCGATACAAACAAGACTAACTGGACAATGTGCAACATGCACGTCCTTATTGAAAGAAAAGCTAACTGATAACTAACATCAGTCAACTGAAACTAACTAGAATTCCATCCTCTTGCGAAGATATCTCCAAGAATGAGATAAGCGTGCTTGATATCAACAAGGAAAACTCAAGAACTGACGTTGAGTTAACTGTTGCTTTTGACTCATACTCGTAAATATTTGCAGGATCTAACTGGGCATCTACTCCAAGCGCTCTCAATTTATTATCTCATCTAGGAATTTATCGATTGTATCATCATCTAGTACTCTGACGCTGTCTACAATGATGAACTGTCTGTCTAATTCCTTATCTCCATCTTGGATCGCCCTCAAACTGTCTCTCACCTCTGTAGTCACCTTCTTGAAATTGATAGTCAACATTGAGAACTCCTCCAACTTGTACGCATCAGGATCTCCACCTAGGTTATCACAAATCAGCTCTTCGAACTCAGCCTGAACTGCCTCCAACTTAGCGTATGTACCATCCTCACGCCGGTAGTGACATGGGATCTGGGTGATGAACTCGCTGATAAATCGAAGAGCTGAAACAACCTTCTCCTGAATTACACCCATCTTAGTAGAAACTCTGTCATATGTTTCCACTTTACAAAGATACAATTCTCTCCAAGTGAAAAGCTTCTTTTTATCTTTTGCTGCTTCAATGGCATCATAGGCAATTGCAAGTTGTGATATGAGAATCAAATCCTTTGGCTTACACTTTGTTATGAATATCTCGAGCTCTTGAATCCTCTGTCGAAGACTATGTGCGTCAACCCTCAACTGATACAACTCTGTAAGGAGATGTTGACCAACAACAATGATGTCCTCAATCCAGGTATCAAAAAACTTTCCTCGATTAACCAAGTAGCGAATCCTTTGCTGATCTGCGGCTGTCTCTTGAAGCTGCAGGAGTAAAGGTGCCTGCCCTGCATTCCCATGAAGCAAACTCAAGATATACTATCGGAGTTGCCCGACTTCAGCCTTGAGGGCTACCTTATCTTCACCATCCTTCATGACATGCTCCTCCAGATTACTCGCGACGACCTTGAATAGGCTCACATCGGTGTGTCGAGTACTCTTACCTAGATTGGCTTTGACGAAGGTAAAATCACCAGCATCAACCTCATCTAGATTCCTGCCTTCTGGAGGTGTAGCAACTTCTATGATGAGCTTTGCCTCAGGATTCTTTTCAATGTTGACCTACTTCTTGGCCCTCTTATTCAACCTGTCCTGATAAGGATTACCGAACTTGGACAAGTCAAGATCATATGAAGGCATATGCCTTTCTCTATCCAATGACCTCTCGAGCCAAGACGAAAGATTCACGCCATTCTCCTGAGTAGGAGTTGCTCCTGCTATGTCAACACTGGCGGATCAATTGGCACAAAGGTCTCGTGTACTGGAGATTCACGCTCTGAATCAATGTTGATAGGAGATGACAATGGTGAAAAAGGTGGACCTGGAGATGATGAATCAACCTCAGTCTGTATCACTGGCTCTGCTGGAACTACTGTCTTTGTTGGAACTATCGTCTCCCTCTCAACCTGTTTTTGTTTAGTGATGCTCTTCCCCTTTGAATTTACCCCAATCTTGACTCCTTCAGGCGGTTTCAAGATGACTTTGACTTGAGGCTTCGCCCTAGAAGTAGAAGGCAATGAGGAAATCATTGTTGGCGGCTTTGTGATTGAAACCACCCTTTGCTTCGGCTTGATCTCAAGGAAGTACATGCTCATTTTAATAACTAATGTGGACAAATCCTTCGCTGAAGTATTTACTGGAACATACCAATCAGGCTGGCGAGCAACTTGGTCTTTAATGAATGAATTGAGGAGCACTTCTCCATCATCGTCAGACAAACCCTCCACATCTTCTGACAGAAAATCAGCAATCTGTGGGAGAGTAAGCCTACAATAATGACGTCGGTGCACCTCAAAATCATCCTCGCAATTGACCCAAAAGTCTTCAAGCGTTGCCGAATGTGCATTACTTCGCTCCAACCTTGCTGAATAATGAACCAACGGATCATAGGTATGCCTCTGAGGAAAACACTCGAGCCGAAGTTTCTCTAACTCGTTCGCCATTAGCTTGCAATCAACAACTATCTTACACTTGTAAATACCCAATCTGAAAGGAAAGGTGAAAGCTGGCTTATGTTGATTGCGAAGGAAAGTGTGAACCTCGTGTGCTTGTCTCATGAACTCCATGAAAATAACCTTATTCGACAGGTACCTCGGTAGTATTAGAGGCTCTCCTGTGTATCCATATACACAGACATATGTGAAAGTAGGGAATTGAATGAACCAATCCGCCTAACTCTCCATTGCTGACTTGGCCTCTGAGGAAATTCTTACGCGCATCTCGTTGTCTAAATCCCTGATTGTCCTCATAAGAAAGTGATCATTCACCGCCTTAAAGTCTTGTTCAGCTTTCAAAAACTCTAATTGAGAGTAGTATTCGTGCACTCGCTGAACGCCCAGAACTCCATGGGTCTTCAATAGTCTAAAGTTGTCTTGTAACGCAACCAAGTAAACTAGAAAAGTCACCATATGAAATTCGTGCTTTCTCAAGAACTCTGTAATCTGCTGGTGACGACATTCACTGATAAACATTGCCTAGTCAAAGGTTTCTTTCTTGTCAACAACTCAAGAGATGAGGTAGAACATCCATGGTCGAAAAATGCTTGCGTCTTCCTAACCTGATACCCGGTTGAGTAAAGTTATTAAAATGGCAATCTTGTCCTTGAACTCACAACGCCCAATTTTCTTTGGCATGTTGGTTTTTTGAGTTTTCATCCACCGCTAAGCTACTTTCTTCTGGGATCTGTCCTTGTCCTCTTCCCATATCCTGTCACAATTTGGAATGGATACTGTAAAGTGATTTGAATGCAGAGGTAAAGCATTTCTCTATGTCCCTCGATTTGAGGCTACAAACGACCCTTCCATCGGCTGACCCGATTTGTCTGGTAGATGAGTCATAATGCTTGATACAAGCGATTACAAACTCGAGATCAAAGACCGAGATGGGAATGGATGCCACTGCAAGCAAACCTGAACGCTCTAGATTCTTGACTGTACTGCTGCTGGTATGCTCCAGTGTACTCAAATTGATGACGGGGTAAACATGACCCAAATCAGTATCAGTAGTTTTAAAAAAGTCATGAACAAATACCTGTTTGGCCTTGTAATCTATGGGGTTGTACTGCATTATGAAAAACTAGATTATTGATTGTAAAGTTGGGTATGTTCGGACAACTTTTGAAAAGGATGAAAAAACTCGAGGTAGGCTAAAAATAGCAAGTGGAAGTGAATTTTTCGAAAAAATTCTGAGATATTGGTTTTGTGCAAAAACGAATTCTAAGATGACCCATATCGACAAAATTGCGAAAAAATGAGATTTAGGCTTGCATGCAAAAGGTTTTCGGTTGAGATTTGAACTGGCAGTTAGGGGCACTGGGGGCAATTTTCCCCACGAAATTTTGGAACATGGGTTGTGTGTAGAACTAAATTCTAAGACAACCCAAATCGACAAATTTGCGAAAAAATGTGTTTTAGGCCCACATGCAAAGAAAATTCTGGAGAAAAACATAGTGCTCTAGAATAGAGGTATTGGGGTAATTTTCACAAAATAATCTAAGACATGGGTATGGTCGTTGATGCTGAAATACTCGAACCTAGATGATGCGTTTTTGAAGATTTTGCTGTTTTCTTTGACATGTGAAGAAAACCTAAGACGAAAATAGAGGAAATAAGATAGAAGAATAGAAGTTTTATGTTTTGTTTTAAATCTTCTTCTGTAGAAATTCACTTATGCTTGAAGTAGATCTGATGAAACCTGCATGCAAATGGAAAACAAAGTCTGAAATATTCTTTTCCCGAACATTCTGAATTTGTAGCTACGAAGAACATTGAACTCTGACACCTGTAGCACCTTTAGATCATTTTTATGCTCAAGAAAAGACGTTTTTAATCAACTCATGATGAGGAATAATGGACGCCATATGCAAAATATATAAGAAATTATCTTCAAAGGCGTGATAAATGCATGCAATGTCTTGGGAATGGTGCTTGAACTTCAACTGGATCTTCAAAACCCACGCATGGCCTATAATTGGCTTTAAAATCAGTTAATTGAATGAAGAATAAACCCTAATTAGGGTGCCACCTTGAGAAGTTCATTTAACGGATACATTCAAGCTGATCTCAGCCAGTTACAGACTAAAAATAGGCTCTAGAAGAAGTCGACTTGAAAAGAGATGAACTGAAGATCTACTTTTTAGTTAACTGACTCTACTTCTCAAGTGCACCTCTTCTCTTGAGTTCAAAAATCAACCTTTGACTTTAGGCATCCTTTTCCAAACTTAGTCATTTTCTTGAAAATTTGAATTTGAAAACCTCACCGAAGCTCACGTTTGACCACTGATTCTAATTGATTGACATGTCAAATTGACTAGCTGATAGTTTCGTTGAAGAACAAGATCAAATTTGACAAAAAGACTCGTTGAAGTGACAAACCCTAATTCATCCATTCGAGGCATCAAAATGAAGAGCGCCCTTGGCCTCCAGGGGCGCTTTTGACCTCAGACTTGGAAAATTTTCAATGCATTCTCTATCATTTTCACAGTGATTTTGACCTAACTTCACTTTGTGTTTCTCGACGTTCAACTAAACCTCAGAACTAGCTGACTGCTCACTGCGGAGCTGGCTGGATTCTGAACAAGAGCTCCTGGAGAGCACTTCTCATAAAAACATCATCTAACAACTCTAAAACATGGGCACCCCTGGCCTCTAGGGGTGCTTTTCCTCCCAAACTTAGCCATTTCAAAAACTGGCTAAAATCCACTAAATCTCTGGTTGCAGGCTGCTGAGAAATTATTTGACTTGGCTGAGATATGCAACGGGAAGCTGGAACCAACACGAACAAGATGAGCACTTGAAATTATCAAAAAGACTGAATTCAAAGCTCCAAAACCTTGGGTGCCGCTGGCCTCCAGGGGCGCTTTTACCATTTCTGAACAATTCTGATCATGTCTGGATCCTCAAGTTTGACCTTTGATACTGGTAGCACGGCAACCCTGATTCACTCGCTAACAAGTGCATTGCGAAGTTAGATCAAGACGGAAACAAACCTCTAGGTGTCACTTGATCAAAAAACTTCATCTGGAGCCTCAAAAAGATTGGCGCCCTTGGTTGAGAGGCACGCTTTTCACTCCAAACTTAGTTATTTTCAATTTCCCTGTTTCGCGTTCAATCTCTAGTTTCAGGTGATATACTGATTTGTTGGATTGGCTAGCTGGCTCATCACGAAACTAACAACATTCCAAAGAAGTTCCTCTGGAAGAGACACAACATAAAAAGTTGATCTAGGCCTCCAGAATTAAGGGCGCCCCTGGCTCATAGGTGCGCTTTTGCTCCAGAGTTAGCCATTTTTTCATCATTTTCACTCTGTTGAAAATCCCCTTCGAGACGAAGCCTCTTTTCAGACAAATTTGTCATAGAAACATCACCGAAGCGGTTTGAGCTTAGCTTTCGACACTTGGTACCTGGCCATTTGCCATTGTTGAGCTCAAAGAACCTAACTTTTCACTTGAAAAAACGAAAACTACCCACCAGGCTTAATCTAAGTTTTAACTGAATTTGACTTCACCATTGTGATCGTGAAGCTAAATAATCCAATCAAAACAAATTTCAGCCAATTCTGACAAGTTTCAATTTTTAGGGTTTTTGACCTAAAAATAGGGCTCTGGAAACCCTAATTTTCATTTTTTTCAAATTTTGCCAGTATCTTCATGGCATCACACTGACTAAAAGTCAATACTTGATTTGCCCCAAAACTAGGTTTTGACATCATTTTGACAGGGTTTAGACCATTATAAGCAAAATGCCTTAATGAAGCAAAAAATTTGGTTTGGGTACAACATGTATCATCATATCATTCGTGTATGGGCTGAAAAAAAATGAGGAGCATTCCTTACAATGCAGTCAAGGTGAAATTCACCTGCCTACACCAATGGAATACCTGCATAGTCACTTGGATTCCACATCTCATCACTCCCATCACACGAATCAGGATTTGTCTCACATCTCAGATCATGATGAGCAGATTTTGCATTAGCTTTGTAAATCCTCTTTGTAAACTTGATGGCTAGGTTCCTATTTGAGAACAAATGAAGGTAATTTGATTTCATTCCTTCTAGGGCATGTTTGATAGTTTGCAAACTTGGTATAGAAGCTCCAATCGTGATCCCTTTTTGCCTTTCTTCAAATTGAGCTGACCAAAGGAGGTATTCGACGGACTTGTGTGTGTTATCAAAGAGAGTTAAGGTTTGAACAACCTTATTTTCAGTGACTATCAGCTGTTCCCTTAATTCACGTGTCTCACTAGGCCCATGATTGCAATCAGTTTCAACTATTGCAATTCCTGATTTGCTTACAAGTGTAGGAGACATTATCATGAATGTCATTTTTCCCACTAGATGATGCCTTGCAGTCCTCATGTTAAAATGATGGAATAGAGTTATGATCTATCATGCTAACCCCAAAAGAATCCGCCTCCTCGTTACAAGACTTACCATCAACAATCTCTACATCACCACCATAGAGACTTGTGTCCCTATCACCTGTGGATGCATTCACTTCACTATTGGCTGGTCCACAAGGTGTATGCTCAACTAACTCTTTCATAACTATGTCCTGAGCCCTCAATTGGCTCTCCCACAAAGGTGACTGATGATCTCCATGATGCAAGCTATGTGATCAGAAATTTCTAAATCATACCTGTCCTCAAACCCATGCAAATCTGAAAGCTCCTTGAGCTTTACCATCATAAAAAGGTTCTCCCTTCAACCCATGAGTACAACTATCATCCTCAGGTGCTATGGCTGCCATAAAAGATTGAATTTCTGTTTTGGACGATGAAGATTGAGCCAAGCTCAATTCCTCATAGAGCTCATCAACTTGAATTTCTGATTCTTGAAGGGCCATGCGAGTGCTCTTCAAAGAATCCTTGGTAACCTTAAGCTCATAGGGAAGCTTATCCACTTCCTCTTCTTTCCCTTTCAGCACATCAAGATAGATCTCATCAAGCATGAGAAGGTGATCTCTATCGGAAAGTAGGTGTAGGTAATGTGACTTCATTACCACCAATGCTTCTCTAAGTACCTGAAAATCTGCAGGGGAAAGTTCTCCTTTAGGGTTCTTATTTGTCCTTGGAATCCTCCAACAATATTTTGCCATCAGCTTAAGAGTGTCATCAAAATGGTTTATGACTGCAATAACCATGTCTTCATTAACCTTCAACTGCCCTGCCAATTGATGGGATCCCTGAGACCTATCAATTTCATACAAATTTTCTGATTTACAATCAGCACATTGCTTTCCAAAATCAGCTTCCTCTTTGTCACCCTTCGGGCATAACTCCCGAGAAATTAGATCAGCATCATGCAATACGAAATCAGATTTGTTTTCTAGGTTAGTAACAATACCATCAATGGCATTCCTCATGCATAACTGTGGTGATGAAGTTAGAACAACACTATGGTCAAAAGTAAATTCATCCCAGATATAATCCTTGTCATATTTAGGGGCCATCACACTTGGATCCCAAGTGCTAAAATGTTGATTGCTCTGTTCAAGAAGAGTGTGATCATTGTACTCATGATTGGTTGTCGCTGTGGATAAATCACTCTTCAACTCCCTAGTATTGGCACCATGATAGTTATTCCCCTCCATATCTTGCAATGTCAAGTAGGTCTTATCCAAATCTCTTTGTTCATCACATACTGAATGTTTTGAATTGCCTTGATTGGTATGAGAAACATCCATCTCAAAGACACCCAACTCACCATTTGCTTCCTTGCCAAGATGAGGTAAGGGTGATGAAGCAATGCTAGGCTCAATTTCCTTGACAATCTTAGGAAGTGAAGATGTCTAATTCGGTTGTGTATTCAAAGCCAAGTTGCTAGATAAAACCATTGTTGAGATGACTTATGGCTATACATGTGATTGATTTTGCAGAATCATAAAGTGGGAACCAAACAAAATAATATCTTGCATTAGCTTTGTTTGGTTCCTAATTTGATGGTTAGAATCCATTCAAGACCATTAACATGTCTGATAAGGATATGATCTAGAGTTCTATTGTTGATTCTTTTGAGGATCTTTGTGAAGATTTTGGAGCTGTTTTAGATCAGATATGGGATTAAGAAAGAGGATCCACCCTCTAGGTAGTTAGATCTGAAAATGTTCTCAATGCAAAAAAAGGGCATTTGATTTTCTTACATAGATTAGAAGATATGAAAGTTTTCCCCCTTTTTGTGTTTTAATTACAATCGGAAAGAAAATAGTACAGCAATTTTGGAAGGCCAACTTCTCAAGATTGTAGATCTCATGGCATTGCTAATAATGTTAAATTTGAATACTTTTTGTAAAATTCTTGAAGACAACTTTCTAATGGTGAAAGAATCTGTCTACTCAGATGCTTCTGCTAGGGTAAAATTGTGTTGCAAAAAGAGTCGTGCTTTCCCTAGAAAAAGAAGAAGATGCAAAATGACTAGAACATCGAAGTTGATTTAAGATGCTACTGCTTGACAAGTAGTTGTAATGTCAATCTAACAAACAAAACTGATGTTAACGTAACCCCTCAAATTTGAGGGTTGCTAAAGAGAGTAGATGTATTGAAGGGTAAGTGGTAGGAACCCTCAAATAGATTAGTTCTACTGCCTTGATTGGGAGAGGCCTAAGGGTGTTGGATTCAGTAAGAGAAAGACAAAACTCTTGAGAGGACTAGATCTCAAGGTCACAATTAATAGGCTTTAAAGTGAGCAAAACAAGGATCTAGTGGAGGGTAGGAAAAAAAAATATTTAATGAGACTACATTAAAGACCTTGACTTGATGTAATGTCCCCAATTTCGCCCTACACTCTTCATTTGGTTTTAGCCTATTTCCGGAAATCTGTAGGCTACTCAGATGTGCAAATTAGGGTTTCCTATTTTATAGGGGTTCTAAAGAAGGTTTGCATGAATAAGGATTGCGGATTCTTTCTGGGTTTTTAGAGAGATTCGCAGTGGTATGACCTACAAAGGCATTGGGCATCTTTTCAGAATTTTCTATTTTTAGTAAGTTCTATTTTTGGCAATGCCATCTTGGTCAATAGCATCAACAGTTAGTTCAGTTTCCATTTTGGGCAGTACAGTTTGGAGCATAATTGGCTTTCAGCATTTTGAGGCCATTTTGGTGAATTAATATATTTCAAGGCATTAATGTTTTAATTTCAAGTTGACCCCTTGGCCTAGCTCATTAACTTTAAGTTGTGTTTAAAAGGTGGCCATGAAGGGGGACACCTTCATGAAGGAAATATTAAACATTTAATAAAGTTTATTTATGCCTTGAAGTGGACGCCATTCTAAGAGGGATTAAATATTTGTGAATTATAAAATATTTCAAAAAGGGAACTTTTGGCGTCCCATTCTTGGAGGAGTTTTGGGAATTTGTAAAGTCACTTCTTTTTCTATAAAAAAGAAGTCTTGCTCCAGCTTTTGATATCTTTGGAAAATATTGTAAAGTTATGCTGCTGGTTTGAAATCCAGAATCCGGCTAAGGGAAAGCTTAGCAAGTTTGCTCCATTCTTCGGGCCTGAAACTATGGTTCCCTAGATGGTGATCTGAGAGTGTATTTCATCCAAAAGTACATATTGAGCATTAGTGTGGAATTTTGGTCAGATATTTCCAGTTTTCATGTTGCTGGTTATTGTTTGGCTGAAGGAGATTTTCATAAATAGCTTTTGGTATGATTTTTGTTTGCTTATGGGTATTGTTTCTATCCATCTATATGCTAGAGGCGCCCCTTTTGGTGCAAGGACATAATTTAATATGAAGTGGTTGATTTTATAAGTGAGATCGACCCTCTCTTAGGGCCGTACCATTCATTTATTATTTTGGAATGTGTGCTGGTTGTCTTTGCTGAGTTTGAAGGTTGGAAAGTGGTGGTTTCTTGGTCGCCTAGCTATAGAAGAGAGACACTTTCAGTTTGGCTCAAGTCCGTGGAGTGTGTCTTTGATTTCAGTTTATTCCGTCAATAATTGAGAGAAATCTAAAGTGGGAGATCTTCTATTTCTCGGCTCTTCAAAACTATTGTAATTCTCATGTAATTTGCAGCTCTTCCTCATTTTGTAAAGCTGATAATAGTAGTACTGTTTCAGTCTGTTTAATTGCTGCTTATTTGTGTTTAATTATCACATTGTAACCCTTGAATGGTTTACCGCCAGTGTGGAGAAAAGAATTTGCTAATTCTCTCATTGTACCCACTGGAAAAGTGGTGAATTCCCACTCATGAGTGGATGCCTGCCGCAGCAGACGAAGTGTTTTAATTGTAATCTTTTCCCCCCCACTGTTTGGTGGTAGTGTGGAAATTCTTTCATGGCTGGTTATCCGCCTAAGTATTTTCAATTATGTTATTAATACTCTACCATATGTTAGCACCTCGTCTTTTAAGGGATCTTTAGTGCACATTCTTGGTGTTGAGTTTAGACTCTCTCTTTTAGTTGTAATCTTTGTACCTATTGTTTCAATAGATCCTTGGGATCCTCTGACCATATGCCCACCCCTCCTCCTTAAGTGGTTTTAGGGCGCATTCTTGGTTAGAGTTCTTTTATGCAACGTTTTGGTTTAAGCTAATCTTAACGGGTGCTTGGTTACATTGTAAATGTTCATTTAAAAATCAAAAAAATTGAGAGAGTATATTTCACTTGAAGAGGCCTAAGGATGTTAGATCTAGTAAGATTAGAAGATGGAACCCTTGAGAGGAGTGCATATTCAAATTCTTTTGTGTCACATACACATATATATAAAGATTATGAAGTGTATACAATGAAGCTTCTTGATAGAGGAAGCTTCTAAGAGATTATGGATGTAAGTAAAAGAAAGAAAGAAATTATATTAATGTCCATGAATGGCCAAGATAGGCCAGGGAACTAGAACATATAAATGTTACAATAGTGAATTACCAGGGCACACATTGGATGAGCCAATGACATTACCATCTATCACCATGAGAGTACCAATGCAGTATTTGAGGATGCTCATTTGGCAGTGTCTAGGGCCAAGGAGGCCAGGCTATAAAACATGTAATAATCCCATTTGATTATTAACATTCAATAAATTACTTTATCCCATATGACTATGTAAAACATTTAATAAACTACTCTTAGCTCATGTGGCTGTATTCAATTAAATACTCTAGCCCATATGGTTATGCCTGATCATTTCTCTCCTGTATAGAATTTTATTTTTTTACAATATTGATGGATGTTTGGTAACATTTTGTAGCTTCCAAGACAATGATAAGAAGAAAATAAAATATGGCTATGTCTCAAGAAGATTTTGACTTTAGATGTATCATTTTGGGGATGCATTGCCCATCTGTTTAATGGTCTCTATTTGGTTCCGTTAACAATGTACCAAAACCCTTTGACCCTAAAGAATTTTTTAATTCTCTAACTCCAAATAGCATAGCTATTGCTTGTTAACATTTGGGATTTGTTAAGACAGTAATGAATTACATTTTTTGTTTAGAAAACAACTTCAAAAAATGAACATTCAAATTGCTCTAGGAAAGTTACAAGAAAGTCATTCTGTTGTTCAAGGGCTCGAGACTTAACTGCGAGTGACATTTCACCAAAATATGTAACCAGCAATAGCAGACATGTTCACAAATAATTCTTCAAAAAGTTTCCAATAGAAGGCCAGAATATCCCAAATTTTCCCTAGGGCATCATACTTCATGAAGAGAACTCTAGAGAATCATGCTTCTTTTAAAAAAATCTGCGTGCTTCACAAAACACCAATAAAGAAAACAAATTAGTAAAAAATCATACTTGAACTTGAGTCTCTTTAGGGTCTCTCTACCTCTGCTGAAGATTCAAAGGAGTTTAATCATGACAATTGATTTTATGCCTTCAATAATGGCTTTTTAATTTGAATTTACATCTACTACCTTGTAGATGGCCATGTTAATAAATAATTATATTGTAATCGACCGTACTGATTAATTAAATAAATGTTGTAGTTGGCCGTACTAGGAATAGATAATAATAGTTTAAATAATACATGCACAGTTTAAAGTATTAGTTGTCGGGCGGGTAGTTAGGAAGAGTTGCCGACGGTCCTAGTACGGCTGTCTACAACATTTATTTAAATTTTAATTTATCAGTATGGTCGGCAACTCTTCCTAACTACCCACCTGACAACTAATCCAACTTTTACTTTAAACTGTGCATGTATTATTTAAACTATTATTATCTATTCCTAGTATGACCGACTACAACATTAATTTAATTAATCAGTACGGTCTTTAACAATATAATTATTTATTAACATGGCCGTCTACATACCTCAACTTGACTTCTGATCTCAACCTTGAAATTCAATCATGTACCACAACCTTAGAAACTTGTCAATGCCTAGATGCCATACAGGGAAAACGTATACCTATTAAATCAAAATGAGAGACAATTTCATTAAACATACAAAGATGGAGGCAAGAGTGAGGCATCTTTATTTGGTTAATGTCATATTTAGTATTTACAAATCAATATTGGTTGTCAGGTATGTAACCAACAATCTGAAATCACTTTTTTTACTTTTAATGCCACCTCAGATTTGTAGTCAGTAAATAATCATAATAGTCTCATTGTAATTGGCAAAGTAAGTAATCATAATAGTTTTCTTGTAATTGGCAAAATTAGTTCCTGACTGTTGATAGTTGCCAATAGTTGGTAGTCCTTAACCACTGCCGGTCATCTTATATAATTCTCATTGTACACATGATTGGGGACTGCATGCATGGATTCCTGGAACATTTTGTAAAAGCATTACGAATTAATCTAATGACATATCTTTCTGAATTGCTGTTCTGTAATATTCTCGTATCTACTTTACTGTTTGCTTTGTAATTATCAATCAAGTAGAGTTAGCTGCAAACAAGATTTATTTAAAAATTTTAAACAAAATGTTATAAACTAAGCTTAACCTGCAATTTTTCAAGTCTAGTGGAAATTATACCATAGCATGGCTTACACATTTCCCTTATGTTCTCTAGCATGATATAAATTATATAACTAATCATATTGTCAAAACAAATTGTTTTCAGTTTCAAAAATGACTTATTGGAGTAAAATACATTTCAAAATAGACTTCGAGTCAACAAGTACAAGAGATCAAACTTGTTTATTCTATTTCCTCATATCCAATAAACCAGTGTGTGGGAGAACTAGTTTAGGTTTGCTTCTTGCTTTGTTGAAGCTATCTTCTCCAACTCCAATTTAGTATGCAAATTAATGTAGCAACCAAGATCAGAACGTCACCATTTCTTATTGAAAATTCAAAGAGGATTAATCTGGGAATCCATTTCTAGAAGCATTATATCAATTTTAAGTCACTGTTCATGAATATGACTGACTTCAACAGTGCACAAAGTAACAGCTATGCATGTAATGCTCAAAAGTTAAAACAAAAAGAGAGAATCCAAAGAATTTGTTCTATTTATTTCTACATTGAGTTTGGTGAAATTTGAAACTTGACAACCTTGTGATTTCTGTGCAAATGATTTATGATTGTTTGGACTTTGGACATATCTGATGTTTTATTGACCTGTCAACAGGGAGCAGAACCCTTCTTTCTGCTTGCAGGACCAAATGTAATAGAATCAGAGGAGCATATTTTCAAAATGGCTAGACAAATAAAGTCTGTCACTGAAAAGTAAGTGTTTGATACCAACATATATGTCTATTTTAAATTGATATGCAAGGAGATTATCTATTTTTGTATTAGAAATCTCAATGTAAAGGTTGTTTTTGGTCAGGTTGGGATTGCAATTAGTTTTCAAATCAAGTTTTGATAAAGCTAATAGAACATCAGCCAAGTCATTTCGTGGCCCTGGTCTAGAGGAAGGGTTGAAGGTAATAGTTTGTTTCGTTTTTATGTCAGATCTATAAGATTTGATTAATGCAAGATTGATAACCTTTATTAATAATTCTTACATCCTTTCTGTACAATTCTTTAAGTTGTTGTGGAAACAGGTTGTTTCATTGGTCAATTGGAAAAGCACCCTGCCCAATGTGATGTCATGCTTGGCAGTGACCTGAAAAACTACCTTTACCTTTTTAAGTTTTTACCTATTTTGCAGGCAATCTCCTAACTGATGTCAAAGTCCCTCATGACTGTTTTCTTGTACTAGTTGAAGTGATAATCTTATTCGCTCTGGTAGAAACATTGGGTCATATGCTACAAATTGAATAAAAAGTACAAGAGACAACCCCTACATAGCAGAGATTCCCTTCTGACCTTTGCAAGCTGCATGAGCATCTCAAATTGTGCTCCCTTTCCAGGAGACATTATGTACTTCCAAAGCAGTGCAAGCTTGGTACAAACCCAAATAGCCAAGTCATCAAAGAAGCAATGGAATTAAATATCATTAAACTGTTTTTTGGAGCCTTATAGTAATTTTGTATCTCATCTTTCAAAAATGAGATAAAGCAGCGGGATGAAGGTTATCAAAACTAATAAGCCATTCTTGTAGACCGATGAGGTTCTCAAAGATAATTATTCTTCTATTTTGATTGGTTTACAAAAAGGCACCTTGAAGTTACTGGCCAATTTGAGTCCAAAGTCATGTAAAAAATATAGTCATAGATTGTGTATTCAATATTTTTTAATTTTTCACATTGTACATCTGATGGACAAGTTCTGACCAGTTTATGCTTGCTGGCTAACTTTCAACAAAATTTGCCATCGAAGCCCTCAAGGCTAGAGAGGACAAATAGTGGATCACAGGTTACTGCTACCATAAATCCAACTCTTGGAAGTCGTTTTGAATCCAAACTAACTTGTGTCCAGCAGTAGCAATGCCTTGGTACTCAGCTTCAGTAATTGAGCATGCAATAATATTTTTACTCTGCTAAACCATTGCTCCAAACCCAAGTGCTAGAGAAATCTGGAAGTAGACTTTTCTACAATTTATCCGCCCAATCTAAATCATTGTAACCATTTAAAGGGCCACTATCTGCACTCCATTCACCACCAAGATAATATGTATCCTAAACATATTTCAAAATATACCGAGCTTCCTTCAAATGAGGTTTCCTTGGATCTGGAATAAATCTGGAGACTAAACCAACAACATAAGCAAGACTGGGTCAATTATGTTTCAGGTAGAAGAAGGCTGCCTACCAACTGTTGAAATTGATAAGAGCAATTTTAAAGTGTTTGCGGAGGACCTTAATATGAAGAACAAAATACAGCTAAGCGACCATAGCGATTCAGAATTGTCAAAGAGAGAAACACTAGAATATCTATGAAGCTTGTATAACTTTGCACTTAATGCAACATTGCTGAGTCAATCATGACGGATCACATTTATCAGGCCAGTAAAACCTTGCAAACATATATAATGGGTAATAATGGGTATTAAGGATCAAATGGATGCGGAAACTATTTCTTTGAAGAAACAGTTCGGAGACTATTGGCCAAATGGATATGGCTTTTGGATACTACTTTTAGAAGAAATTTACAATAATTTAGTAAATTATCTTTGTGGTATCTTAAATCGCAATCATGCGTAGAGATAGAGCATACTCAATAAAATGCTAGAAACAAACTAGACTCAAACCCTAAAGATACTTAGACTTTCTATGATACTCGATGTCCACAATGCTTCTGCAAGGGCTTATTTATAACAAAGAAACATAGTTGCTAGGAGACTGGTACCGGTACAACTTTTTTTTGAAAATAGGAGATGGGGGTAGTTGGAGATGCCATTTTTTTAAAATATAAATAAAAGATAAAAAAATAATAATTTACAGAAAATCTGAAAATATGATGACATTGAACTTTCAAAACAATAGCCTAAATAATTTGATCGCTCTTAGATGCGTCAAATACATTATGCTTTAATTTTTTAAAGTTTGAAATGTTTAAACTTTAAAGTTTTTTTTAGGTATTTTAGTGGGAGATGTTTTCTATAACGGGGAATGGTAGGGTACTCGGGAAACTTCGGCGGAAGTCTCCAGCATCTTGGAGGTGTCTCCAGAGACGGTACCAGTGCCGGAGACGCGTCTTAGAGGGGGGGAGACGTGTCTCCCGACAACTATGCAAAGAAATGACCAAACTAAAAGGTAAAAAGGGAATATAACCTATATTATTGGGTAAACAGGTTATCTAAAAAGGAGGTATGTCAAATAATATGGCTGACATTGACTGTTCTTATACAAAGATTCCCTTTTAGTCATTGTAGATATGATAATTATCATTGCTCCTGGATGAGTTGGATGCTGGTGATGGTAGTGGAGGTGTCATTTCACCATAATCCCAAACTTGTTCTTGATTGAGAAGTCTCCATTTGGCATGCAGTTGGAACTTATGGTGAATATTCCAATCTTGTAGATTATTGTCATAATATGAATGAGGAGAGAAAAAGGACTCCCATTTTAGCTTGAGCTTGATAATATTCCATGTAACAATCTTTTCATCGATGTGGAAATCTAGATTAACCCTTTCGGGTCTGGCATATTTAAAGAAACCCAAAATTTGGAAAGTGATTGGTGCCTAGCAAGAGATTAGCCATGTGAAGTATGGTTTTTTGATGATGTCTAATAGTAATAAATATTGGTAATTAGTATTTATTTTTAATATAGAGAACTCACCAAAATTTTCTGTAGAGATTACTGGTTCAGATATACACCCTATATGAGAGAGTGTTTCTATTGAAGAATTATCTTAGTCTAGAAATTTCCTATTGGCTCCTCATTAATATGGTCCTTTGAGCTTCTTGATTTAATGTAATGTCCCCGTCTCAAGCTTGACCTTTTCAGTGACCGTTGGCCTATTCTGGAGACCCGTAGGCTAGTCGGAAGGTAAAATTAGGGTTTCCTATTTTGAAGGATGTCTTTGCTCGGAGTTGATGGATTCAATGGCGGATTCTTTCTGGGTTTTCAGAGAGCTTCGCAATGGTATGTTCTTCTTGGCTTTCTGAGCATCTTCTAGAATTTACTATTTTTAGTAAATTCTATTTCTGGCAGTTTTACAGTTGGGTTCAGCATGGTTGACTTCCTACTTCAGTTTGGTCAGTTGGCTTGCTCATTTATGGCTTTGGGGCACATTTGGAGAGATAAGTTGAGCTATTTAATTAAAGTCATGTTTTAAATTTTATAATTTAATGTTGACCCCTTAGCCTAGCTTCTTCACTTTAAGTCTTTTTAAAAGATGTTCTTTAAGGGTGGCGCTTCATTAAAGAGAATTAATTATATCTTTTATGAAGTTTAGTATAAGCTTAAAGTGGATGCCATTTTCAAGGAAAGATTAAAATGATATTAAAAGACAAATTGCTTGGAAAAGTGGGACGCCACCTATGGAGGAATTAGGGTTTGACTCAAAAGAGAAGGTTAGGGTTTCGAGATGAGTCAACCAAAAATTATAAAAGGGAGCCTTTGATCATCATTGGGGATCTTTTGTCTACAGTATCGTTATGCTGCCGGTTTGGCTCTGGAACTGCTTCAAGGAATGAAGGCCTCCTAGTATGGGCATTGCTTCTTGCTTGCAATACAGCAACTAGTGGTGATTTAGTCTAGTTTGTGAAGTTTGCTTTGAGTTGTGTGCATTGTAATCAGCTTGTGGCTGTCTAGATCAGATTATTGCATATTAGCTAATTCCTAGACATTGCATTTTAGCTACAGCAGATCCGTGTTTTCATTCGTAAATCAAAAAATACAAAAATAATTGTTATGGGTATTGCATAAATCCTTCTGTCTAGGCTAGGCGCCCTTTTGTGCCAAGTTGTGGGTTTTTTAGAGAAGTATATGATTTTATAAAGAAAAATCGCCCCTGTGTTGGGCCGTACCATCTGCTTTATCTTGGGAATTGTGCATTAAACAATGTTTGCTTTTTAAGTCTGTTTTTTGTTGTTAGTTTGAGCGCCCTCATGCTAGTAGTGTTTTGCATTCAATATCATGCCATTTGAGTAAGTAGTAAGGGAGTTTCGAGCTATTCAAGAATCTATATGCTGCTGGTTATATGATGAAAAATACAGGGCTGTCATAACAGTTTGGAGAAATCTGCATCTTCATTCTTGGACGGGAGTTGAGAGTTCTCAAAGACTTTGCGGTGGCTTCATTGGAAATTGCCCAAGTTGAAAAGAGCAAGATATCATCTTTCATATTGTAAGCTGGCAGTAGTACTGACAGCAATTTAGAGTCTTGCTTTATCAAATTGTAATGCTCTTCTTACTTTCAGCATTTGATATTGTATTTAATTTACCTCCACCCTATGGTAGCTACTTTCCCACTCTGGGTTAGCAAGCACATTCTGGGTGTTGAGTACTTTCAGCTTTTCAGTCTTTCTTTCAAAGTATTGTACTTTGTAACACTCCGCCATATGGTCGCCCCTCACTCCATACTGGATTGGGTAGCACATATTTGGTGTCGAGTTCCTTTTCAGCACTTAGTGTAGAAGATCCTCTGACCTTATGCTCGCCATCATCGGCGCCATTCTTGGTTAGAGTTCCTGCATAAGCATTTTGATTTAGATCCTCTGACCAATGCTCACACCTTGCCCACATCGGGATCCTGGTGTACATTCTGGTTAGAGTTGCTTCAACACGTTTTGGTTTAGCAGCTAACCTTAACGGGTGCATTTGTTTGTAATTTGTAATTTGAAAAAACAAAAAAATTGGCTCGAAATATTTCATTTAAGGTTTGAAAATAGACATCAAATTCTCTTGTCATTATAAAACTTGGATTGTCTTGTGATGAAGCTGGATTCTACATAAATACTCTAAGATTGTCTTGTGATGAAACAAAGATTCAGTCAATAATAACTACTTCTGAAATTTAGGTTTTCGAGAATTGCAGGGTTGTATGGGATGAAGTCCTATACTCCTGATTTTCCAAGAGCTTTAGGAATCAAGATAAAATGAAAAGTTTGACAATTTGGGAGTTGAGTGTCAAGCAGTTAAAGACAAAAAGTACCAAAAATCTCAAATGATCTCTGTATTCAACTTTTCAATCCTGTAATCAGGGTGTCATATCAATAGAAATGAAAACATCCCTCAACTCTAGAAACTACCTTAGAATTAAAGAATAATAATATTTTGGACAGAAACAGGTGTGGTCACAACCAAGAGCATATTTGAAACCGTTGAAGTGGCTTCACTCATGGGTAAGGAAGATAAATAAAGATTGGACTACACATACAAATACAAATTCTTTTTGTAAAAGAAAGGTTCTGAACTAGAGAAGTTTGTGATGGCATATGGTTTCAGAAACTACACTAGAATTAAAGAACAATAATATTTTGGATTGAACCAGTTGTGGGCACAACCACAAACATTTTTGAAGCCATTGAAGTAGCTTCACTCTTGGGTAAGGAATATGAAGATAAATAAAGATTGATCATTGGACCACACATACAAATACAAATTCTATTTATGAAAGAAAGGTTCTGAATTGGTGATAGCATAGGGTTTCAGAAACTACACAAGAATTGTTGGCGTAAGAACTAACACCTCTGGAGTGTAAATTTGTACGCACAACTATGCACACTACGTGATGGGTGCTCTTCAAATTAGGAGGGAAAGCTCCCTCTTTTGCTGGTATATGTTCTGAAAAGTAAAGTAATCTAAACCTATCTTTTTCGACTCAGCTGTGAAAGGCACAAGGTTAAGGAAACCAAGGACGTTGCAGCTAAGGGTTTTCTTTGGTTTTGCATATCTTAACTACAACTAAAACTAAGTACTTTAATCTATCCAATTTCCTCAAGAACACAGAGCGCGAGGAAAAAGTGCAGGAATGGTTTTACATGATAAACTAGGTACAGATTCACAACATGAAGGCAAGGTGGGCACAACTATTTGCTAGGCTGAATAGGCTTATTATCACACACATCAGACGATAAGCTTTAAGTACAAACTCTCAACATGAAGGCAAGGTGGGCACAATTTGCTCAATTTGAATAGGCTTATTGATAACAAAACATAAAAGATAGCCAACTAGGACAGTAAATTGCATAGGCAAGACATGCGTACAATCTACGATCAAACTAGCCACTATATCTAACTAAGGCAAACATTCACCATAATAATTGCATGAAACCCGAGTGGCATAACAATTCATTATCAAAACAAATGCTCATGAACAGATACAAAAATCAATATTATAGGCAAGGTAGGCACAACATATATTGCTCTCTCGTGCAAAAGTTAATTACAAATGAGCTGAAAGCTCTTATTTGTAGACATCAAGGTGTAGGCAATCCTAAAATCACCTTGAGTCAACTACAGTCCTGTAGTGCATGCAAGATCTTATTGCTAAATCCTAATAATGGAAACTATATAGTTAACTGGAAAGACACCATCAGTTAATCAAAACATCTAATCTGAGTGGGCAATGTGCAAGCATGCACGTCCTTATTGAAAACAAGTTAACTGGAATACTACCATTAGTTAACGTAAAATCCTAGAAAAGAAACTCTAAGTGAATGTAGATACTTCCAAGATAGACATGTGTGAGCTGTGAAACAACAAGTTAACTTGGAAAGAAGCGTCAAGTTAACTGCCGTGCATGAAGTCTATCCCAAAAGGTTGGAACTGAAGTCTACTGGCCATGATCTCGAGCAATCAACCCATCCACGAAGTCATCGATTGCATCACCTTCTGGGGAATTGAAGCTTCGACGAAGTATCCCATGTCTATGCGGCATGTCTTCTCCACCAGTGATCTGACACTGAAACTCGCCTTTACTCCTGGTTGCCTCATCAAACAATGCTGACATGACTATAAGCTGATTCATCTTACAGCCAATGGTCTCACCACTAAACATACCGTGAATAAGTGCTTGGAGCTCTGACTGAACGTCAGCAAGCTCGACATAGTCTGAAATACTCTCTCAATTTTTTTGATGTTTAAATGAACATTTACAATGTAACCAAGCACCCGTTAAGGTTAGCATAACCCAAAACATGCATGAAAGAACTCTAACCAAGAATGCGCCCTAAAACCACTTAAGGAGGAGGGGCGGGCATATGGTCAGAGGATCCCTAGAATCTACTAAATCAAATATTACAACGATTACACTGAAAGAGAGAGATTAAACTCGACACCAAGAATGTGCACACAAGATCCTTTAGAAGGCGAGGTGCTAACATATGGTGGAGTAATTGACAAACTGGAATGTAAATAGGCGGTGAACCAACCATGAGAGATTTCCACACTACCACTTAATCAATGGGGGGAATAAGCATTACAATTCAAAACTAATTCATCCGCTGCAGCAGGCATCCACTCAACAGTGAGAATTCTCCACTTGACAGTGGGTGAGAAAGAGAGATACAATGTTTATTCTCCACACTGGCGGTAAACTAGCTAGGGGTTAAAGTGTTTGTATTAGGAAATCACAAGTAAATGCAGTAAGAACAATGACTGGATTAGTACTACTAAATCTCAGCCTTACAATGAAATAAATCTGCAATTTCCATGTGTTACAATGATATAATCAATGCAAACTTCTGAAGAATGTTTATTACAATATATAATCTTCTCAATCACCAAGATATAAGCCAAAATTTGAATGTTTAACAATCTGATATGCATAAACAACAGACTGAAAATGTCAATCAGCAAACATGTAAATCAAATGAAATGCTCATAACTCTCCAAATATACCTCCGACTGGTGTAAAATAAATTGCAAAATTATTCTAAGAGATAGGCGCCCAATCTCCAACCCACAAACTGCATTAAAGCTTAGAGAATGATTAGGCACAAATCCCAAGGTAGTCCCAACATGGTACGACCTTCTTGAGGGGCAATTTTCTACTTAAAAATTAGAAACAACAAACTAAAATCTGCAAATTTCAAGGTGGGGTCGCCTTAAGCATAGAATCATGATGAACAAATACCCATAATCAAATTAGCATTACCCTTAAAGTTGTTAATGATTTTCACCAACAACCATGACTAAATCAGCAACAATAAAATCTGGAAATAATATCTGAATCTTCACATTGAGGCTCAATGTGCACTTCTGAATGAAGCACACTCTCAATCCATCATCTAAGGAACCATAGTTTCTGGCCCGAAGAGTGGAATAGAATTGCTAAGCTTTCCCTTAGCCGGATTCTGGATTTGGGATTTCAAACCAGCAGCATAACTTTGCTTTCCAAAACATAACATAATCAGCTCTCCACAATGCAGCAATATATAAGTTTCAATGGGCAAATGAAACACTTTGAATTCCAAGAAGTTGAATCACTTCAACTTTCCAAGGCACGCCACCTTCAACCATTCACTTTATTGTGAATTAATAAAACATTATTTCCCTTCCCTTTAGGCATCCATTTTATTTTGCAACAATAAAGCATGTAATAAATCATTAAATGCTCAACATGACCCCTTAATGTCCCCTCTTTAAAACAACATGAAGTTATTACTCCTAGGTGTGGGAGTACAACTTAAAACATGAAATTGACTAAGTATAACACTTAGTCCAAGGAGATAACCAAAACCAATGCCAATACTGAAACTGAAAGATTACCACAAATATCATGATGCCCTGAGTTGAACTGCAGATGATGATATTGCCAAAATTAGACTTACTAAAAATAGCCACTGCCAAAAATAGTAAATTCACTTCAACTCAACAGAAAGCCAAACTGATCGGCCACACTGAATTGCAAAAGATTGAGTTGCTGCTAGAGTGATACTGCTATAAATATACTTACCAAAAATAGCATATTGCTATAAATAGTAGGTTTGCCAAAACCACATTTGTATGCCAACTGAGCAGTATCATGACTTACTATAAATAGAAAGTGTTCCCATTCTGCTTAGCCTACGAGTTTCTGGAAATAGGCTAAATCCAATTGTAGAGTGTAGGGCTAAATCGGGGACATTACATAGTCACCACCCACACGCTGATACTGGCATGATAGTTGAGACACAAAGTTTCTCACATAGCGGAGTGCACTAGTAACATGCTCTCTACTCTCAGCCAACTCTGATGCTAGTGTTTCTTCTATCTTAGCCTTGAAGATCAATTGTGTTCTCCAAGTGTAGACATCCTCTTTATCTTGTGCATCTGTGACTGTGTCAAATGACAATCCCAGGTTAGCAATTAGGATCTCATCCTTGGGTCTACTAATAGCCAAGTCATGCTCCTCCTCCTAAAGTTGTAGATGGAGCTCATGTGTATTGTACCGCAATTGGTATAACTTTGAAAGTACAAGGCGACCTCTAGTAACAAACTCCTCCTCCCTCTCATCTAACCGCTTTCCATATGCAACCAAGTGATCAAGCTGACCTTGTTCTGCTAGTGATTCTAACATCGGTGGGGGTGCGATGACAACATCTCCTATTCTGTGTACAAGACTAGAAATATACTGGCGAAGCTGCTGTATTTCAGCTTGAGAGCTGATTTGTCTTCTCCATCCTTCACCATTCTATCCCTTGCGCTATCTGTAGCAACCTGTAGGAGATCAATGTCTGTCTGGCGAGTATTTCTACCGAAGTTGACCGTGATCACTTCGAAGTCTTGAGCTTCCATCTCGTTTAGACTCTTATCCTCTGGAGGTGTAGTAGTCTCAACGACAATCTCCTTACCTGCATTCCTCTCAATGTGAACCTATTTCTTGATCCTTTTGTTAGACACATCTTGATGGTTATGATCGAAATCTGAATGATCAAGTACATAAGATGGTTGTCTCCTCTTTCTTCCCAGTTGACTCTCAAGCCAAGACGAATCCTGACTAGTCCCACTGGAATGATCTGTACTAGTCATGGGCGGCTCCGACAAAAGTGAATGTGTAGAGGTGTTACTGCGAGGTGGAGAGTCCAAGTCCAAATCAATGTGAATTGGAACTGGAGGATGCTCTGGTGTCGGTGATGGCAAATGTGGCTGAACCTCAGGTTGTGGTGAACTTTGAACAACTTCTCTGACAGGTTCTACATGTGAAACAACAATGATTGCCTTTCCTTTCGAGTTATTAGGCATCGGATTCTTCCTAGGAGGGTTACTCCTCTTCTTCTGCTTGGGTTTTGACAAGGAAGGTAGTACAAATCCCACTGGTGGCGGCTCTGCTCTAGGCATGGATACCCTTCTAGTCCTTCTGCTTTCTAGATAAAGCATACTATTCTGGATGACTCTGTTCGACCTCTCCTTCAGTGATGAGAACTCTTTGGCATACCAATTCATTGTCGGCAGTGGTTGTCCATCAACCTATTCTCTGTAAAACTAAGGAAGTGCATCTCCCTCATCCTCTGACAAACTTTCCACCTCTTTTGCCAAGAAGACAGATATTTGCGGAAGAGAGAACCTGTTGTAGCTGCGTCTACGCACCTTGAAGTCATCCTCACAATTCACCCAGTAGTCCTCTAGTGTAGGTTTGTGATAAGAGCGACTACCAAGGCGTGCTGCGTAATGACCCCAAGGATCATATGTGCGTGTGTCAACTAGGTACTTGAGTTTGCAATTCTCTAACTCCTTCCCTGCAACTTTAGCATCAACTGCTGTCTTGCACTAGTATATCTTGAATTGCAAAGGAAAGTTGGCAGTTTGTTTACGCTTGTGGCGCAAACGTTTGTGAACCTCATATAGCTACCTCAAAAACTCCATGAACACTATCTTATCCGAAGGATAGTGTGGTAGCATAGCTGGATTTCCTGTATATCCATAGACACAGATATAGGTGTATGTAGGGAACTGAATGTACCAGTCTGCCCAATTCTCCATCGCTGCTCTAGCAACTGCCGATATACGAATGTGCAACTCTCGGTCCAAGTTTCTCACTGTATATGTCAGGAAAGCCTCCTACACACGTTTGAAATGTCTTTCAGCCATCGTGAACTCAAGTTGATCATAGTAACGATAGATCTTCTGTGCACTAAGTATGCCCACCGTGTTCAACCCGTTAAACTGACCTTGATAGGCGATCAAGTACCCAAGGTAGGAACACATGAAACTGGTGTGCACTAGGAAACCAGTGATTTGCTCGTGAATAGCATCGCTGATGAAGGATGCCCAGTCATAATGCTCTTGCCCAGAGTTGATTCGACCAATGATATAGTACATCCATGGGTGGAATTTGTTTGCCTCTACATGACCTGAGACACGATTGAGCAGTGTAATCAGAATCCCATACTCATCCTTGAATTCGCCACGACCTACATTGTTTGGCAACTTGGTCTTTTTCTGCTTCAGCCACCTCTTCGTCATCTTACTCTGACACTTATCCAATTCAACATTGAATGTTTGCTTGCTCTGATTCATGGAAATGACCAACCCATCTGGATGTTGAGAAATACCTAGACTTCGCTCGATGTCAAGGGGTTTTAGACTACATATGACACGCCCATCTACTGACTGTATCTCCTGTGCAGCAAAATTGTAATGCTTAATACAAGAAATTACAAACTCTACGCAATGAATTGAGATAGGTATGGAAGCGGCCTCAAGTAACCCAAATTGCTGAATGTTCTTGATTATCGAATCTCTGATCTTGAGTGGATCCAAAACTGCTTTTGGAAGCACCTTATGTAGATTCGTATCAACTGTCCCTATAAAGTCATGAGTCAAGATTGACTTGGTCTTGAATTCGAGCTAAGTGAACTGCATTATGAAAAACTCGCCTGTTGACTGTGAACACGGCTATATTCTGACAACTTTTCTAGAAAGCTAAAAATACCCTGCTGAGGCTAAAAATAGCTCGTCGGATGAAAATTTTTACGGGAAATTCTGAGATATGGGTTTTGTTCAAAAAATGATTCTAAGACAACCTAGAATGTTAGAAATGTAAAAATTGGACTTCTACTCAGCCATGCAAAGGAATTCCAGTTAAGAAAATTAAAGTTTCCAGAATTGATGTTCTGGAACAAATTTTCCTGAAAATTCTAGCACATGGGTTTGTCTAAGGAAATCGTTTTGAATCAATCTAGCTGTTTTGTTTTGCCAAAATTTGCCAATTCTTCGAACATGTGAGAGAATTCTAGACGAGAAAAATGGAAGAATTCTAGAAGAGAAGAAAGACGTTTTTTTATTATTTTTATCTTCTTTCAAAAATCGTCACTTTGCTCTGAATCTACTGTTGAATCTAAACCTGTACCGCAAAAGAATATTTTTGTCGCCTTCAAACTTGATTGTCCGATGAAAATTTGCAAATCTCATGAAGAAATTCAAATTTTGTAAGCTGTGTGAATGAGAAATGGCGTCACACTTGTGTTAAATAGACAAAGTCGTACCATTATGCATGACTGCATGCTGAAACCCTAACTGGAAGAAAGAATTCGATTGGCTCTTTACCAGCTGAACTGCCACTATCTCTGAGTCTCAGACTAAAAATAGTATTTAATTTGAAACATGCAAATTATTAAAAGAGGCGCCATTATTTAACTCTTGAAGAAAATCGCTTTTCAAAATATTATTTTAATCATTTTGCCAAAAATAGTGTCTGGATGTGCTCGACAAACTTCACTGATTCCAGAAAGTCCAAATTTGACCTTCTAGGCGTCGTTATGAGTTTTTTGAGTATCTCCTACTTTATAGCTGACTGCAAAGTTACAACTGGATATGTTTAGCTCTGATTTTCGGGTAATTGAATGAACCTGTGATTGATCTGAGATATCCACTGCGAAGCCTGCATGACAAGGATGAAATGTCTACTGGGAGTTGCAACTGCTGAAACCAACATCTGACAACCCAAAAAATTAGGCGCCTTTGATTAAATTGATGCATTGATTCCAGATAGCCATTTCTCCGTATTGCCATCTGACGCTTCAAACTGCCGCTGACGGTGAACGATGAACCTTGCTGACTGGATAGTAAATTCATTGTGTAACTGGAAGTACTATGCATCCAACGACTGTATGTAAGGTATTTGAAAACTGAATCAGGAACCCCAAAAAGATGGGCGCCCCTGGCCTGTGAAGGCACAAATACCTTTTTGACAAGTGTAACTTTTATCTGAACACCATACTTTGACCCCTGACACCGGGAGCTAGAGTGCTCCGATTCGTGGGCCGTCTGTCTCTCTGCATAGTTGGATCAACTTACAAGAGATGTCTATGGAGATGACGAAGCCAAAAAACTGCTTCTAAGGCCTCAAAGAGAAGGGCGCCTTTTTCAAGGGAATTGGTACTTGCCATACTTAGCCATTTTTTGGTTGTCTCCAGTCACTTTCACTTTTCAACATTACCACCCCGACCTCGCACGTACGAGCGTTCACCAAATCCCGACAATTGACGGTTGGACTCATTGGATAGCTGGAGTAATTGCACATAAGTCTCGTTCGTGAATGCAAATAACCCCATCTGGCAGGCCTAAAGGCTGGGCGCCCCTAGCCTATAGATGTGCAGTTGAATGTAGCTACGTTTCTCCATCCTTTGTTTCACATGCTTGGTAGAACCTTTGTCACGGTCACTTGGAATGTCGGATCGTCTTGCGAACTGGTGCATTGTGAAGCTGGACTGAACTGGAAAAGATCTCAGGAAGACTGCAACTGCAAACTCATTGATTTGGAGAGTCAAATTCAAGGGCACCCTTGAGCTACATTGGCGCTTAAACCATGAACTGGCAATTTCTTGTGACATGCATCCTGCTTGTAGTTTCTACTTCTGACATCAATTGTTGGAGTTCAGCACTATGTACATCTCTGCTTGATAGCTTATTGGAAAGCCAAACTGATCCTGAAGAGACTGAAACTATCAGCAAGCACATGCATTCAGATCTGGGCCTTCAAAAGCGCCCCTGGGCTATAGGGGCGCAAATTTGCTTTCTTTGACTACCGTTTGATGTGTATACTCCTCGTTCTGTCTTCGTTCATCAGAGTTTTGCAATTCAGACGGACTGGCTCCATAGCTAGTCGGAAAGTTGACTGAAAACTGAAGAGATTGAATGTACTTGCAACCCAAAGTAGCTGAATCTTGACCTCCAAAAGGAAGGGCGCCCCTGAGCTTCAGGGGCGCAGATTTGCTCTAAATTTCATGTTTTTCATCATTTCGTGTTCTGTGAACACCACATAAGTTGCTGAGGTTGACCATGTCAAGATGGTACTACTGCTGACATGTGTATATGACTTCATCTCACTATCTTCACATGTACGAACGCGTAAAGTTGATTTGCACGTTGATCGCGCAAGCGTCTCCCATGTTACATAGTGAAAAGTTTCTAGGCTTAGAATGGTTTTGCACTTTTTGCCAATCTAAAAATCCCCTCCGTCAAGAAGCATCTTTTTCAACATCTTTCATCATAAAATGTTCTGTTTTAAGGTTCAGGCTTAGATTTTGACACCTGGTACTGGTCAACCACCATTGACGACCTCGGAGGTTCTAACTTTTCTCCTAAAAAAGGGAAGACTACCCACCAGGTTTAAAATGACATTTAATTGAAACCGACTTCACCATAGTGATCGTGATATTCTGACAAGTTCCTATTTTTAGGGTTTTGACCTAAAAAATAGAGTTCAAAAACCCTAATTTTCAAAATTTTCAAATTTTGCCAGTATCTTCCTGGCATCACACTAACCAAAAGCCCATACTTGATTTACCCAAAAACTGAGTTTTGATCCCACTTTTACAAGGTTTAGACCATTTTAAGCAAAATGCCTTAATGAAGCAAAAAATTTGGTTTGGGTACAACAAGAATAAAAAATTTCCTGGACAGGAACAGGAATGTGCATAGCCAGGAACATTTTTGAAACCATTGAAGTAGCTTCATTCTTGGGTAAGGAAAATGAATGAAGATAAGTATAGATTGGACTAAACATACAAATACAAATTCTATATATGAAAGAAAGGTTCTGAACTAGAGAAGTTTGTGATGGCATAGGGTTTCAAGCAACTACTGCAACAATCTTGTTAGAGATCAAAGTGCTGTAAAGAGGAATGCCCCTTCGTGGTAAAAAATGTTATGCCAATATAAAGCTGTAGACTAGGAATTTGTATTTGAATGTGGAAAATTTTATCCCAGCACAAAAATTCTGTTTACACATGAATGTTATATTTTGTTTTAATCTACTACACAAGTTTTGTTAAAAAGTTAAGTTGCCGAATTAGAATCGGGTATAGGTATGGGTACGTGGTTACAACAATTTTTTTTTTGGGAGGGGGTGGCCACGTTTGGGTATTGTTGACGGGTATTTTATGACCACACCAACACGGAATAAAGTTTCCAAGGGTCACTCTATCCTCTCTTGATCAAAATCTCTTGCATGCTAAGATTGCGAAAGATCATGCATTCAACTCCAAGGTTCCTTCTTGTAATGTACATAGATTCAGTTGGCTTGATGTGATCTACTGGTATTTCAAGGGGACTTACACAATTGTTCACTCGAGAAAAGGACTTTCAAGGTTCGGAAGATTTACCAATGAAGCTCAAGTTTTCTAAACTAATCGAAGAATGCTGAATTTGAATGGCTGTAGGGATTAAGAAAATTTCTCATTTACCCTAGGCATGGGACGTGGCGATCAAATCTTACAAACTTCAACCAAGCTTTGCTTTGCCTCACCTCAGACAACTTTCACAAAACTGGTGCAATCTTCAAAGGGGTGAACTAAAGATATTCAGATTATAATTTAACATGAAGACACCATCACGACAATGCATACCAACATGTAAATTATAACCGAAGTTAGGTCCAAACTATTCCAGTTGACCACACAAGGCGAACCCACCATCGGTGAGCTTGCTAGTGATATGGACTAGCGAAGCTTGCTCAAATCAACCACCACATTCCACAATTATCTTGATTGCATGAAATAAAATCTATTCTACTCTATCTAAGTTCTACTCTAAGATTCTATGCTAATTGGAAGGATGAAGAAACCTTGCTAGCTGCACACAATAAAAGATGAAATCACAAGTAATGACTACTCTTTTTATTATGGTAGTGTTCAGAACAGTCTCTTACAAAGTATTTAGTTGAAAAAATTTCCTTCCTTCCGTACAAATGAGGGGGGGATGCCCCTTTTATAGTTGGCCCAGTCTCAAGGATGACTCAAATTCAATTACATTGAACGACTTAGATTGAGCCACATAAGCCCTATTTAGGGTTTTGCTAAAAACAACCAGAAAGTGGAGGAGTGGGGTAATAAATGAGTGTTGACAATATTGTCATTGATGTCAAAGTAAATAAAGTATGGAGATATGATTTGAAGAATAGCATGACTAAAAGATACAAGCAGATCAAAGCGAATCCTATCAGCAGGTCCTAAAGGATATTATTACAGTTATAATTATCGGGTTATCCATGCTTATCAAGTATAGTCACATTGATTGGAAATTCGCTCTATTCTATGACATCTATGATATGAAGAT